>JASPKZ010004932.1:120000-720000 GCA_030220185.1 Diploptera punctata
AGCGCTGAAAATGTGACATTTAATTTGGAAAATCTGAGTGAAATATTACTTATGGCAAATACGCTTTGTGATTTCTTCATGAAAATTGAACCGTCTATGGAAAGAAGTCTTATTTTACACGCTTTATATTAGCTTGACCTGTATCTATCTATCTATGTAACTGAATCTTTCTACGCGTTTTTCACCCCACTTAAAATAATTGGATCGACTTGAAATGTTGTATACTTGTAAAGGATCCGTGACAATACAATAATTTCATATTTATTTTCTAAAATCCTGGCTAGAATCATCAGAAAAAAAAGTGTCTTTGTATTTATGTAACGGAATATTTGAACACGATTTTCACCCACTTAGAAACATATTATAGACTTGAAACTTCGTATACTTGTAAAGGGCCCGCGACAATACAATAATTTCATATTCATTTTCTAAAATTCCTGGCCAGAATCATCAGAAAATCAAAAAAAGTGCCTTTGTATTTATGTAACGGAATCTTTGAACACGATTTTCACCCACTTAGAGACATTGGATTGACTTGAAACTTTGTATGCTTGTAAAGAACCCATGACAATACAATAATTTCATATGTATTAAAAGGCAAATTGTTAATATCACAGCTGAATAGCAATCTTAATTGAAAGACCTTTTAAAAGCGGCAAAACAGAAAAACATTACTAAGTTCTTTAACCCTTGTCTAATAATTAATACAAATAGTTTACAATTTCCCATTAAATTGATTTTATTTGGAACCTTGGAACGTATCTTCTATATACTCATTAGGGTTATAACTTTTGGACTTTTGTGAAATAAACTATTTCCTGCGCAATGAATGGATGAACTTTTGCTTAAAACCATTGAACACGGCCTTCATTTTTACTGAGCTTCAAGAAAAGGTCACCCCCAAATTAATATTAAATATCGATACATAGATATATTTTGGGGTGACCTTTTCTTGAATCTTATTTAAATGAAGGCCTTTTTCAATGGCTTTAAGTAAAATTTCACCCATTCATTGCACAGGAAATATTTTACACCCATTCATTACACAGAAATATTTTATTTCACATAAGTCCAAAAAGTTATAACCCTAGAGAGTTGTAATTTTTTGAACTGTTTGTTGAAATAAATGGCATCCTAACAGAAAGAAGAAAAGAGGAAGACCAAGGTTAACATGGAAGGAAAACATGAAGACAGTAATGCAAGCTAGAGGGCTAAGCATCGAAGATGCCCAAGACCGTAGGCTTTGGAGGTTTGGCACGGGAAGACGGCAGCAGCTGTAAAAACCCGAAGATAGATAGATAGATGTTGAAATAAAATATTTCCTGTAAAAAATGGGTAAACTTTAACTTAAAATCATTGAAAAGACCTTAATTTCACTGAGCTTCAAGAAAAGATACCCCCAAATCAATATTAAATATTGATATCCACCGCTGTGGTCTCGGGGTAGCGTGCTGCCTTGTCACGCAGCGGGCCCGGGTTCGATTCCCGGTCGGGGCAGTTTTTCTGAGTGAGGTTTTTATCGGGGTTTTTCCTCGCCTGTAAGACAAATGTCAGGAAAACTTTAAGGCCCAAACGGTCCCCGAAATCATATGGCCATCGCAATCATCATCATTCATATTCATCTTAGGTTAAGCTTAGGATTAGGGACTCTCCTGGCGCACCACTATCATCATCATCATCACCCATCATATCATTGAGGTAACGTAACTCCGCCTTCCAGGCGCCCCAACCTCAGAAGTGGGTTACAAGTACGCCATGCCAGGAGAGATACCAGAAATGTCGAAAGACAACCTGGGGCATTTGAAAAAAAGAAATATATATATATTTGGGGGTGACCTTTCCTTGAAGCTGAGTGAAATGAAGGTCTTTTACAATGGTTTTAAGTAAAAGTTCATCTATACGTTGTACAGGAAATATTTTATTTCACAAAAGTCCACAAACATAGAAATTACCAATCCGTATTCGCGGTTTCTGTATTCGCGGCATATTTACGGAACATATCCCCCGTGAATAAGGAGCTTTTACTGTACTACAAAAATTAAACATTGGACATCGGTATTTTTTCTTCTAAAGTAAGAATGTATAGATGCAGTAACTTATGTCACTTTTTCACTTAAAAGAGTGTTTACAAGAGACGATCTTCATTTGTTGATGACGTGATTCGAGATGTTATCTAGACACGAAGCGAAGGTAAAGATGTTGCTTTCTTACAACATGTCTACTCGAGCCGCTGTGGCGTCGAAAAATCTCATTTATCGGCATTTCCAATGCGAAGTACTCTCTCGTCTCCCATTTTAGACGAGTTTACAATGTTCTTTTTATATTAATTTGAATGGGGGAAAGCTATAAGAAACCGCCATTTTATAATATTCTCTACGTAACACGTCAGCCATTTTGTTATTGATTTACAACAATTGCAAATGTAATGCGTTCTCAAATTTTCACTCGTTTTATTGGATTCTGTTACGATATATAGGCCCTACATACAAGACATATAACTAAAATAAAACAGCAGACAGTTTACAAAGAAAGTAAATTTACTTCATATGCAGTCAATTTCACAGTATAGGCCTGTATTAAGGGAAGGTGAATGACTTCAGACTACAGCAACGTTTGTCACGTTTCGATGATCTGTGATTTTGGTGCATTCAAGTAATTTCCACCTCATGTCAGTACAAACAGATCACGTAAACAATAAGAACTATATTTTTACATAGCAGTAGTGTAATTTATTGACATATTTAGAAAAAAACACGATACATACATTTACATTATAAGTGCACACAGATCTGTTTAAATTATTTCACTATTGAAAAATATACTAGTAGGGTAGGCTATATATATTCTCTATCAAGAGAGGTAGCAGGAACTTGGTCACACTGCCCTCTCGTGGCTTCTATAACAAGTAATTATTTTAAATATAAGTTTTACTTTATAGCTGTGACGCTTCTTTGTTTTGATGTTATAATTCAATTTTGATATTTAACAATGAAGGCCAAGTATGACATGAAAACAAAAATAAATGCTTGTACCGGGATTTGAACCCAGGATCTCTAACTTGATATGTTAATACGCTACCTTTCCTGATAAAAAGTAAAGTGATCCCACTACAGGCCCGGAGGCCCTTGGGGTAGTAGGAGGTTAAGGCTCCCACTTTTTCTAGACAATCGGCACTTTATGTCAGCCGGGTTGTCAGCCGGGTTGTCAGCCCTGCGTAACGGCCGCCTTTACCTCCAGAACAAGCGTCTGGTACTCATTTCCGACCCCAGGGCCATAGTGCCGCCAGAGGGTTTGAGTCAGTTTAAAAATCCTGAACCCGACGGGACTTGAACCCTCGACCCTCCGGCTTGTAGCTCAGTTCCTTAACCACTACGCTACGGCGTGCCCCCTACCTCTCCTGATAGTGGATATATATATATATATATATATATATATATATATATATATATATATAAGAAAAATAAGTGTTTGTCCTAGGATGCCTGGATAGCGCATGTGGTAGCGCACTAACGTGTAAAGTTAGAAGTCCTGGGTTCAAGCATTTATTTTTGTTTTCATGTTATACTTAGCCTTCAATGCTAAGTGTCAAAATTTAATTATAACATCGAAATAAAGAAGCTCACTGCTATAAAGAAAAATTTATATTTAAATGCTTACTTGTTATAGAAGCCACAAGAGGACAGTAAGACCGAATTCCCGCTACCTCTCTTGGTAGAGAATATATATAAAAGAAAAATTGTATCAATTCCATCTATGTATTCACGTAGACTTTCACGGCCGAAGTTGCTATGATGATCTTGATGAAGATTTTCGGGCTGTAGGCCGTGGTCGTGAGGCTTGTAGTTCCCCGACGTTTCGCCAGAGACTGCGTCTGGCATCCTCAACTTACGAACACATCGCGGTGAGCGTATAAATAGGACAGACAGTGGACAGAAATGCCAGTCTCAAGACAACCCTTGAGGATGCCACACGCAATCTCTGGCGAAACGTCGGGGAACTACAAGCCTCACAACCACGGCCTACAGCCCGAAAATCTTCATCAAGATCATCATAATTGCATCTATATCAATTATTGAATTAACTGCTGAATTTGCGGTTGGCGATCCTGAAGATTGATTCCTGCTCCTTCTGTGGCTAACTGATAACTTCCAAATTAAATCTTTTTCTCCGGGAATTTCAAAATTCATGATTTTTCTCTTTTATTCATGTTGATGTGTGTTTTCTCCCAAACAGTGAGTTCTTTATATCTGTTTCAGTAACTTGGCCGTTGTTTCGATTCTGTGTTCTTCTGTTTTTCTGCACGTACAACTATTGCAGATTTTTCTATTTCTCTATTTTTAACATTTGTAAGATGTGCATTCAATATTTTATTTAAGTTCTTTTATGTTTTTCCTATGTATATTTCTTCACAAGCTTTGCAATCAATTTGATAAAAACCTGATTTCTTACATTCATTAACATTTTCATTTTTGTTGGTTTTAATTAATCTATTTGTCACTGCTGTGGTCTCGAGGTAGCATGCTACCTTGTCACGCAGCGGGCCCGAGTTCGATCCCCGGTCGGGACACGTTTCCTGGGTGATGTTTTTTTTTTCGGGGTCAATACTAGTAAAATTCATATCAAATTCCGTTGAGGTGAAGTCAAATGATGAAAGTTAAAAATTAAAATATACCTGTTGGTAGGTGCCATCGTCCTCAACTTTGTTAAAATATTGTATATAAAATTAACTGGAGCGCTTTCGGAAGTTATCTTCCACCTTCTGCAGGTTGAGCTTCCGCTACTCGTTGTTGTGTACGGTCAAAACAAGTCAGTTGCTGCTACAAACAGTTGGAGTATACATCACCGTACACAACAACAACGAGTAGCGGAAGCTCAGCCTGCAGAAGATGGAAGATAACTTCCGAAATCGCTCAAGTTAATTTTATATACAATGTTTTCGGGGATTTCCCTCGCCTGTAAGGAGGACACTTTAAGGCCAAACGGTCCCCGAACATCATCTGGCCATCATTTATAATCATTATTATATTCATTAAATTTAGGATTAAAGCCTCTCCTGGTGCATCATTACCATCATCATCACCTATAATATATAATCAGGACAGCGTAACGTCGGTTTCCAGACGCCCCGAACTCAGAAGTGGGTTGCAATAACGCCATACCAGGAGAGAATACCAGAATGTCTAAATGACAATGTGGTGGCACTGAATAAAAATAATATATTCAGGTTATAATCATTTTTCACTTCTATTTTAATGTTAAATTTGGTGAACATTTCTTACGTCGTATTGTATACCAAAGGATGGTATGTGATTTTCTTGAATTTTTAACTAATATCTTTATCGGTCTCGAGTACTTTTATCTATCAATTTTATGTATATCTAACTCTGTGTATATTAAAGTAAACCTCGTGGTGTCACCTCATTTAAATATTAATGAAAAGTTTTGTAATATTGCTATTCAAATTGGAATATTCCGATCGACGTAAGACCTGATGTTAGCATTGAGTGTTTCTATGTAATAATTTTGTAACATTGATTGGAATTTGACTATAGACAGTACTGTCCGCAAGTGTCGCTTCAATCGTGTATATCAAAGCAAAATAGGATGTCGTTTCCAAATGGCGTACCTTTGAAACTGCGTCCCTCTCTATATACACATTTTAACACCTGCAGCTGATTTCCTTGAAGTCTTCTTTCGTCTATTATCACTCGAAGCTGAATCTACCTTTCATGAAAATGACTCCAACAATACTTAATTCTATTTTATGACGATTTGTCAAATAATTTATTTAATGATGCTATTTAAGGTCAAATCATTAACGTCGCAAAAAAACTGTTCTCCAAAAAGCCAACATTTTTATCAGTAAAACTAAATAGTCGCATATGATCACATGTATAAATCCAGTATTAAATTGGAATGGATATAAAACATATTAGGAAAATTTAGAAGAAGTGACAGGATTCAGATAACTGGAATGATTAGCAGAAAAAATATTAGACATATGCTCATCTGTGAAAGTACATGTTATGCATTATTAAGAACTCTAGTGTATCACAAATCCTTTTAAAGGGCGTAAAATAGAAATATAAGAACAGTGATTCTTTCAGTTATATGGATGCTAAAATGGTATTTTATTTTAAGAGAGGAGAAATAATAACAAGTAATGAGATTTAAGTGCTTAGGAAAATATTTGGACCAAAGAGAGACAAACAGATAGATGAATGGAGGTAACTACATAATAATGAGCTACTTATCTTTATAAGAAACTTGATACACAGAGTGTAAAGTGATTTTTGACTTGTAGTTTTTAACCCTTAAATTGACTATGTCTCCTGTAGGTTACATCAATTTTATTGGTTTATTTTATTTAATATTTTTAATAGAACAGAAGAAAACGTATGAGTAGAAATTACTTATGTGTGTCGAATTACACAAAAATAGATATGTATGATATCGTTTTCAGTGCGGTCCGCCACATTCAAATAACTGACACGAGAAATTATTTTCTAAACCCTTGGATTGTAATTAAATGAATCGACCCCATGGTGGATCCATTAGAGATCCAGAAAAAATCTGAAAATTTTCGAGTTCGAGGCTCCGAAGACTGTCAATATGACCTCCGCCTATGTTCAAGGTATTTATGTTAGATGGACCCATACTAGATAGATTTATAGATAGATTTATTTAGCCTGGTGGAGTTAAGACCATGTGGTTTTTCTCTTCCACTCACCAGGACAAACATATGTTACATATAAATACAAAAAATTACGATAATAGTCATGCTAAACATAGTAGGCGAGACACTAAAAATAACCTGTCTCTAAAGTTATTCTAAAGTAAAAGTAGAGGGTTATAGAAGACTGGCTGTCAATAAACAGTCAATTAGAAAAGCAGTTGGAGTTAAGCTAGCTCCTCCCGCTACACAATCCCCGATCTTGACAATCACATCAGAACGGATCGCGCCAGCCGCTCCCTCAAACTGATGAACCGACTTTGACAAGTTCAAAATCAGCGCAAGCTGAGAAAAAGAAGAAAATATCCAGGCGACGTAGGACCCGGATATCAAAGGCCTTGCAAACCGAGGACCTGTGTGCGTTCGAGCTCACACATGAACCTAAATACGCTACCGCTAGCACTCAGACTGCTACGGTAGCGAATAAGAACACAAGGAGTCAAACACCATATTCTCAAATTATCAATGATCTCATTGATAAAGTCAGTGAAGAATTAATATCCGAACAGAGTACAATAGAAATTACTATTCACTTGGACCACGTAGATCTACCTACGACCACCTAGATGATATGAACAAGTATAACCTGACGTTCTTTCAAGCAATGTATACATAGACTGCAAATCTACCTACGACCACCTTGATGATATGAACAAGTATAACCTGACGTTCTTTCAAGCAATGTGTAGTCAGGCTGCAAATCTACCTACTACCACCTTGATGATATGAACAAGTATAACCTGACGTTCTTTCAAGCAATGTATACATAGACTGCAAATCTACCTACGACCACCTTGATGATATGAACAAGTATAACCTGACGTTCTTTCAAGCAATGTATACATAGACTGCAAATCTACCTACGACCACCTTGATGATATGAACAAGTATAACCTGACGTTCTTTCAAGCAATGTATACATAGACTGCAAATCTACCTACTACCACCTTGACGATATGAACAAGTATAACCTGACGTTCTTTCAAGCAATGTATACATAGACTTCAAATCTACCTACTACCACCTTGATGATATGAACAAGTATAACCTGACGTTCTTTCAAGCAATGTATACATAGACTGCAAATCTACCTACGAACACCTTGATGATATGAACAAGTATAACCTGACGTTCTTTCAAGCAATGTATACATAGACTGCAAATCTACCTACGACCACCTTGATGATATGAACAAGTATAACCTGACGTTCTTTCAAGCAATGTATACATAGACTGCAAATCTACCCTACGACCACCTTGACGATATGAACAAGTATAACCTGACGTTCTTTCAAGCAATGTATACATAGACTACAAATCTACCTACTACCACCTTGATGATATGAACAAGTATAACCTGACGTTCTTTCAAGCAATGTGTAGTTAGACTGCAAATCTACCTACTACCACCTTGACGATATGAACAAGTGTAACCTGACGTTCTTTCAAGCAATGTATACATAGACTGCAAATCTACCTACTCCTACTACCACCTTGACGATATGAACAAGTGTAACCTGACGTTCTTTCAAGCAATGTATACATAGACTGCAAATCTACCTACTACCACCTTGGACGATATGAACAAGTATAACCTGACGTTCTTTCAAGCAATGTATACATAGACTGCAAATCTACCTACTACCACCTTGACGATATGAACAAGTATAACCTGACGTTCTTTCAAGCAATGTATACATAGACTGCAAATCTACCTACTACCACCTTGACGATATGAACAAAGTATAACCTGACGTTCTTTCAAGCAATGTATACATAGACTGCAAATCTACCTACGACCACCTTGATGATATGAACAAGTATAACCTGACGTTCTTTCAAGCAATGTATACATAGACTGCAAATCTACCTACGACCACCTTGATGATATGAACAAGTATAACCTGACGTTCTTTCAAGCAATGTATACATAGACTGCAAATCTACCTACTACCACCTTGACGATATGAACAAGTATAACCTGACGTTCTTTCAAGCAATGTATACATAGACTGCAAATCTACCTACGACCACCTTGATGATATGAACAAGTATAACCTGACGTTCTTTCAAGCAATGTATACATAGACTGCAAATCTACCTACGACCACCTTGATGATATGAACAAGTATAACCTGACGTTCTTTCAAGCAATGTATACATAGACTGCAAATCTACCTACGACCACCTTGACGATATGAACAAGTATAACCTGACGTTCTTTCAAGCAATGTATACATAGACTGGCAAATCTACCTACATACCATCTTGACGATATGAACAAGTATAACCTGACGTTCTTTCAAGCAATGTATACATAGACTGCAAATCTACCTACGAACCACCTTGATGATATGAACAAGTATAACCTGACGTTCTTTCAAGCAATGTATACATAGACTGCAAATCTACCTACGACCACCTTGATGATATGAACAAGTATAACCTGACGTTCTTTCAAGCAATGTATACATAGACTGCAAATCTACCTACGACCACCTCATGACGATATGAACAAGTATAACCTGACGTTCTTTCAAGCAATGTATCAAAGACTGCCAATCTACCTACGACCACTTTGATGATATGAACAAGTTATAACCTGACGTTTTTTCAAGCAATGTGTACTTCTGGCTGCAAATTCTACCTACTACCACCTTGATGATATGAACAAGTTTAACCTGACGTTCTTTCAAGCAATGTATACTTAGACTGCAAAATCTACCTACTACCACCTTGATGATATGAACAAGTATACCTGACGTTCTTTCAAGCAATGTATAGATAGACTGCAAATCTACCTACGACAACCTTGATGATGTATGAACAAGTATAACCTGACGTTCTTCAAGCAATGTATACATAGACTGCAAATTACCTACGACCACTTGATGATATGAACAAGTATACCTGACGTTCTTTCAAGCAATGTATACATAGACTTGCAAATCTACCTACTACCACCTTGATGATATGAACAAGTATAACCTGACGTTCTTTCAAAGCAATGGTATACATAGACTGCAAATCTACCTACTACCACCTTGACGATATGAAAAAGTATAACCTGACGTTCTTTCAAGCAATGTATACATAGACTGCAAATCTACACCCTACGACCACCTTGATGATATGAACAAGTGTAACCTGACGTTCTTTCAAGCAATGTATACATAGACTGCAAATCTACCCTACGACCACCTTGATGATATGAACAAGTATAACCTGACGTTCTTTCAAGCAATGTATACATAGACTGCAAATCTACCTACTACCACCTTGACGATATGAACAAGTATAACCTGACGTTCTTTCAAGCAATGTATACATAGACTGCAAATCTACCTACGACCACCTTGATGATATGAACAAGTATAACCTGACTGTCTTTTCAAGCAATGTATACATAGACGCAAAATTCACCTACGACCACCTTGATGATATGAACAAGTATAACCTGACGTTCTTTCAAGCAATGTATACATAGACTGCAAATCTACCTACTACCACCTTGACGATATGAACAAGTATAACCTGACGTTCTTTCAAGCAATGTATACATAGACTGCAAATCTACCTACTACCATCTTGATGATATGAACAAGTATAACCTGACGTTCTTTCAAGCAATGTATACATAGACTGCAAATCTACCTACGAACACCTTGATGATATGAACAAGTATAACCTGACGTTCTTTCAAGCAATGTATACATAGACTGCAAATCTACCTACGACCACCTTGACGATATGAACAAGTATAACCTGACGTTCTTTCAAGCAATGTATACATAGACTGCAAATCTACCTACGACCACCTTGACGATATGAACAAGTATAACCTGACGTTCTTTCAAGCAATGTATACATAGACTGCAAATCTACCTACGAACACCTTGACGATATGAACAAGTATAACCTGACGTTCTTTCAAGCAATGTATACATTAGACTGCAAATCTACCTACTACCACCTTGATGATATGAACAAGTATAACCTGACGTTCTTTCAAGCAATGTATACATAGACTGCAAATCTACCTACGACCACCTTGATGATATGAACAAGTATAACCTGACGTTCTTTCAAACAATGTATACATAGACTGCAAATCTACCTACGAACACCTTGATGATATGAACAAGTATAACCTGACGTTCTTTCAAGCAATGTATACATAGACTGCAAATCTACCTACGACCACTTTGATGATATGAACAAGTATAACCTGACGTTCTGTCAAGCAATGTGTAGTCAGGCTGCAAATCTACCTACTACCACCTTGATGATATGAACAAGTATAACCTGACGTTCTTTCAAGCAATGTATACATAGACTGCAAATCTACCTACGACCACCTTGATGATATGAACAAGTATAACCTGACGTTCTTTCAAGCAATGTGTAGTCAGGCTGCAAATCTACCTACTACCACCTTGATGATATGAACAAGTATAACCTGACGTTCTTTCAAGCAATGTATACATAGACTGCAAATCTACCTACGACCACCTTGATGATATGAACAAGTATAACCTGACGTTCTTTCAAGCAATGTATACATAGACTGCAAATCTACCTACGAACACCTTGATGATATGAACAAGTATAACCTGACGTTCTTTCAGGCAATGTATACATAGACTGCAAATCTACCTACGACCACCTTGATGATATGAACAAGTATAACCTGACGTTCTTTCAAGCAATGTGTAGTCAGGCTGCAAATCTACCTACTACCACCTTGATGATATGAACAAGTATAACCTGACGTTCTTTCAAGCAATGTATACATAGACTGCAAATCTACCTACGACCACCTTGATGATATGAACAAGTATAACCTGACGTTCTTTCAAGCAATGTGTAGTTAGACTGCAAATCTACCTAGCACCACCTTGACGATATGAACAAGTATAACCTGACGTTCTTTCAAGCAATGTTTACATAGACTGCAAATCTACCTAGCACCACCTTGACGATATGAACAATTATAACCTGATGTTCTTTCAAGCAATGTATACATAGACTGCAAGTCTACCTAGCACCACCTTGACGATATGAACAAGTATAGCCTGACGTTCTTTCAAGCAATGTATACATAGACTGCAAATCTACCTACGACCACCTTGACGATATGAACAAGTATAACCTGTCGTTCTTTCAAGCAATGTATACATAGACCGCCAATCTACCTACGACCACCTTGATGATATGAACAAGTATAACCTGACGTTCTTTCAAGTAATGTATATATAGACTGCAAATCTACCTACGACCACCTTGATGATATGAACAAGTATAACCTGACGTTCTTTCAAGCAATGTGTAGTTAGACTGCAAATCTACCTACTACCACCTTGATGATATGAACAAGTATATCCTGACGTTATTTCAAATGGTGATTCCGCCGGCTATACGCCTTAGAGCCGAAGAAGCTGGTCTTTTCGATATAAATTTTACTAATTTTAAATTTTTAAATTTTATTTTTCTAAAATCTTAAATTTTATTAAATTCAAACCACTCTTAGCGCAAAGTCAAATGTCGGAATGGTTCCCTAATTTCCACCAGTAAACTATAAATGTCCCAATTTTATTTTATATTTTATATTAATTTTAACATTAATTTATTTCCAAAATTCTACATTTTTCGCAAACAATCAGCTTAATCTGTAAAGGGTCGTTTCTCATTATTGGGCGATGGTCCTCCGGAGTAGAAGAGGATACGCCCTCGCCTACTCGGGGCGTGGGCTGCGCCCGCGGCGGTCGCGGTTTTCCTCTTAGCGTTCGCAGATGATGGGATGGAGCTCTAGTGGCGGCATTCCTTGTCTGTACTTCAGTCGAAATCGCGGACTGTCATCTTGCTGGGATACTCTCTCTGGGGCTTGAGAAGAGAAGCGACATTCACATAAATATATCCTCGAATTAATATCATCCAGGGCTAAAGGAGGCATCTAAGACAATAATGCAGCCAGGATGTGGCAGATTTCCTATTCATAAAGAGGAGAGACTGCCCTTCCTATCACTACCTACTGGTTTGCCAATTTAATGGTAAATATCTTAATATCTTTAAATGTTTTTCGATTTCTTGTCGCTTTAACTTGGAGCAGACATATTAAAGTTACATTTATGGAAATAGTTTGAAAACGGTAATTTGTCTCGAAATGATGTACATTTATATACAGCTCCTCATTGGGATAATTGTCTCGAGCCATAGCCGAGTATTTAAGGTAAGATGCCTTGGCGCAGAACTACGAGACGTGTGCTGTTTCTGGTCTCCATGAGGGAATAAATTTTCTCATGGAATTTCGGCCAATGTGGACCGGTGCCCACCCAGCATCTAGGAAATTTCGGTAGCTACAATAAGTAGCGACTCCAGGTTGAGAAAACCAGCTATAGCGGCTGGAGGACTCGTCATGCTGACCACATGTCACCTCTATAATGGCAGTATGATCGTCTACCTTTGTGATAAACACATTATATGTGAGGCCAGTAGGTGGTTGCTGGGCCAAGGGACTTCTAGGCCTGTCGCCTTATGGAGTTTAGTTTAATTCATTGCGATATTTATTTTTCGATTTAGGGATATAAAAAGAGTTTATGAATTATAAAACATACTCGGATTTTTATGTTGATAAATTAACCACGCGAGTGCACACTTCACATGGGAAATGTTATCTGTTTCACACATCTCGCATGTGCGATTTTCCTTATTTGATAATTCAAACACTACATAATAGCAGCAATTGATACAATAATCGACAGTATTTGGATACGAGCCCTTGCGAGCGTGAGTGCCTCAATACCCTTTATATACGAGTGGCGCAAAACTGATTTTCTATGACTTACGACGTGCAGTAAAAAATTCTACATTTAGATATATTTTCGTTATTTGATATTGACTAAAACTGTTAATATGGCTTTGCATAGTGGGATACGTTACAGTTTTAACAGTAGACAAGAAAACAGTGTAAGTGTTCGTTACCTTTGTGTTACTTTTAATATCACAAAATGTTGTTTTTACGGAAAAAACTGATTCCAAAACTATTAAATATGTGTTGAAATCGCGTACGATTTGATACACATACAGATTGCGTATTAACTATATTTCATAATTATAATAAAAACAAAAAATTGGAAAAGCATACATTTCTCTGATGTATGAAGCATTATTGCGTTTGTACATAGAGGTTGTTTATTTTCTTTAACACCGTCATCTTCGTCTTGTGTTAGGCTATGTAATTTGTTACTGTCGCAAAATGATATAGCAATAAACATTAGATCTATGCTACGGCACAACACACCATCATAGCTAATGCAGATACGTGCTATCTGAATGTTTGAAACCAGTACTAAATACATTAATTAAACTGAAAAACGCATATACTCGACAATCGAATGTTTAACAACATTTAAATCAAGAATCATGTTTTTGCACAAGATTTTAACATATTTAATAATAGTGACTTTGTCAACCAATGGAGCTTGCAAAACAGTTGATCTTGATATTGCTTCAATGGTGTCAATTATCTTGAAGAAACACTTCATTGTTACACGTCCAATTCTCGTATTTCTGAGAAACAGTTTTGGATGTATCTTCTGTTCTGATGATGAATTAGATATGCAGGAACTAGTGATTAAACATATTAATGAACAACATTGGTCCGTACAGATTTTAACTTCAAGTTCAAACGCAACAATTGGAACATACGAAGGCGTGGTGCTGCATCAGGGCTACATCATATTTTTACCATCTGACTTATATGATGCTCGCAAAGAACTTGTATATCAATTGGTGATGTTGAATGATAAAACTTTATTAAATCCAAGAGGAAAATTTATTATCATCATCCCAAAAATAAGTTCAACTTCTGGTGAAATATTTTCTCGTGAAATTTTACAACTACTTTGGAGCTTGAATAAAATTTGTAATGTTGTGATTTTGGTGGCGGAGGATAGTGTTGATACCCCCTACAATGTCGGTACTCCACACGCAATTGGTAACAAAATATTAAGTCTTTATTATGGATCTATTTATGAAGATGAGGAATGTGGGAAGAGTGTTACAGTTAGAAAGTTAATGGAAAATAATTCTAATTTATTGAGTAATTTAGAAGAAATTGACTTTTTTCCTCGGAAAATCCCCAAGGATTTCAAAGGATGTCTGTTGCCAGTTTCATTTGTTGGCTACCCACCATATATTTTTCTCGAAAAAAATATGAAAACTAATTCTACTGAAGTTGGTGGTATAAGTGCAGAACTTATAAACTATTTTACAAATCATTTTAATTTCACTACTCATTTCATTGTTCCTACAATGGGAATAACATCTGAAAGTTACGATTTGTTATACAAACAACTGCTAGAGGGCATATCTGATATAGGAGCAGGAATGTTGTATTATAGTTTCCTGCCAAGACAAATAGTGGATATTTCAATCCCTTTCAGTACTGATGTAATTCAGTTTGTTGTTCCATGTTCGAATAAGATTTCTAGAACTCAAAGAGTTTTGAGTATCTTTACAATTTGGGTTTGGCTTACTTTGTTTATATTTTTAATTATTTTTAGTATTTTATTTTGGATTGCTGCTAATGGTCCAATTGAGGATTACCCTTTTCAAACTATTTATCTTTCTTTTTACAATTCTTGGGCTATTCTTCTAGGAGTTTCTGTTACAGAGAAGCCAAAGAAACCGAGCCTAAGGCGTTTTTTTATATTGTATGTTTGTTATTCCTTTGCAATATCTACAATTTTTCAAGCTTACTTTACAACATACCTGGTTGAACCGGGGTATGGAAAAGAATTTTCAACATTTGATGATCTTTCTAATGCAGGTGTAGAATTTGGGGATATAAGTTCTTTGGATTTGTATCCAAAATACAAAGAAGTTTATAGAACATTCTACAGGATTCGTAAAAGTAAAATTGATTGTGGGGATTTCATAAATTGTTTCTTCAGAGTTGTTGATAGGCAAAATATATTTGTAACTTCACCTTCCAGATTGTCGAAATTTATTGCGAGTGATAGAGGGTATATTACTTTAAATCATTTGATATGCTTTTTAAGTGAAGGTGATCATCATGACTCTTTTGCTTTTGTTTTTCGCAAAGGTCATCCCTTACTTGAAACTATAAATGATATCTTGGAGAAATACATTGAGGCTGGTTTCGTAGACAGATATTATGAGAGAGCTTACTATAATACTACATTGGAAAATAAGCTAGCGACTGATGAAGAAATGTATTTTGTTTTTTCCTTGTCTGATTTACTTCCTGTGTTTGTAGTTCTTGGTTTTGGATTATTTGGATGCTGTATTGTTTTCTTATTCGAAATTGTTATGAAGTTTTCTTATTTTAATAAGAAGAGAAGAAGTATATGTTAGTAGTAGATACGAAGTCCTTATGATTATGGGACTTTGCTCCCAAGGCCATTCCGATGTTAAATTAACTGACATTGGTTATTCAGTTAGAGAAGTAAGAATCACTACCACTTTAACATTGTTCTATAAGGTATAGCATTTACTTAAGCTTTCACGCTTTTCTTTATAATTTATTTACGTACGAATTGAGATATTTTTGTGCATCATACGATTTAATAGATATCCTAGTCTGTTTTCTATATTGTAAATTCAAATCTGCTTCTCATTTTTACCATTCTGTGCGTTTTTTGGTATCATGCAAAAAATTGATATTTCAATAATTTATAATTTCAAGTTAATTGAAAATTAGGCCTACTTGAAACCTTGCAACGCATGATTAAATTTCACCTGTACAGATACATACTGCAGTTATGTACTAGTCATGAAATTGTAAATATACCTTAGAAAAATTATTTCCTCCTTCGTTTTGTTGTAAACAGATACAATATTCACATGTGTTTTTAGTGCTAACGGGGGTTATCTTTTACTAAACACCAACAATATCACCTTCTTGGCAAAGTTGTAGGTGAAACTATTTAAACAAAATTATTTATTTCAAATGAATCAATTAATTATATTCACATGAAAGGACACGTTAACTGGCAATAATTGTCCCATAAGAGCAATGATATTTTCTAGACGATGAAACCTCTTATGGCAATAGTAATAATTTTCAAATAACTTACAATATCTTAGAAAGATCAAGAGTGTATATAGTTAGAATTTGTTTCTTGAGAAAAAATTGACAGGTTAAGAATTGGAAATAAAGATGATTATTCACGTCTCAAGATAGGAAAACAATTAGTTTCAACGGTGGAAAAACTTAAAACATACATAGATGTCCTGAACATTTACTGCAAAGCCGTGCATACCAAAGGCACGGCTTTCCCCCAGCAATGAACATGATTAATCAATGATTAGTTAATCAATGTAAATATTCTTTCATAAACTTATCAAATATAAAGTGAAGCAGATGAACAACGCTAATGTGTTGAGAGTTAAACTAGTTTTCTTGGTAAGACATTTTGCCAAGGAACTATTATTCTATTCTAAAAAGTGTAATTCTAATCGTCACCCCTCGCCTGTAGCAGATGCATAACTCAAAGTAATGAATTTCGGGACTTAGAATTTCGTAAAGCTTTGGAATATTTAACTAAACATTTATTTTAACAACAGATGTTTGATCAACACTTTTAAAATTCATATTAAAGCACAGTTGAGGTTATGTAATTAGATGTTAAATATAAAATTGGTACCTGGTAACTATAGTTCTTATTTAATAATTTAGTTGAGGATGTCCTTAACTCTAGTTCTTATTTAATAATTTAGTTGAGGACGTCCTTAACTATAGTTCTTATTTAATAATTTAGTTGAGGACGTCCTTAACTATAGTTCTTATTTAATAATTTAGTTGAGGACGTCCTTAACTATAGTTCTTATTTAATAATTTCGTTGAGGACGTCCTTAACTATAGTTCTTATTTAATAATTTAGTTGAGGACGGCCTTAACTATAGTTCTTATTTAATAATTTAGTTGAGGACGTCCTTAACTATAGTTCTTATTTAATAATTTCGTTGAGGACATCCTTAACTATAGTTCTTATTTAATAATTTAGTTGAGGACGTCCTTAACTATAGTTCTTATTTGATAATTTAGTTGAGGACGTCCTTAACTATAGTTCTTATTTGATAATTTAGTTGAAGACGTCCTTAACTATAGTTCTTATTTGATAATTTAGTTGAAGACGTCCTTAACTATAGTTCTTATTTAATAATTTAGTTGAGGACGTCCTTAACTATAGTTCTTATTTAATAATTTAGTTGAGGACGTCCTTAACTATAGTCCTTATTTAATAAGTTAGTTGAGGACTTCCTTAACTATAGTTCTTATTTAATAATTTAGTTGAGGACGTCCTTAACTATAGTTCTTATTTAATAATTTAGTTGAGGACGTCCTTAACTATAGTTCTTATTTAATAATTTAGTTGAAGACGTCCTTAACTATAGTTCTTATTTAATAATTTAGTTGAGGACGTCCTTAACTATAGTTCTTATTTAATAATTTAGTTGAGGACGTCCTTAACTATAGTTCTTATTGAATAATTTATTTGAGGACGTCCTTAACTATAGTTCTTATTTAATAATTTAGTTGAGGACGTCCTTAACTGTAGTTCTTATTTAATAATTTAGTTGAGGACGGCTGACTTACCAGGTACCAATTTTATATTTAACATCTAAGAAATGCATGGACTTAAACAAATAGCTAAAATTAGCTTCATAATTTGTGAACTAACAAGGGAACTGTCAACCATTGCATGCCGAAACATATCTTGAAGTTTCTCCCAGAGAAACGTTGGAATGTACCAAGGCCGTGTCCAAACAATTATCTGCCTTTCATCTGCAAGGTACAGAAATCGAAGCCAGAATCCAGCAATGGCAATCCACTATACAGAGCAAATGGTCTCCCTGCATGAGTATGAGCTGAATTAAGTTAGACGGGACGCGACGCGGACAGTAGAAAGTAAGGGTTACCCAATCTACCAGTTCAGGTGTTGCATTAGTTTTCTATAGTTTAAATGAAGTATTTTGCTCTGGATTTTAGTATCTTGCAGTTAAAAACGGCAGATCATATTTTGGACACGGTCTTTGTACATCACATCGCTTCTCTGAAAAAAAAAATGTCAAGTTAGGCGGTATGCAATTGTTGACAGAGCCCTTTTAAGAAAGAAAATATATATTCAATATACACCGTGTCCCACTCAAACCTCCCACATAATAATTAATCATAACTCTCAAAGTATGCGGAATTATCAAATAAGGTTGGTATTAAAAGAAAGAGAAACTCAAAGAACTTTTGTTTTCATTGTTGCAGTTAATTCATCTGTCGCATGTTGGACAATAATGACATAAAACAAAATGGCGACTCCTCAGCAAAGAGGACAAACTGTTTTCTGGTATGCAGAGACGAAGTCAATAATTTCAGTGCAAATAAATTACCGGAGAGAATATGGAGGAAATACACCTGATGGGAAGACCATTAAGGCATGGGTTCAGAAGTTCCTGGCGACTGGAAGCGTTAAAAAAGTATCAGGAGGTGCTCGTACACGAATTTCAGAAGAAAAGATTGAAGAAATTAGAGAAGGATTTCAGAGAAGTCTACAAAATCAATTCGCCAAGCATCATGCAACGGTACCAATGGACATGTTAGACAAAACGTGGCCGAAATCGAATACAGACTTGATATTGTTCGTGCTACTAATGGTACACATTGAAGGTGTTTTAGTGTGTGGCAATGAAAATTGTTTGAGCTTCTGTTTCGTTTAATACCGGCCTCATTTCATAATTCCTCATACTTTGTTAGTTATGATTAATTAAATTGTGGTAGGTTTGAACGGGACACAGTGTATTATTTTTATAAAATCATTGAGCTGATGCATTATGAAGTCGGAACGGGCAATTGTCCTTGGAGTAACGATGATGATGATATTTTATATTGAAGAACTCAATTAACACCAAAACAGAAAAAAGAAAAATTATCAGGTGTATATAAATTGAAGTGTGGCACATGTGACAATGTCTATATAGGACAAACTGGTAGACCTTTTATATCTCGGATAAAGGAACACATGAGAGCATATAACAGAAATTTAGAAAATTCAAACTATGCTAACCACCTATTCCAATTTAATCATTGTTTCGATCCAAATTTTGAAATTTTACATATTTGTGATAAGGGTAAGAAGTTAGATCTTTTGGAGGCTGTAGAAATTAATAAGTTTAAAAGTAGTAAAAAACTGTTAAATTCTCAACTTGATTTGAATGAATCCCCTTTGTTAAATTAAAAAATTTAAATAAATATTGTTGTATTGTTGCTTAGATCAGTTGGAACACAATTCATAATTTGTTAACATGTCTGAAGAAGGTACAGTGTACCGAAACAGCTGTCACTGAATTATATAATAAATATGAAAATCAAATAAAACTACGTTTTATTTTTATTTAATTAATCAATTAACATCGTTCATCATCAACATCATCGTCTCACTTGAACGTATCGTGGTTATTCCAGTTCATCTACCTCACTATCAAATAATTTTGTATAAATTGTAAACAGTGACCAACATAAATATAATAAACCTGTTACAGTATTGTTTTACCCACCTAATTTACTTAAATTCTGCCGATTCTACCAGAACCCAATCGCCTGAACAGAACTCATGATTTAACCATGCTTCTATCGCTGACCTAACCAGTGCACCGTATCACCAACATCTGTTTACATACAAACAGGCATAGTGACAACAGTACACTACAGTGGATGATTGTGTTTTTGAACAATGTGAATATTATATGGGTGATTATGATTGAAAGAAGGTGTTCGTAGGAGCTTATACATTAAATTTTAATGTTAATATTATTCGTTTTTAAACATCTTAATGATGGACAAATTATATTTGAAAAGAAAAATATACGCCTAGACTGGGGATTGAACCCAGAACCTTTGACTCTCTATGTCAATGCTCTTCCATCTGAGCTACCTAGGCCTCCAATCTAAACGCGTATTTTTATCTTATACATAGTTAATTCCCTAATCACAA
Source organism: Diploptera punctata (assembly GCA_030220185.1). NCBI lineage: Eukaryota > Metazoa > Arthropoda > Insecta > Blattodea > Blaberidae > Diploptera > Diploptera punctata. Next base: position 140,746 of record JASPKZ010004932.1, read on the forward strand.
ATGCTACGAGCCGTTGCTACGAATAATATTAACATTGAAAGAAGCACTACTGGCTTTATAAGTAATGTTTAAATTCCCAATAAAAAGTCTTCTTAATAAAGAAGCCGCCATTTGCAAAAATCGTAGCTACGGCTCGTAGCATTTGGGGCTAGGGAATTAACTATGTATAATAGAAAAATACGCGTTTAGATTGGAGGCCTAGGTAGCTCAGATGGAAGAGCATTGACATAGAGAGTCAAAGGCCCTGTATTCAAACCCCAGTCTAGGCGTATATTTTTCTTTTCAAATACATTAAATTTTCTCGATATTTGTCTTACAAATGGGCAAAAATCTCCACTAAGTCTGCCAAGGTGACCTTCTGATTGGGATCTAACCCGCACTTGTCTCTTTACAAATGGGCAAAAATCTCAATTAAATATGCCAACGTTATTTCTTCCGATCGAGGATCGATCCCGGACCTGCAGCGTAGAAGATAATGACGTTATTCCCAAAGCAAATCGGAATAAATTATATATTTTTAACACCTTTTTCGTGATATACGAGTATATGTAGTAAAGGTAAAGTGATCCCACTACATGCCATAGGAGACCCTTGGGGTAGCTGGAGGTTTTAGGCTCCCGCTTTTTCTAGACAATCGGCACTCAGTGTCAGCCGGGTTGTCAGCCCTGCGTGACGGCCGCCTTTACCCCCAGATCAAGCGTCTGATAATCATTTCTGTTAGAGGCTGAGTCGACCCCAGGGCCATGGCGCCACCAGAAGATTTGGGTCTGTTTTAAAAATGCTGACCCCATCGGGACTCTAATTTCGACATTACGGTTTCTAGCGCAGTGTCCAGATTTGAGAACTTATCTTCTTACCACAATATTGACACTAGCTCACAAGATAACAGTCTACTAACAATCCCTCTTCATAGTACTTCCTCTTATTCTACTTCCTTCACAGTAGCCTCTCCCCGCTCCTAGAATTTCCTTCCTCAAGATATCAGGGGTTGCCGCACACCTGGCACTTTTAAGTCACGCTTATAGAGATACCTGTTGTCTAATAATTAATTATTTTTCTCTATTTATATAAATTTATGCTATGTAATTAATAATTTTTCTCTTTTATATATATATATATATATATATATATATATCTTGTACATATTATATGTAATTGGTTAAATCTAGAGTAAATGAAAATACATTATAAATAATGAATGTATTGGATTTATAACATGTAATCGTTTATTTTTATTGTAATTTAGATGCAAGACTACTTTTTTGTACTTTTTAAAACCTGGTTGAGTGACAGACAAAACCTCAAGGCCTTAACTCTACCAGGTAAAATAAAGCTATTATTATGTTTTTATTATTTTTATTATTTTCATTATTATTATTGTTATTATTATTATTATTATATTATTATTACTATTATTATTATTATTATTATTATTATTATTATTATTATTATTATTATTATTATTATTATTATTATTATTATTATTATTATTATTATTATTATTATTATTATTATTATTATTATTATTATTATTATTATTAAAGCGATGGCACGAGAGTTGTTCACCTACTTCGAAATAAAATGAGAACTGTTGAAAAGGACAGAACTCACACGAGGAAGAAACTATTAACATTGGAATTATTCTATCTGCACACAGTCCAGACATAGCGTTTGTGTGGTTATCCTATATAATAATTTTTGTAATTAATAAATAGTTAGATTTTTACTACTCACCTCATAATTGTAGACTTGTTGAAGACTGTCTTTATCAATTGCATTTATATTAATTATTGAATTAACTACCACATTTGCGGTTGGCGATCCCGAAGATTGACTCCTGCTCCCTCTGTGGCTAACTGATAAACTTCCAAATTAAGTATTTTTCTCCGGGAATTTCAAAATTCATTATTTTTCTCTTTTATTCATGTCGATGTGTGTTTTCTTCCAAACAGTGAGTTCTTTAGATTTATCTGTTTCAGTAACTTGGCCTTTGTTCCGATTATGTGTTTTTTTCTGTTTTTCTGCATGTACAGCTATTGCAGATTTTTCTATTTCTCTATTGTTAACATTTCTAAGATGTGCATTCAATATTTTATTTAAGTTCCTTTATGTTTTTCCTATGTATATTTCTTCACTAGCTTTGCAATCAATTTGATGAAAACATGATTTGTTACATTCATTAATCTTTTCATTTTTGTTGGTTTTAATTAATCTATTTGTCACTGCAGTGGTCCCGAGGTAGCATGCTGCCTTGTCACGCAGCGAGCCCGAGTTCGATCCCCAGTCGGAACACGTTTCCTGAGTGATGGCTTTTTTCGGGGTTTTCCTCGCCTATAACAAGACAACTTTAAGTCCAAACGGTCCCCGAACATCATCTGGCCATCATTTATCATCATTATTATATTCATTAAATTTAGGATGAAGGCCTCTCCTGGTGCATCATTACCATCATCATCACCTATCATATATCATCAGGACAGCGTAACGTCGCCTTCCAGACGCCCCAACCTCAGAAGTGGGTTGCAATAACGTCATGCCAGGAGAGAATACCAGAATGTCTAAATGATAACGTGGTGGCACTGAATAAAAAAATAATATATTCAGGTTATAATCATTTTTCACTTCTATTTTAATGTTAAATTTTGGTTTAACGTGTTTTTAAATCGTATTGTATACCAAAGAATGGTATGTGATTTTCTTGAATTTTAACTAATATCTTTATCGGTCTCAAGAGTACTTTTATCTATCAATGTTATGTATATCTAACTCTGTATACATTAAAATAAACCTCATGGTGTCACCTCATTTAAATATTAATGCAAAGTTTTGTAATATTGCTATTCAAATTGGAATTTTCGGATCGACAGAAGACCTGATGTTCGCATTGAATGTTTCTATGTAATAATTTTGTAACATTAATTGGAATTTGACTATAGACAGTACTGTCCGCAAGTGTCGCTCCAATCGTTGTATATCAGAGCAAAATAGGATGTCATTTCCAAATGGCGTACCTTTGAAACTGCGTTCTTCTCTATATACATATTTTAACACCCTGCAGCTGATTTCCTTGAAGTCTTCTCATGTCTATTACATCACTCGTAGATTAATTACCTTTCATGAAAGTGATTCCAACAATACTTAATTCTATTTTATGGACGAGTTATAAGATAATTTATTTAATGGCGCTATTTAACGTCTGAGATCATTAATGTCGGAAAACAAACTTCTTCAAAGGGCCGACATTTTTATCAATAATATTATGTATGATCACATGTATAAATATACCGTGTTCCAAAATTATGGACGGAGTTTTAAGTAGTAGTAGTAGTAGTAGGACTTTATTAGACAAAAAGTAAGAAATTTACAATATTATTTACAAATATGGGTCGCACGGGCAGTAAGCCGTACGTGCTGTTGACAGTCCGTTACAATAAAGTAATAATTGGTAATAGTATAAAGAAAAACAAACAAAAAAATAACATTACAATTACATAAAGAAAACAATATTACAAGTACATAATAATACAATAGCATTGTACACTAATTAAGTTATGTATAATTATTAAGAATTAATGGTATTGCATTTTGATAACATATATTTATTCATGAATGAGTGTTGTTCTTATTTTCCGCGTTTTGTCCAGAAATTTACCCACGTTTATCCCAATTTTCTGGATTTGCCGATAACTCGTAGCATGTCAATCTTTCCCGATTTGAATTTAGAAATCTTTCCGGTAATAACTGACGTCTCCAACATTCTAAATCATCACATTTTCCTAATATATGTATCTCATCTTCAAAGTTCCCGCACATTGGACATATTCACATATCGTGATTGTCGCTAATTTTTCGAAATTTCCATCGAAATTGGATGCGTGATTATTTGCTATAATGAAACAAAAACTGTGAAAGTTTCATATCCCGTGTGCAGTAATTACGTCACAGCGTTATATTTGTGAAAATGGCGGCTCCTGTACAGGAATCATTCTGTATACTGCAATTTGCGAGGTATGGTTCATTGTTGCAGTGCAGCGAGCTTTCCGAGGCAATTTGGAATTGACCCCCGACAGATAAATGTTTCAATTGTTTTTATTGATGTGCGACAGTGGTTGAACGATAATGTTTCCCGGCGCTGGATATGACGAGCCGGTCAGGATGGTATAGTTTATTTCCGATTGCCTCCACGGTGTCCCGATCTCACACCTTGTGATTTCTTCCTGTGGAGGTATGTGAAGGACCATGTGTATGTACCGTCGACCTTAACTGGCTTGAGAAGAAGGATTGTTGCTGCTGTTGAATTCATTACTCCAAATATGCTGAAGGTTTGGGAGGAATTCGACTATCGGCTAGATGTGTTCTTGTAACGAAAGGTGCTCACATCGAACACTTAATAAAGTATGTTATGAAAACTCGGAGAGTTTCTCTTTAATGGCATGTAAGTTTTGTTCTTATATACATCATGTAAGGGAAATTAAACAACTTTGAAACACCGTCCATCATTTTGGAACACGGTGTACAGTATTAAATGGGAATGGGCATAAAACAAATGAGAAGAATATCGAAGAAGTGACAGAATTAAGATAACTGGAATGACGAGCAGAAAAAATAGACATAGGCTCATCTCTGAAAGCACATGTTATTATGCATTATTAGGAACTTGCGTGTATCACAAATCTTCTTAAAATGCGTAAAATAAAAATATAAAAACAGTTATTCTTCCAGTTATATGGATGCTAAAATTGTATTTTACTTTAAGAGAGGAGAAATGATTACAAGTAATGAGATTTAAGTGCTTATAAAAGTATTTGGACCAAAGAAAGACTAATCAGACAACTGCATAATGTTGAGCTACATATCTTTATAGGAAACTTGATACAATAAGAACAATTAAGTCTCACAGAGTGTAAAGTGATTTTTGATACGCTGTTTTTAACCCTTAAATTGACAATGTATCATATATGATACATCAATTTTATTGGTTTATTTTATTTAATATATTTAATAGAGAATCGGCCGCGGTGGACTAGTGGTTATGTTCCTTGCCTCTGGTCCCGAGGGTCGCGGGTTCAAACCCGGCCGGGGTCGATGGATTTTTAGGACGGAAAAATCCAAGGAGCAAGTCCTCCGGGAGAGACTTTAAGCCGTGGGTCCCGAGTCTGAAGATTTTCAGGCTCGTAAAAAATCCTTAAGCCTGAATGAAAAGGCCTCTAAGCAAAATTTACGAATTTTCCCGTCCTAGTACTACCTTCCTAGATGTCAGTATGAGGCGGAACGCTGACCACGGACCACTCAAAAATGGCATATATACGAAAACAAATGTAACTAAATTAGTATGGTTCAAATTCTTCCCTGTAGGGGGAGAGCGCCTAAATCTCTGTAAAGGGAAAACATGGGCCTACAATATAATATTTAATAGAACAAAAGAAAACGTACGAGTATAAATTACTTATGTGTGTCGAATTACACAATATACACAAAAATAGTAATGTATGATATCGTTTTCAGTGTGGTCCGCCACATTCAAATAACTGACACGAGAAATTATGTTTTTCTTCTTTTTTTCCCCGGCTCCCCAGGTTGTCGTTTCGACATTACTGGTGTTCTCTCCTGGCATTGCGTAGGCCTACTTGTTTGTAACTAGGGTTGCAACATCGCTCATGAAGAACGTCGATTTTAGAACATCGATGTTTTCAAATGTAAAATATCGATGTCGAAAACATCGATGTATATGAACGATACATTGATGTTTCTTTCGATGTTTTAGAAAAAAATTAAAAACGACAAAAGAATGTTGAAAATGTTTATTAATTATTTATTTTGCGAAAACAACAATTTAACAATGTTGTGCCTAGTAAGCTGTTTTTTTCTTGAGCCCCAGCCTCTGAAAATAACCGCTCACTGGGCATCGACGTTGCTACGATAGGCAAATATATCATCGCCTGTTTATACAGCCAGGAAATAAACATTTCATGTCACCTCACATTTCTAAAGCATTTGCTTTTATAGGAGTTTATCTCAGCTTTTTTATCCACTCACAATCAAATTCACAAAATCCGTTCCGTAGTGTCTTTGTTTAATAGACCGCTGTCAAATAATAAAAAAATGGCCGTTGACGTTTATGAGTGTTGAGCGATGGAGAGCGAGATGCTAAATATAACAATCTACGCATGTGGCTAAGGAAGCGAACGAGCGGTGAAAATAATGTAATAGATGGCGCTAGGAATGACAAAATATCGTTCATAAAGAGCGATGCATCGTTGATGTTAGAGGTTTTAACATCAATGTTAAAAATCGATGTCTATGAACGATACATCTATGTTTTAAAACATCGATGTATCGTTTGCATCCCTACTTGTAACCCACTACTGAGGTTGGGGCGCCTGGAAGTCTGGGTTACGCTGCCCCGATGATATGAGAGTTGATGATGATGGTAATGATGCGCCACAAGAGGTCTTAAACTAAACTTATCTAATTAGGCGAATGTGAAATTAATGATAATGATTGCCATATGATGTTCGGGGACCGTTTGGGCCTTAAAGTTTCCTGACATTTATCTTACAGGTGATAGAAAAAAACCACAAAGAAAACTCGCCCAGGAAACTTGTCCCGACCGGGGATAGAACCCGGGCCCGCTGCGTGACAAGGCAGCACGCTACATCGAGAAATTATTCCTTTGCCAATTGAATGGTAAACACATTAACATCTTGAATCGTTTCTTGATTTCATGTCGCTTTAACTTGCAGTAAAGACATGTCATTATACATATATTTATGGAAGTAAAGTATGAAAACGGTAATTTGTATCGAAATGATGTTCATTTATATACAGATCCTCATTGCGGTAACTGTCTCGCGCCCGCGCCTTAGCCGAGTGGTTAAGGTAAGATGCCCTGGCGCAGAGCTTACACAGGTTCGGGTCTCCATGGGGGGGAAGAAATTTTCTCATGGAATTTCGGCCAATATGGCACCGATGCCATCGTGAGGAATTTCAGTGTCTACAATAAGTAGCAGCTCCAGGTTGAGAAAACCAGCTATAGCGGCTGGGGAACACGATATGCTGACCACATGTCATCCCTATACTGGCTGAATAATCGTCTACCTTTGTAATTAACACATTTAGATGTGAGGCCAGTAGGTGGCTTGTCGGCCAAGGGACTTCTAGACCTGTCGCCCTATGGAGTTTAGTTTAGTTCATTGCGGTAATTATATATCGATGTAGGGATATAAAAGAAAGTTTATAAATTATAAAATATACTCGAGTACAGGATTTTTTATTGGTAAATTAACCACGCGAGTACATGCTTCTCATGGGAATATTATCTTTTTCACGTATCTCGCATGTGAGATTTCCCTTATTTGACAATGCAAGCGCCACATACTGGTCATCAATTGATACAATAATGCGGCAGTATTTGGATACAAGCCCTGGCGAGCGTGAGTGCCTCAATCCTCTTTATATACGAGTGGCGCAAAACTGCTTTGCTGTGACTTACGACCTGTAGTAAACAAAAAAATTCTACATTTAGATATATTTTCGTTATTTTATATTGACTAAAACTGTTAATATGATTTTGCATAGTTATAACAGTTAAAACAGCTATAACAGTAAAGAAGAAAACAGTGAAAGTGTTCGTTACCATTGTGTTATATTTAATATCACGAAATGCTGTTCTTACGGAAAAAACTTAATCCAAAGTTAAATATGTGTTAAAATTGCGTACGTTTTTATACACATACTGATTGCATATTAATTATATTTCATAATTAGAATAGAAACAAAAAATTGATAAAGCATACAATTTTCTGATGTATAATTGCGTTTGTACATAGAGGTTGTTTATTTTCTTAAACACCATCATCTTCGTCTTGTGTTAGGCTATGTAATTTGTTACTGTCTCAAAATGATGTAGCAATAAACATTACATCTATGTAACGGTACAATACTCCATCTTAGCTAAAGCAGATACGTGCTATCTGAATCTGTGAAAGCAATACTAAATATATCAATTAAAGTGTAAAATGCATATACAGGTATAACAACTCGATAATCGAATGTTTAACAACTATTAAATCAAGAATCATGTTTTTGCACAAGATTTTAACATGTTTAATAATAGTGCATATGTCAACCAATGGAGCTTACAAAACAGTTAATCTTGATATTGCTTCAATGGTGCCAATTATCTTGAAGAAACACTTCTTTGTTACACGTCCAATACTCGTATTTCTGAGAAACAGTTTTAGATGTTCCTTTTGTTTTGATGATAAATTATATTTGCAGGAACTAGTGATTAAACATATTAATGAGCAACATTGGTCCGTACAGATTTTAACTTCAAGTTCAAACGCAACAATTGGAACATACGAAGGCGTGGTGCTGCATCAGGGATACATCATATTTTTACCATCTGACTTATATGATGCTAGCAAAGAACTTAAATATCAATTGGAGATGTTGAATGATAAAACTGCATTAAATCCAAGAGGAAAATTTATTATCATCATCCCAAAAATAAGTTCAACTACTGGTGAAATATTTTCTCGTGAAATTTTACAACTACTTTGGAGCTTGAATAAAATTTGTAATGTTGTGATTTTGGTGGCGGAGGATAGTGTTGATACCCCTTACAATGTCGGTACTCCACACGCAATTGCTAACAAAATATTAAGTCTTTATTATGGATCTATTTATGAAGATGAGGAATGTGGAAAGAGTGTTACAGTTAGAAAGTTAATGGAAAATAATTCTAATTTATTGAGTAATTTAGAAGAAATTGACTTTTTTCCTCGGAAAATCCCCAAGGATTTCAAAGGATGTCTGTTGCCAGTTGGCTTTCCACCATATATCTTTCTCGAAAAAAATATGAAAACTGATTCTACTGTAGTTCGTGGTATAAGTACAGAATTTTTAAACTATTTTACAAATCACTTTAATTTCACTACTCACTTCATTGTTCCTACAATGGGAATAAAATCTGAAAGTTACGATTTGTTATACAAACGACTGCTAGAGGGCATATCTGATATAGGAGCAGGAATGTTGTATTATAATTTCCTGCCCAGACAAATAGTGGATGTTTCAATTCCTTACGGTACTGATGTAATTCAGTTTGTTGTTCCATGTTCGAATAAGATTTCTAGAACTCAAAGAGTTTTGAGTATCTTTACAATTTGGGTTTGGCTTACTTTGTTTATATCTTTAATTATTTTTAGTATTTTATTTTGGATTGCTGCTAATGGTCCAATTGAGGATTACCCTTTTCAAACTATTCATCTTTCTTTTTACAATTCTTGGGCTATTCTTCTAGGAGTTTCTGTTACAGAGAAGCCAAAGAAACCGAGCCTAAGGTGTTTTTTTATATTGTATGTTTGTTATTCCTTTGCAATATCTACAATTTTTCAAGCTTACTTTACAACGTACCTGGTTGGATCGGGGTATGGGAAAGAATTTTCAACATTTGATGATCTTTCTAATGCAAGTGTAGAATTTGGGGATATAAGTTTTTTGGATTTGTTTCCAAGATATAAAGAAGTTTATAAAAATTTCTATTGGATTCGTAAAAGTAAAATTGATTGTGAGATTTCATGAATTGTTTCTTCAGAGTTGTTGGTAGGTAAAATATATTTGTAACTTCACCTTCCAGATTAACGAAATTTATTGCGAGTGATAGAGGGTATATTACTTTAAATCATTTGATATGCTTCTTAAGTGAAGGTAATTATCATGACTCTTTTGCTTTTATTTTTCGCAAAGGTCATCCCTTACTTGAAACTATAAATGATATCTTGGAGAAATACATTGAGGCTGGCTTTGTAGAGAGATATTATGAGAGAGCTTACTATAATACTACATTGGAAAATAAGCTAGCGATTGATGAAGAAACGTATTTTGTTTTCTCCTTGTCTGATTTACTTCCTGTTTGTGTAGTTCTTGGTTTTGGATTATTTGGATGCTGTATTGTTTTATTATTCGAAATTTTTGTGAAGTTTTTTTGTTTTAAAAAGAAGAGAAGAAGTATCTGTTAGTAGTTAGATACGAAGTCCCCCATGAATATGGGACTTTGCTCGCAAGACCATTCTGATGTTCATTTAATTGACATTGGTTATTCAGTGAGTGAAGGAAAAATCCCTTTCACTTTAATATTATTCTCCAAGTTAATACATTTACTTAAGATTCCACGTTTTACTTTAAAATGTATTACGTACGAATTGATTACACAAGCCTGGGATTCGTTTTTCTGCACCATACGATTTAATAACTATACTAGCCTAATTGTTATATTCTAAATTCAAATATCACTACAATTTTTTACCATTCTGTACGGCTTTCTTATAATGCAAAACAAAGTGTTAATATTTTAATAATAATTTATAATTTTAAGTGTAGTGAAAATTAGGTCTATTTGATACCATGCAACACATGATTAAATCTCACCTGTACAGATACGTACTACGGTAGTCATGTCATTGTAAACGTAGATTTTCACGGCCGGAGTTGCTATGATGATCTTGAAGACGATTTTCGGGCTGTAGGCCATGGACGTAAGGTTAGTAGTTCCCCGACGTTTCGCCAGAGGCTGCGTCTGGCATCCCCAAGGGTTGTCTTGAGGATGCCAGACGCAGTCTCTGGCGAAACGTCGGGGAACTACAAGCCTCACTACCACGGCCTACAGCCCGAAAATTGGCTTCTAGATCATCATTGTAAATATACCTTAGAAAAATTATTTCCTTCTTCGTTTTGTTGAAAACAGATAAAAAATTGACATGTGCTTTTAGTGCTAACGGGGGTTATCTTTTACTAAACACCAACAATATCACCATCTTGTCAAATTTGTAGGTGAAACTATTTAAACAAAATTATTTATTTCAAATTAATTTGCTAATAAATCAATCTCACATGAAAGGACACGTTAACTGGCAATAATTGCCCCATAAGAACAATGATATTTTCTAGACGATGAAACCTCTTACGGCAATATTAATAATTTCAAATAACTTGGAATCTCATAGAAAGATCAAGAGCTTATATAGTTAGAATTAACAGGTTAATAATAGGAAATAAAGATGATTATTCACGTCTCAAGTTAGGAAAACAATTAGTGTCAACGGTGGAAAAACTTAAAATATACATAGATGTCCTAAACATTACTGCAAAGCCGTGAATATCGAAGATACGATGTTCCCACAGCAATGAACATGATTAATTAACTATTAATTAATCATAAGTAATGCCACGAGTGATTTCCAAGAATTTATCTAGAGAATTTGCAAATCAAGAGTGGCATTTGTTAGGACTATTTAACGAATAAAATTAAGCAGTTTACTCACAAATAATTGTTTAACTATAGTTATTTTAATATATATATTTTTTTTATTTAAACGGTGATGTTTTAAAACAAATCAGAAATGTTAGATTATGTACATTCACTGCACCTTTATCATATTATTTATTGCCAAATAAGATCGCAATATTGTAAGAGTGCACCCAAGTGGATAAATAATGAAACACATCAAACTATATATCATAATCAACATTACGGGTTATTCATTTATTTTTTTAGTAAACAACTCAGTAAAACCAAGGAATCTTTTCATTATTTGCTATATTCAGTGTATTTGTTGGAGAAAAATAATGATTTGACCTGTTCAGAACATTAAAAAGGAGGAGCTTTCTTTATCTCAAAAGCAGGAGCTGATAAAGATAAATCGATAAAGAGCGAGGTGAAACACGACTGTGATTGGTTGTAAAACAACATTCATTGAAACGTGATTGGTCATTGAACTAGCATTTGTGGCACCAGTTAAATAGTCAATGTAAATATTCTTTCATAAACGTGTTTTCAAATATAAAGTGGAGCAGATGAACAACGCTAATGTGTTGGCAGTTAAATTAGTCTTCTTGGTAAGACATTTTGTCATGGAATTATTATTATGCTCTTCTAAAAGCGTAATTCTAATCATCGCCCCTCGTCTATAGCGGATGCGTAATTCAAAATTATGAATTTCGAGATTTAGAATTTCGTAAAGCTTTCGAATATTTAACTTAACATTTATTTTAACAAGAAATGTTTGGACTTAAAACAAATAAAATTAGCTTCGTACTTTATGAACAAACAAGGGAACTGTCAACCATTGCATGCCAAAACATATCTTGAAGTTTCTCCCAGAGGAGCGTTGGAATGTACTAAGGCCATGTCCAAAACATTACCTGCCTTTCAACTGCAAGGTACAGAAATCGAAGCCAGAATCCAGCAATGGCAATCCACTGTACGGAGCAGATTGTCACCCTGCAGGAGTATGAGCTGAGTAAATTTATGCGGGAAGCGATGCGGACGGCAGGTAGTAAGGGTTACCCAATCTACCAGGTCAGGTGTTGTATTAGTTCCCTATAGTTTAAATGAAAGATTTGGCTATGGATTTTAGTGTCTTGCAGTTAAAAACGGCAGATATGTTGGACGTGGCTTCGGTCATCACATCGCTTCTCTGGAAAAAATCGAGTTAGGTTTCGGCATGCAATTGTCGACAGATCCCTTATACGAGAAAAATATTCAATACAGCAAAAGCTCCTTATTCGCGGGGGATATGTTCCACAAATATGCCGCGAATACAGAAACCGCGAATATGGAATGGTAATTTGTATGGGTATATACCGGATGCGTCCCTAGATTCCAAAATATTTTTTTTATCGAAGTAAAATCAATTAATGAGAGATTTTGAACAATTTCTATTAATTATCATTGTCAGACTTAGGCAAGGGCTTAAAGAAGTTAGTAATTTTTTCCTGTATTGCCGTTTTAAAAAAATCTTTCAATCGCAAACGACTGGCCAACGCGTAAACGGTCAGGCATTTCTGTTTTTACTTTAAGCTGCAACACTACTTTTTTCAGCTTCTGAACTAATTTTCTTTCCACTTACTTGACATTATAAATTGGCAACAGAGCAGAAGAGACACGTGTTATTCAATCAAAATTATTGGAACGAATGACAAGTTGAAACAATAAAATACAGATTGTGGCGAGGACAGCATTTAAAACGGACATCGCGGCGCTTGAAATGCGACGGCGGTGGCTTTTAACAACAAACTTTAGACTTAGTGACAATAAGGTTTGTTTTACTTTGAAATGAATTTGTTAATAACCTACAGACGCACGTTGCTTTTATTGATTTTGAGAAGATATTTGATCGTGTTGATAGAGATAAGTTATGGAAAATAATGGAAATACATGGCTACCTCGCAAAATTAATTTATGTGATAAAAAGTTTGTATGTAAAGTCTCAAATTATAATAAATATAGGCACATCAAAGACCGAAGCTATTTTAATAAATAGAGGTGTAAGACAAGGGTGTAGTTTATCACCTACCCTTTTTAATCTGTATATTAATGACATCATACTAAATTGGAAAAGTATTGTTAATATAGGTATAAGAATGGACCGTTTTAAAATATTAAACGTTTTAATGTATGCTGACGATGTGGTTATTATTCAAGAAAATTAAAATAATTTGCAGTACTCTTTACATCAATTAAATCAGTTATGCCAAGAATATAATTTCAAAATATCAAAAGAAAAAACAAAAATAATGACATTTTGGGGAAACGATCGTATAAGATCAAAAATCGTAATAGACAACAAACCTCTGGAACAAGTAACAAATTTTAATTATTTGGTTTGTAATTTTACAATAAAAACAAAAACTGAAATAGACATACATATGAAACTGTCGAAATTTCAAATGATATGCGGAACTATACATAAAACATTAAAGAATAAAACAAGAAGAGATACTAGATTGAAGTTTTATAAATCATTGGCAGTTCCTGCATTACTTTATGGGAGCGAAACTTGGGTAATAACCAAAAAAATTGCAAAGTAAAATACAAAGCGCAGAAATGAACTTCCTTAAAAGAACAAAAGGCTGCACAAGATTGGATCGGATAAGGAATGAAGATATAAGAACAGAGTTAAATATATATCCATTGGATGAGAAAATCAGAGAATACAGAGAGAAATGATTTACACATGTGGAAAGAATGAACGTATCAAGATTACCAAGAGCAGCATTAAAATACAAGCCAAGAGGTTCAAGGAATGTAGGAAGGCCAGTGAAAAGATGGACAGAACAACTGTGAGGCGGAACAGGCAATTTGCCTAGCCCGTGAAGTGAAGAAGAAGAAGAAGAAGATTTTGTTTGAATCGCTCTTTGTGTAAAAGTAGCTTTGACACGTGTCTTCAATAAAAAAAAGTTGTCAATGCGTTAATAAAGGATACTAATAATTTTAATGTACCTACTGGATCCGCGAATAAAGAAATTTTTATCCGCGAATACAGGAACTGTATCGCAATTTTTTAACCCGCGAGTAAGGAGTTTTTACTGTATATTATTTTTATAGAAACGTTGGGCTGACGCATTATGAAGGCGTGACAATGATGTTGATTTTTTTTATACAGAAGAACTTCATTAACATCATTCATCATCAATATCATCGTCCCACTTGAAAGTTTCGCGGTTGATCAAGTTCATCTACCTCACTATCAAATAATTTTGCATAAATTGTAAACAGTGATCAACATAATTATAATAAACCTGTTACAGTATTGTTTTACCCACCGAATTTACTTAAATTCTGCCGATCCTACCAGAACCCAGTCGCCTGAACAGAACCCATGATTTAACCATGCTTATATCGCTGACCTAACCAGTACATCGTATCACCAACATCTGTTTACATACAAATTGCCATCGTGATACCAGTACACTATTGTGGATGATTGCCTTTTTGAACAATGTCAATATCATATGGGTGATTACTAGGGGAAGGCAATTAATGATTTTGCATCTTTCTCTTATGAAGGTTGAAACATTGCTTGCATATATGAAAATGTATGACATTAAAAAATGGATTAAATAAAAGCAATTCGTTAGTTTTTTTTTTTTTTGCATTTTCTTAACTTTTTTAGGGATGTAATTTTTTTGGCAATTTTTAGGTCATTTTGAGTATTTTTTATACTTTTCCGGAAGGCTGTGTAATTATTTGTATTTAATTTCCGATCCGATTGAGGGTCTTTCCACTTTTTCAGCGGTTGCCCTTTTACCAGCCGGCTGCTGGCCCTTCACATCCACATGTGTCAATCACAGAGGTAGATGATCAACAGCCAGTCTAGGGGTGACATGTGGTTAGCATGTCGAGTCCCCCAGCCGTTATAGCTGGTTTCTCAACCTGGAGCCGCTACTTATTGTAGCTACCCAAATGCATCACGATGCTGGGTGGGCACCGGTCCCATACTGGCCGAAATACCATGAGAAAATTTCTTCCCCCATGGAGACTCGAACCAGCGCAAGTCCCGTAGCTCTGCGCCAAGGCTTCCTACCTTAACCGCTCGGCTACGGTGCGGGACTGTATTTAATTTGAGATTTTTATTATAATTCAGTATTTTCCTTGTCAATACAATTTCTTGGAATTAAGCAGATGTTTCGCTAACTACTACCCCTATTTTTCAAGGTATGTGCATAATGAACTTGCCCACTTCTATGAATTTTATTCAATTTCTTAGAGCTCCTGCTAGCTTTTACCCCTATTTTGATTGTTAACTGCAATTTAAAATTGTTGTAAAAGTGCACTGTATAATTGAAATGGATTTTCTGCAATAAAAGGTACCCTAATATGTATTTTTTAAATAATTTTATTTTAATATTTTGATGTTAAGTTAAATTTTATGTAATTCAGTAATCAAGTGAGTAATAAATAGTATTTTTATTGGTAATTCTTAACTTTTTATTCGTCTTTTTTTTATTGGTCATTTTTTTGTATTTTTAGGTCATAAATGCATTTTTTATTTTGCATTTTTTACCAATCTATAGGTCATTAAATGTCTTGCCCTAGTGATTATGATTGAAAGGAGGTGTTCGGAGGAGCTTTTATATTAAATTTTCTCGATATTTGTCTTACTAATGAGCAAAAATCTCCATTAAGTCTGCCAAGGTGACTTCTTCTGATTGGGATCTAACTCGCACTTGTCTCCTTACAAACGTCCAAAAATCTCAATTAAATCAGCGAACGTTATTTCTTCCGATCGAGGATCGAGCCTGGACCTGCAGCGTAGGAAATAATGACGTTATTCCCAGATCAAATCGGAGTAAATTTTATCTTTTTTAAACATATTTTTCGTGATATACGAGCATATGTAGTATATAAATAATTTAGTATTTTCTACATTTCAATGCGTAAGCAAAATATCAAAATGTCAAATGTTACCATAAGTAATGTCACAAGTGATTTCCAAATCATCGATAAATTCACGTGTCTCGAAGTGACGAGTGAATTGTCTAAAGGATTTGGAAGTCAATATTGGCATTTGTTAGGACTATTTAACAAATAAAATTGAGTTGTTTACTCACAAATCATTATTTAAATACAGTTACTTACTTACTTACTCACTGGCACTATCGAACCCGTAGGTTCATGGCCGCTCGGACATAAGCTCTCCACACATTCCTATCATGAGCTAATGCTTTCCAATCATTCCCTGTATAATCTACTTCCCCCAAATCATAGTTAATTTTATTCTCCCACCTCATTCTTGGTCTACCAACTGGGCGTTTACCCTCTGGTTTTCCTACAAGAAGCTTCCATGCATGCCTTTCATTCCCTATACGTGCCACATGTCCTGCTCATCGCAGTCTTCGAGACTTAACTGTTCTTATTATATCTGGCTTCCTATAAAGACCATGTAGTTCATTGTTATGTAGTCTTCTCCATTCACCTGTCTGTTCATCTCTCTTTGGTCCAAAAATTTTCCTAAGAACTTTATTCTCAAATACTTGTAATCTCATTTCCTCCCTTAAAGTAAGAGTCCATGTTTCGCACGCATATAATATAACTGGTAGAATAATAGTTTTATATATTTTCAGTTTAACGTTTTTTGATAGGAGTTGGGACGTCAAGAGTCTCTGCAATTCATAATAGCATGCATTTCCAGAATTGAGCCTATGTTTAATTTCTTTATGCGTCTCATTCCTATTTGTGATTATTGTTCCTAGGTATTTGAATTCAGCCACTTCCTCAAAATTTCCCTCATTTGTCATTAGCTGCCCATTTCCATTATATAATGAATTTCTACGTGTGACCATATATTTAGTTTTATTGATATTTACTTCCAGTCCTAAATACAATTACTTTAAAATATGTATACATTTAATGTGTACGGCGTTGTTTGAAAACAAATCAGAAATGTGTGGTTATGTTTCATTTGTTTATCCATTGTAACTTGATCATATTATTTATTGCCAAATAGGATCGCAATATTGTAAGAATGCGCCCCAGTGGGGAAAAAATTTAAATACATCAAACTGTATATTATAACTAACATTGTTATTGATTTATTTTTTTGAAAACAACTCAGTAAAATCATTATTTAAAAACACAATTATTGAACACACAATTATCAAATGTGTAATTCGAAGGAATATGTTTATTGTTTGATATATTCAAAGTATTTGTTGGAGAGTCAGTCACCGCAATATAACCTCTGACCTGTTCAGAATATTAATAAATAATAGTTTTAAACAACTAAAACAACACGCTTTATTAGAAAACCGAACTAAAAATTAAAAATAATTTTAATTTCCAACACGCTTGGAATAAAATCAAAGTGGTCAACAAAAAAATCATCTCCAACACATCTAAACTAAAGCTAGAGTTATCTACAAAAAAAAATAATTTTACCATTAAAAGCGTGGGGTGCTCTTTATGGTTTTTACGTTTTCTTCTTAGAGACTTTTGTTTTACCAATATATGTTTATTATCAAATATATTAATTGATAAAGAGCACCCCACGCTTTTCATGGCAAAATTGTTTTTATAGATAACTCTAGTTTTATTCTAGATGTGATGGAGATGATTTTTTTGTTTACCACTTTAATTTTATCCCAAGCGTATTGTAAATTAAAATTACTTTTCCATTTTTTAGTTCGGTTTTCTAATAAAGCGTGTTCTTTTAGTTTTTTAAACTATTATTTATTTTTTATTATTTAGTTTGGTTTTCTAATAAAGCGTGTTCTTTTAATTTTTTAATTATTTTTTTATTTTTAGTTTAATTGATTACCATAAACCAGAATCCCATGAAAATTTAATTGCTTAATACTCTTCTAAAAAATCCTCCGGGCCGGATTTAAACCAGCGACCTATGGATTACTGAAATTATATACCACTACAGTCCACCGCTCTACCAACTGAGCTCTTACAACGATTGACTAAAAAGTCGATAAGTCCGCAACCTATTATACCGGTTTTTATTTTTTTCTGATGATTCTGGCATTGAATTTAGAAACAAATTATGAAATTATTGTATTGCCATTGGCCCTTTACAAGTATACAAACTTTCAAGTCGATCCAATGTTTTTAAGTGGGTGAAAATCGTGTTGAAAGATTCCGTTACATAGATAGATGGACATACAGGTCAAGCTAATATAAAGCGTGTAAAAAGGAGCAGCTTCTTTATGACAAAAGTAGGAGGTGATTAAGATAATTCGATAAAGAGCGAGGTGAACACGATTATCATTGGTTGTAAATCGAAAATCATTGAAATGTGATTGGTCGTTGACTCCCATTTGGGGCATGAGTTAAATAGTCATCAACATACTTCACATTTGTACTTGGTTTTATATTGAATTAACATTTTTACATGTTATCTTAGCATATGATTACTTTTACTTAAAAGTCAGGTAGCGTTAAAGTAATAGGCGTATGAATTATGTAATTCAACAAATTCAAAGTCAAATTTTGACAATCATATCATTATCAGTTTTCTACGTCTTTTGAGAAGTGCATGAATCATGCAAAGTGTATTTAAAAACCGGGGCCTAACAATAGTTATGTACATAATTGTTTTTTTATATTCTAGTTTACATTCTATTTTACAAATGTGTCATGCATGTAATATTTCACGCATATGTTCAATGAGTCCACCGCTGTGGTCTCGAGGTAGCATGCTGCCTTGTCACGCAGCGGGCCCGGGTTCGATTCCCGGTCGGGGCAGTTTTTCTGGGTGAGGTTTTTATCGGGGTTTTTCTTCACCTGACAAATATCAGGAAAACTTTAAGGTCCAATCGGTCCCCGAAATCATATGGCCATCATCATCCTTATCATTATCATCATCATCATCATCCTTCACCGGTGTGGAAAGCAACGGGAAGCTACCACACCTACAATTCCCTAGTAAAGCTGCAAGCATAGCATGAAAATGCTATGATTGCAGTGAAGGACCTGCCTTCGGGCAGAATTACTATGGATGTATGTTCAATCAATCCACCGCTATGATCTCGAGGTAGCGTGCAGAGGGCCCGGGTTAGATTCCCGGTCGGGACAGGCTCCTGGTTGAGGTTTTTTTTGGGGTTTTTCCTCTTCTGTAAGACAAATGGTACGAAGCTTAGGGCCCAACGGTCCCCAAAAATCATCCGGCCATCATCATCATCCTTCACCGATGTGGAAAGCAACGGGAAGCTACCACACCTATAATTCTCTAGCAAAGCTGCAAAGCATAGCATGAAAATGCTATGATTACAGTGAAAGATCTGCGCTCGGACAGAAATACTATGGATGGATGGATGGATGGATGGATGGATGGATGGATGGATGGATGGATGTTTATTGAAGTCAATTATTGTTTTTTTATAATATGTGGTATTTTTATATAGTTCAATATTTTTATGTGATAGATAGATCATATATTTTTGTAAGTAAATTAGTATCATTATATGGTGATTGGTGATAGTTCGGAAAATTTGGTATTGGAAGATTCCAAAGTACCATTAATATTTGTAACAAAATTAATATTTGGCAGTTGAAATAAATGAAGATGGAAAACAATGATTTGAAAATAACAAAAATATACGAGTAGTTAAAGTTGATTTACAATAGCAATGTTGAATGGAATTTTGTGGGGTAAACAGATATTCAAAGAAACTAAAATCTATCTACCTACCGCTTTTACAGCTGCTGTCGTCTTCCCGTGCCAAACCTCCAAAGCCTATGATCTTGGGCATCTTCGATGCTTAGCCCTCTAGCTTGCATTACTATCTTCATGGTTTCCTTCCATGTTATCTTTGGTCTCCCTCTTTTCTTCTTTCTGGTCTGATGCCATTCATATAGTTGCTTCGGCCATCGCTCATCTTCCATTCTTAAAACATGTCCTAACCACTTTAATTCCTTCTCCTCAATTCTTTCAATTATACTTCCCTCTGCTTCCATTATGTTTGTAATTTCCTTATTTGTGATATGTTCTAATTTTTACTTTCTGGCACTTCTGCGTAAATAATCCATTTCTAGAGCTATTAGTCTATTCTTGCAGTACTTACTGATTGCCATACCTCACTTCCATACATTGCAACAGATTCCGCCAAGAAACTAAAATACATATTTATAAATCAATAGTAAGAAGTTTGATTGCTTATGGACAGGAACGTGGACTATAAATGCCAAATTGAAGTCAAAATTGTAATCTAGAGAAATGGACTTTTTAAGATTTTCTGCACGATACCCTAAATTAGACAGGATCAGAGACAGAGTTATCAGAGAAAAAATTAACTTTAACGAAACAATTGTACAATTTGTGAAAAATAATTAAAATGGTTTGGACCCGAGACGAGGATGAATGAAGATAGATTACCAGTTAGGAGTTTGGCGAGCGTACCAAATCGGAGGACAAGAAATGGGATACCTAAGAAGACATGGGTAGAGAAAATTATGAATTTGATAAAGGACAGGGGACTGCAGGATGGTGACTGGAAGGGTAGACATGAATGGAGGAAGAGAATCAAAACTTAATATTGGGCACAGGAAGATGTTGTATGCAACTAAAATATGTTAAATTAAATAAATAAACTATTATGAAGATGTTATACACCCTTAGACAAAAACAATGAGTCATCTCTTCATTCTATCAACCGATCGGGGAACTTCGTGAGCACTCGCAGAAACCTTATTCACATTAACACGTTTTCAGTAATTGTACTGTGTTGTTTGCTAGTTAACGCAGTGCACATTCAAGTAACATAAAAGAGAGAGATTGCCTTTGTGTGTTTCCGTGGTCGAGAGGTTTAACACACATCTGCGTTCGTAACCTCACGGGTTCGATTCCCGTTCTACTTTTTTTTTACTGAATGTTAGGATAACATTTCGCCTGTAATATAGTTTCATATTTAATTTTATATTTAAGTTGTATGGCTTTATTGCACACACAAAACACATAAATGAAAACCTTCTAATAATTAAATGAAGAATGAAAATAATATCTTCTAAAATGAAAACTTTAACAAAATTAATATCGGGTGTATGAACCCTCAGCATCTATTACCGCTCTCAATCTGCGGGGCATTTATGCAATCAAATTTCTACAGTCACGTGGACTTTCGGCTAGAGCATCCCAGACGTCCTGAATTTGTACCCATAAGCCATCTTTCGTCTTTCGTGCATCTGCAGGACAATTAGAGTTCATTATAAACAAGCTTGTTAGAGGTTGTTGCTTTTGCGCAGAACGTGTGCGCATCAGTCTATTAAAATCAATACATTGACATCACCTAGAACAAACCCTGAATGTGGTAAAATAATTGTTACAATAACGACATTAACGTTGATTTAATTCAATTGTCAAAAATAAAATGTAATTAATCCATGTAATATTTTTATACAAATATCACGAAAAAACTACATAATTGAGGACGCGAACCTGCGACCTTCATTAACAGAAACAGTGACTGCATGCTTTACCGCTGACCTAACAGGGCACATAGGAGTATCTTCACTCAGTTCATGCCACATAACGCAGTAGCTCATGGCCTGCACAATTATGACTAGTTTACTAGTGTGAACCCAGCGCTGTGTCGAGTAGGACTTAGAAGAAATATGCGTTCAAGAGATGACTCTTTTTTTTTGTCTAAGGCTGTACATATCTTGAGAGAGAATGAAATTCCTAATGAACTGATCAGAGATAATATCAATTAACACACACTGCAAAACAGTAATCAAAGTAAAAGAACAGCAAACTGAAGAAATAACGCTCACAAAAGGCATCAGGCAAGGTGACTCTTTAAGTCCATTCTTATTTAATATTATAATGGATAAAATTATTGAAAACATACCACCACGTTTGGGTTATAAAATGGGAAACACTAGATTTCACTTATTATGTTACGCAAATTATGTCGTTCTCCTTTCAGAATCTGAAGATAATTTACAAAGATCTTTACATCAATTTAATATAAATGCCAGAAAATACAATATGGAAATTAATACGAATAAA
The DNA here is from genome assembly GCA_030220185.1 of Diploptera punctata. Lineage (NCBI taxonomy): Eukaryota > Metazoa > Arthropoda > Insecta > Blattodea > Blaberidae > Diploptera > Diploptera punctata. The sequence continues at coordinate 163,044 of JASPKZ010004932.1, forward strand.
ACAAAATGTTTAACAATATCAAAAGAACCAGTAAGATGCAAATTAGAAGTGGAAAGAAAAATTATAGAAGAAGTATCAGAATTTAATTATTTAGGTGTATTAATAACAAACACTAAACATTTAATAAAAGGAGTAAAGAAACAAGCTGATAAAGCAGCACAAACATCAGGATATATGAAAGATTTAATTTGGCGCAACAGACATATGTCAATAGAAAGCAAAACTCGCATATACAAAATGATAGTTCGACCAGTTATCGTATATGGAGCAGAAACTAGAGCTGATACAACAAAAACTAAACAAATAATAAGCACATGTAAAATGAAAATCTTAAGAGTATTCAGGGGAAAACATTCTTTGATAAAATACACAACACAGAAATTAGGGACAAATGTCATATTCAAGACATAATTTATTATAGATATACGAAAATATTGAAATGGTCATATAGAAAGAATAGAAGAAAACCGACTTGCAAAAAGAGCTAAAGAAGATAGACCAATGGACGGGAGAAGAACAGGAGGAAGACCATGGATGCACATCCAATACGTCTTCCCCCGAGGTGTGATTTGCAAATAAACAAGATAAAAATTCTACAAATTATGATTAAGAATAAGTAGAAGAAACTATTATAATACCCGTACATGGTGTTTTAGAATATGATTATTTTGACATAAAATTAAATTAGCGTTAAAGCAGTAGGTCTATGAAATATGTAATTTTATAAGTTCGACTTCAATTTGTTTTCATTTTTTGTCCTTCATAATATTACTAATTTTTAGAGGTTGTCGTGAGAAATAGATTAATCATGCAAAGCTATGTGATAAAACTAGACGATAACAATAATTACGTACACAAATGCTTTTATATTCCAGTTTATGAATATTTTACTTTATAAATGTGGTATGCGTGTAATATTTCACTCATATGTCACTGAAGACAATTATTGTTTTATTTTTTGTAATTATGAAGGATCGTTATATGAACTATATAAGAATATGTTCATTTGAATAGTGAACGATGTTTTATTCATAAAACGAACTATTGTTGGTCAGATTCATTTTCAATATGGCGGCGAACTAGTTTAGTATATTTAATGTTATCCTTCCCACCATGTTCTTATTCTACCAACTGCGCGTTTTTCACTCTGATTTTCCTACGAGAAGCTTCCATGTCCCTCTTCCATACCCCATACGTGCCACAACTCCTGCCTATCGCAGCCTACGAGACTTAACTGTTCTTATCATATCTGGTTTCCTATAAAGATAATGTATTTCACTGTTATGTAGTTTTCTCCATTCACCTGTCTGATCATCTCTCTTTGGCCCATTTTTTCCCCCCTAAGAAATTTATTCTCAAATATTCGTAATCTCCATTCCTCCCTTAAATTAACAGTCCATGTTTCGCATCCATATAATATAACTGGAAGAATGACAATTTTATATATTTTCAGCTTAATGTTTTTTTTTAAGGAGTTGGGACGACAAGAGTCTCTCTAATGCATACTAGCATGTATTTCTAGAATTGAGTCCATGTTTTTTTTTTATTTTTTGTTGCGTCTCATTCCTATTTGTAATTATTGTTCCTAGCTATTTGGATTCTGCCACTTATTCAAAATTTCCGTCATCTGTTATTAGCTGTCAATTTCCATTACATAATGTATTTCTATGTGTGAACAAATATTTATTTTTATTGATGTTTACTTCCAGTCCCAATTTCTTAGTATTACTCAGTAGAGTGTGTGTATTGGCCCTTGGTACCTTCTCGCTAGTAGGTTGATATTTGTCTCATAGGTAAGGAAAAAAATCTCTGAAAGTTCTCACCAAGTAAACTTTACCCGACCGGGTCGAACACGGACCTCAGTGTAAGAGGAAGCAACAATATCCTCAGACCGCATTGGTGGATGTTTAAAATAATAGAATATATACATGAGATCGCAGGTACATATTTTACTACTATAATCTTTCATTAATTTTCCCTCGTAAATGATTAATTTATTGGCAGAGCGGTGCATCATGTTGTGCATGTTTTATACATTGTATATCTCCTTTATTGTTCTATTATAAAGTCATCTATAGCATTATTATAATCGGAAATCTGTGCATTTTTATACAGGCTATGGTCATTAATTACACGGCCAGCTATACAAATGCTAATTAAGTGATATCAGAAGGCCGTGAAAATGAATTTGTTGGTGAAGAACAGAGTAAATCAATAAGCATTACACATCTTGTGCGGTTCACTCCAAATTTTCGCATGGAGGGGGGAATTCTCTTTTGTCACGCATGCGCCTGTCAAATTTATGTCAACTCTTGACCTCATGTCACATATTTTCCGTCATTATTAAATTATCCCACGAAAACATATATTGTATAATATATTTAATAAATATATATATATATATATGTATGTATAACTTATTTATAATATTTAATATATATAACTATCAACGTTTTGTATCATTTTCATAAATATTTATTATATTTATCTTTTGTAACAGCTGTTTCAAATACACTGTATCTTCTTCAGACGAATGTCATAAGTAAATAAATGTTCTATATGTGTATACTCAACTATATATATATATATATTATAAATATATTTTTGACATTTGACAATGAAGGCAAAGAGACTCGAGTTCAAATCCCGACTCAAGCATTCTTTTTTCTTTTCATATATATATACTATATAAATTGTCAATCTTACTTTTTAAAGAATCTAGGATCATATTGCGTTTCTTTTCATTTTTAGTGATACAATAAAATAAAAAATAAATGCTTTAAGAATTATGGGAATTAAGACTATAATAATTAAAGCTTTACAAAATTTACACATGGTTTTACAGTAAGTAACGGTATACATTAAGGTTGTCACCGACTCTGTTTAAAATATATGTACATGAAATGTTGAAGAATTGGAGTAGAAAATGTTCAAGCAATGGGAATTCCTATTTCCGATTCGATTGAGGGTCTTTCCACTTTTCAGCGGTTGCCCTTTTACCAGCCGGATGCTGGCCTTTCACATCCACATGTGTCAATCACAGAGGTAGATGATCAACAGCCAGTGTAGGGGTGACATGTGGTTAGCATGTCGAGTCCCCCAGCCGTTATAGCTGGTTCCTCAACCTGGAGCCGCTACTTATTGTAGCTACCCAATTGCCTCACGATGCTGGGTGGGCACCGGTCCCATACTGGCCGAAATACCATGAGAAAATTTCTTCCCCCATGGAGACTCGAACCAGCGCAAGTCCCGTAGCTCTGCGCCAAGGCTTCCTACCTTAACCGCTCGGCTACGGCGCGGGACGAATTCATATTTCAAATACTAAAATTGTATACAACTTACATTTTGCAGACGATCAATTATTAATTGCACAAGATAATGAAGATTTAAAATATATGACTAGAAAATTAATAGAAGAATATAATGAATGGGGATTAATTTTGAACGCGAAGAAAAAATATTTATCAATTGGTGAACCAGAACAAAATTTAATTTTGGAGACTGGAGAAACAACAAAATCTTGTAGTAAAATCACATATTCAGGAATTAAAATAAATAAAAATGGAAGTTATGAAGAGGAAATAATAAATAGAAATAATAAAGGAAAGTTTGTAATTGCTTGCCTCAATGGAATATTATGGGAAAAAATATATGTAATAAAAACAAAATATATCATACAATTGTTAAAAGTATCATTACTTATGGAGCAGAACTTTGGCCTTTAACAACAAAAACAAATAAGAATATTTTGGCAACTAAAATGGGCAGCAAATTTCAAGAAGAGAAAAAATTAGAAACTCAGTTATAAGGAAGAAAATGAAGATTGCAGACACTTTTTTAGATTATATGAAAACTCAGCAATTAAGATGGCACGTCATATCCAGGGAATGGAAGAGGATCGGCTACCAAAATGTGTTTTGGAATGGAAGCCTGAAGGAAGACGAGACAGAGGAAGACCTAAAACCTCCTGGAGTCAGGAAATATATGTATACATGAAGGAGAAATATCTACAACCAGGAGATTGAATGGACCGACAAAATTGAATCGGACGATGTCAAAGACATTAAACAACCGGTGATCTATCTATCTATCTAAAATAAAATCGTGAATTAAGGGTAAAATGGGTATTGGTTATGAATTTTAAACCCTTATTTAGAGAATGAGGAAGGCTTACAACTCAATGGTATTAATAAGTTGTCAGTTTATGCTGATGATGTAGTATTATTGGCCGATAGCGAGGAGATACTAAAGGACAACACGCACACACTATTGAGTAACACTAAGAAATTAGGACTGGAAGTAAATATCAATAACACTAAATATATGGTCACACGTAGAAATTCATTATATAATGGAAATGGACAGCTAATGACAAATGAGGGAAATTTTGAGGAAGTGGCCGAATTCAAATATCTAGGAACAATAATCACAAATAGGAATGAGATGCACAAAGAAATTAAACATAGGCTCAATTCTGGAAATGCGTGCTATTATGCATTGCAGTGACTCTTGATGTCCCAACTCCTTTCAAAAAACATTAAACTGAAAATATATAAAACTATTATTCTACCAGTTATATTATATGGGTGCGAAATATGGACTCTTACTTTAAGGGAGGAAAGGAGATTACAAGTATTTGAGAATGAAGTACTTAGGAAAATGTTTGGACCAAAGAGAGATGAACAAACAGGTGAATGGAGAAGACTACATAACAATGAACTACATGGTCTTTATAGGAAGCCAGATATAATAAGAACAGTTAAGTCTCGTAGACTGCGATGGGCAGGACATGTTGCACGTATGGGGAATGAAAGACTTGCATGGAAGCCTCTTGTAGGGAAGCCAGAGGGAAAACGCCCAGTTGGTAGACCAAGAATGAGGTGGGAGAATAACATTACCTATGATTTGAGGGAAGTAGATTATACAGGGAATGATTGGAAAGCATTAGCTCAGGATAGGGATGTATGGAGACCTTATGTTCGCGCGGCCATGAACCTGCGGGTTCGATAGTGCCAGCGAGTAAGTAAGTATTTGCATTGAGGACTGAGGCTCCAGTTAGGTTAGTCGCCATTAAGGTTTTAACTCGGGACCTTCAAAATATGAATTTCCCTACCTCTTGAGTTAACTTTACAAGGACTATTTAACTCATGCCCCTAATGGGAGTCAATGACCAATTACGTTACAATGATTTTTTATTTACAACCAATCACAGTCGTGTTTCGCCTAGAATTTACCAACTAAAGTTTATTATAAGTAATGCCACGAGTAATTTCCAAATTATCGATAAATTCACGACTCACGAAGTGAGGAGTGAATTTATCTAGAGAATTTGGAAATCAAGAGTGGCATTTGTTAGGACTATTTAACGAATAAAATTAAGCTGTTTACTCACAAATCATTATTTAACTATAGTTATTTTAAAATATTTATATATCTAATGTAAACGGCGATGTTTGAAAACAAATGAGAAGCGATAGGTACGCTTCATCTGCTTCTTTTGTTTATCACTGCAACCAGATCATACTATTTATTGCCAAAGGAACGCAATATTGTAAGAATGCTCTCTAGTGGAGAGTGTGTTGACATTCATGCACTATATATACAATCTGGTAGCCGTATTTCTCACAGGCTCAGTCACTGCAAAATAATGGTCAGACCTGTTCAGAATATTAAAAAGGAGGAGCCTTCTTTAATATGGCAATTATAACACTGATAAATATTTCGTGAAACACGACTTTGATTGGTTGTAAAACAGAAATCATTGAAACGTGATTGGCCATTGAGTCCCATTTGGGGCATGAGTTAAATAATCATAATAAAGAAAGCACCTCCTTTTTAACATTCTGAATAGGTCATATCATTATTTTGCAGTGACTGACTCACTAAGAAATACGGCTACCAGATTGTATATATAGTGCATTAATGTCAACACATACCGCATGCGAGAGTTAATATAAAAACATTTGTAGCAATTGATTATACCACCAAAAAAAGAAACCACTGTTTGCACTTTCTTAAATGTATTTTTTCCCCCCAAAAAATTATAATTGTCATATTTACATCATAGGACATCAGAAATGAATTAATATACAGTTTGGTGTATTTCATTTTTTCTCCACTAGAGTGCATTCTTACAATATTGCGTTCCTTTGGCAATAATTAATATGATCTGGTTGCAGTGACGAACAAAAGAAGCAAATGAAGCGCATCAATCGTTTCTCATTTGTTTTTAAACATCGCCGTTTCCATTAAATATATAAATATTTAAAAATAACTATATTTAAATAATGATTTGTGAGTAAACAGCTTAATTTTATTCGTTAAATAATCCTAACAAATGCCACTCTTGATTTCCAAATCTCTATATGAATTCACTCCACACTTCGTGAGTCGTGAATTTATCGATAATTTGGAAATCACTCGTGGCATTACTTATGATAATAAAAATATCTGGAACTGTAACAAATGTTATAACCTTATAATCTATACTATAGGAACATTTTAGCATTCCCTCCACCCCGATCAGCCTCAAATTGCGATACAGGACAAACAAGCCAATGAAACACAAGAGAGGTAGTGATGGTACAAGGTGTACATACAAACGTAAAATGAATTCGACGGTGCAGAAGCTTCTGTCATCGGCTTCATAACAAAACCATGGCCCCCTGAGAACAAGTTACCATAGCAACACAAGATGAATTACTTTTTTGTGCGAGCAACTGAAGCCAGTCGGCCAATAAACATTAGCTTCAGTCCATCACGGCAGTCTATAGGTCTAATTAACATCTTTTCTCTCACGCACAGAGTGTGATTTTGATTTAAAGTGAATTTTTTAGTTGGTGTTTTTCAGATGTTTGTGTCGTAAACCAAATGCCAGAGAATTCTTATCATAACTATTTATTTGCGGCTGACCCTTTTTTTTCAAATGCCCCAGGTTTGTCTTTTCGACATTCCTGGTTTCTCTCCTGGCATGGCGTAATTGTAACCCACTTCTGAGGTTGGGGCGCCTGGAAGGCGGGGTTACGTTGCCCCGATGATATGATGGGTGATGATGATGATAGTGATGCGCCAGGACAGTCCCTAAACGTAAGCCTAATCTAATATGAATATGAATGAGGATGATTGCGATGGCCGTATGATTTCGGGGACCGTTTGGGCCTAAAGTTTTCCTGACATTTGTCTTACAGGTGAGGAAAAACCCCGACAAAACCTCACCCAGAAAAACTGTCCCGACCGGGGATCGAACCCGGGCCCGCTGCGTCACAAGGCAGCACGATACCTCGAGACCAGCGAAGGAATCCATAGTCTGGATTTTCACCCTCTAATATCAGTCACCACGGTGGGTTTTGAAATTATAATATGCATATAATTTTACACCAATTTTTTCTTCTTTATAGCGTCCATGAGAAGTAATATTCATAGCACAGCTCTACATTTTTTTTTGTTGCCCTGGATATCTCTGCTAATTTCTATGTTTTCAAGTGCACAGTTTACGAATATATTCATGAAAGTGCTTAAATGTGTTCTAAAAAAATTATACAAGAAAATCTTATAAAAGGCGTTTCTCTGAAGTATGACATGGGTTTTCGACATTTTCTTTCTATTCACGTCAGTGTATACTACTTTTCCTAAAAACAATTGACATTACAAATATATCTGTTATTTTTTTTTCATATTTTCCTATTTTTGTAGTGTAAAATGAAAATAAATATTTTTAAAAAACCAGAGCAAATCTTCCAAAATCATTGATAGTTTCATGAATTGTGAGCATAAATATATCCGAAATTAATCTTGTATCAAGGGCAACAAAACCATTGTTGACCAATGTAGTTCTTTAGTTTATTGCAATATTTACTTCTTAGATGGAACATTGAAGAATAATACCATTAGTTTCGATAAATTGCGTTTTGAATTCTGAAACTGCATATAACTGTTCCTTCTTAACATTCGCCATGTTATTGTTATGAAAACCCAGTTGTAATACACTGCTCAAAACAATTAGAGGAACACTTGTAATAAATTGAATAAGTAATTGTTTTTTAAAGCTGTGATGCTGAAAGTTGGACAATATGTAAATTGAATTATTAATTTTATCATTGGATACAAATTTTAAAGATCCATGGCCTAAATACAGAGAAATTACCTCAAATAACAAATATAGAGAAAATTTTTATTTTGGAAGGCACTGGCCACTTCTAATTGGTAACCTTCCTGATATTGCTATAGTGACGAATGTTGATTAATGCCTTGTTTATTGAAGTCTCTGACAACATGAGGCATTTAAATGAGTTTGAAGTGTATCATGCTCTACATCTTTTACGACAAGGTCAATCTCTGCAACAAGTGGCTAGAGAGCTTGGGGTTTCTCCTTCCGTGGTGTCCAGGTTACGCAACAGGCTCAGAGAGACAGGTCAGTATTGTAGAAGACGTGGCCAGGGCCGTAAATTTAAAACAAGCCCCCAGGATGACAGATACGTTGTTCTTTCTGCTCTTCGACAGCGTACAAAAACTGAAAAAGACCTGCAGAATGACCTTCATATGGCTTCCGGAATCCGGGTTTCAGACCAAACCATAAGGAACAGATTAAGGAAAGAGAATATTCGTCCAAAAAGGCCCGTTAAAAAAACCACGCTTAACAAATGTGCATAAGGCAGCAAGACGTACGTATGCTGAAAACCATGGTGATTGGAACCTGAACCAGTGGGAGTCTGTGCTCTTCTCGGACGAATCCAGGTATCGTCTTACACATTGTGATGGTCGATTGAGGGTGTGGGGACGGCCAGGAGAAAGATTTTTCTGCAGAGGCTGTACAGGAAATTGATAGATTCGGAGGAGGTTCCATAATGGTGTGGGCCGGAGTTATGTACAACAATCGTACGGACCTCGTACTTGTTTCCCAGCGACTGAATGATGTCCGGTATATCGAGCACGTTCTGGAAGAGCATATAGTACCTGCTGCCATTGGAGTAGGCCCCTGGATTTCTGTTTATGCAGGATAATGCCAGGGCACATTCTGCGGCTGTCACCAGGGATTTCCTGAGGAGGAATGAAATTGAGGTAATGGAGTGGCCAGTGGTCAGCCCAGACATCAACCCTATTGAACACTTGTGGGATCTTCTAGACAGGAAGGTCAGGAACCGACATCAAGCTCCACAAACTCTGCAGCAACTTGGAGATGCTCTGAAGGAGGAATGGGAGAATATCCCGCAAGAGGAAATCCAGAATCTTATTGGGAGCATGCCACGAAGGTGCCAAACTGTCATCGAATGTCGTGGAGGCCATACACGATACTAACTCTATATAACGAGTGTTTAACTTTGAAAAATAAGCACAAGATTCGATTGCTTACATAGCGGAAGTATTTGAAAAGTTAATTGTCAGCGTTATTCATTTGTTTTTATTGACATGAGCAATAAATAAATAAATAAATAAATATTCACAAATAATGTACTTTATTAATTTCATGTTTGTGCCTTTATCCAATGTAAAAATATTTGCATATTTCATAGTGTTCCTCTAATTGTTTTGAGCAGTGTACTAATAAAAATACTTTGTGGTTCAGACTAGTAAAACACAGCCAACAACAAGTCGGTAGATAGAAAACTGTTACTTCATTGTCAGTACTAACTGAACTTATTTTAAACTGTTACCGCAACACTGTTGAAATTTGACTTCACAGCTGCTGGAATATAAATTACTGATGTTTATATTCAATATTTATTATTTATTATTGTCGACTTCACAATGCAGATTGTCCATTTTTCCTGGGGTATAAGTTACATCTTCTTCTTCTTCTTCTTCTTCTTCTTCTTCTTCTTCTTCTTCTTCTTCTTCTTCACTTCACGGGCTAGGCATAAATAGCCTGTTCCGCCTCACAGTTGTTCTGTCCATCTTTTCACTGCCTTCCTACATTCCTTGAACCTCTTGGCTTGTAGTTGAATGCTGCTCTTCGTAATCTTGTTACATTCATTCTTTCCACATGTGTAAACCATTTCTCTCTATATTCTTTTATTTTCTCATTCAATTGATATATATTTAACTCTGTTCTTATATCTTCATTCCTTATCCGATCCAATCTTGGCAGCCTTTTGTTCTTCTAGGGAAGTTCATTTCTACGCTTTGCATTCTACTTTGTAATTTTTTGGTCATTACCCAAGCTTCACTCCCATAAAGTAATGCAGGAACTGCCAATGTTTTATAAAACTTCAATCTAGTATCTCTTCTTGTTTTATTCTTTAATGTGTTATGTATAGTTCTGAATATCATTTGGAATTTCGACAGTTTCATATGTATGTCTCTTCAGTTTTTGTGTTTATGGTAAAATTACAACCCAAATAATTAAAATTTGTTACTTGTTCCAGAGGTTTGTTGTCTATTACGATTTTTGATCTTATATGATTGTTTCCCCAAAATGCCATTATTTTCGTTTTTTTCTTTTGATATTTTGAAATTATATTCTTGGCATAACTGATTTAATTGATGTAAAGAGTATTGCAAATGATTTTCATTTTCTTGAATAATAACCACATCGTCAGCATACATTAAAACGTTTAATATTTTAAAACGGTCCATTCTTATACCTACATTAACAATACTTTTCCGATTTTGGATGATGTCATTAATATACAGATTAAAAAGGGTAGGTGATAAACTACACCCTTGGCGTACACCTCTATTTATTAAAATAGCTTCGGTCTTTGATGTGCCTATATTTATCATAATTTGAGACTTTACATACAAACTTTTTATCGCATAAATTAATTTTGTGGGGTAGCCATGTAGGCCTATTTCCATTATTTTCCATAACTTATCTCTATCAACATGATCAAATGTCATCTCAAAATCAATAAAAGCAACATGCGTCTGTAGGTTATTTTCTCTTCTTTTTTTCAAATATTTGCTGTAATATGAATAAATTATCTGTTATGTTGTTGATCGCCCCGTTCTAAAGCCAACAAGTTACATAAATTATATTTTAATATTTATTTCATATTGTTGACTTCTGATTGAGATTTTAAGAAGCTGTTCAAGAAGAAAAAATACGTTTTATCTGTCTTATATTTTAAAAACGCAGAGAAAAATGGAGAAAAAGGTGCTGAAGCATAAAAAAAAGAAGGAAAAGGGGGCGAAATATAGTAATCTTACGAAAATGTACAAAAAGGTGCAACAAATTGTGACAATTTCGCTTCATTTCATGTCCCCAAATACATATATGAAGAGTCCAGGGGGAAAAACCTGATAAGTCACAATTCTTATTTTTTTCAGGAAACAAAATTTAAAGTTTCAAGACTCATAATATTCCATTTTCTCAAGTTATTTTTTTTTTATTTTTGTTTAGGATGATAATGTATATACCAGAGATACATTAGTACTGAAATGGTATACATCTAATTAAGGTGTATAACAATATGCTGCATTTTTTTGTCATGAATGTAATTTGTACAGAGGAAAAATGTGACAAGTCCATAACATATTTCAAGTTGCTACTAGATTTCAAATACTTGTCACTTATTTAAATTCTCATTACAGTTGGATCAGGTTTGTATGGATCGCACTGTACATGTGATATGACATTATAACAACTCACTGGCCCTATCGAACCCTTAGGTTCATGGCCGCGCGGACATAAGCTCTAATGCCTTGCATATCCCTGTCCTGAGCTTATGTTTCCCAATCACTCCCTGTATGATTTACACCCTCAAATCATGGTTAATGTTATTCTCTCACCTCATTATCTGCCTATATACTGTGCACTTTCCCTCTGATCTTCGTACAAGGAGTTTTCAAAGCCCACTCTCATTCTCCATTCGTGCCGTATGTCCTGCCCATAGTAATCTACGAGATTTAACAGTTCTTATTATATCTGGTTCCCCCATTTTTTGTCTAATGTCACCAGGTTGTTTTTTTAGGACACTTCTGGCTTTCTTTCCTAGCATTGGCGGAATTTTAATCCATTTCTTATGTTGGGGCATCTGGAAGACCGAATTACGTTACCCCGATGATATATGATAGGTGTTAAATGATAGTGAAGCGCCAAGAGAGTTCTTAACCTAAACTTAACCTAAATTCCAGACCTTGGGCAGCCACACGAAAAATTCCCTTTAAAGAAAAATTAGATTCCCTGGACTTGTTAGAATATTCCCCTGTTTTGCATGGACTTTTTCCCCTGTACACGTTTTAAAGATACCGTATTGAAATATCTCTGGACTTGTCAGATTGTTGGCCAATTGTGTGAAACCATGTAAAACTACACTGGCTGAGCTATTATTAAAAAATCAGAAAATCTGTAATTTTGAACTTATCAGGTTTTTCCCCTGGACTCTTCATATTGAACTATTGGTAAGAAAACAGCTATGTTTTTGGAAAGGCGCTGCACCTCAAAATTCTTTCCCTAATTATTATGGTGCGAGTAGGTTAATTTTTCAGCTCTCGCTTAGAATCCGTTTGCATTCAGAGACAATAATAAACAAGAGAATAGTATGACGTAAGAATATGTGTGAAGCCGCCGTTAGAAGTTGGTGTTGCGACCGCACAAGTGTGTAAGAATGTAATCTGTTCCCCGCTGTGACTGATATTGGATCTCTTGCTTCACGCTTCCAGTTTAATTAAAAACGCAACTCGACACCGGATCCGCCATCTTAACAGACAAAGTCAATTAAATCAGTTAAGTGTCATTAAAACAGCTACAAAACCAGTTTCAGTAGTGTTGTATAAAGTCAAGGCAAATAACTAACAACTATTTATAGTAATTAGTTTTCTAAAACTTTATTTTCGCTCTGTTCTCCATTCTTTATTTTTCCCCTCTCTCCCTCCCTATTCCATTCTCTCCTCCCTTTCCAATCTCCCTCAGCTCTCTCCTAACCGTCTCATCTACCCTATCCTCTTCCTCTCTCCCTCTCATCCTTTCTTTATCTTTCTCCTCTTTCTACCTCCCCTTAACCCCGCTCTCTATTCATCTGCCCCTCTCTTTAATGCTTTTCTATCTCACCCACACCTTCTCCTCTCTCTATCGCCCCTTATCCCCCTCTCTCCATCCATCTGCCCCTCTTTCTAATGTTTTTCTATCTCCCCTTATCCCCCCTCTCTCTAATGCTTTTCTATCTCACCCTCACCTTCTCCTCTCTCTATCTCCCCTTATCCCCCCTCTCTATTCATCTGCCCCTCTCTCTAATGCTTTTCTATCTCACCCTCACCTTCTCCTCTCTCTATCTCCCCTTATCCCCCCTCTCTGTTCATCTGTCCCTCTCTCTAATGTTTTTCTATCCCACCCTCTTTTGTTCTAAATATGAATTTAATTTAGTATAATATAATATAATATAATATAATATAATATAGATTTTATATTATCGGGGGAGAGGATTAAACCAAAAAAAATCGGGTTTCTTTTTGGATTTTATTAAACAAGCCAAAATAACCCACATGAGCTGTTTCTTTTTTTTTAACCGAGTTTTTTTAACCCTGTTTAGAATGCTACATATCTATAGGGGCCGGATAGAAAGCGATGGTGGGCCATAGTTTGTTCATCCCTGCATTAAACAATGCGAGAACTCTACTCCCGCGCAATTCAAATGCTGCTATTTCAATGCGTTTTAATATTATTGGGGTCTTTCATAGCCAGATATCAAATATATCCTATAATGCAGCCGTTATTGAAACCACGTTTAATATTGTAAAAAAATTATCATTCTACAGTGATTTTATATCCGTATAAAAATGTGACAGTGTAGAATGTGTTGCAATTATCCGATATCCATTTTGAGTAAAGTTGGAACCAACTTTGATAATGTATTTGATGAAGTTTTATCTAGAAGTTACAGGCTGAACGTAAATTCTACGTAATATCGTCTCCACGTCTAACGATATAAAAGTTGGCTCATGTAAAACTATTCCTACATTTTATATTCAACACAAAACTATTTTAAAAGTGGGACTCATTACGTAGCTGTTATAAAAGTTTTCTCCATTTAGTTTTTATAACTTTGCTTATTGGCCATTCCTACAGTTTATGATCCCACCTATCAAAAGAGAAGTTCAGCTAAATAAAACTCTAATTTCTTCTTCTTCTTCTTCTTCTTTCTTCTTCTTCTTCTTCTTGTAAGTCATCACAACCCAATGTGTGTTTTCATCATCATTGGTGTGACGGTCCTTTTAGTTTGACCTTAGCGTCCCTCATAACAACCATCCGTTCTCTTCAGTCAGTGGTATTATTTCTCCAATTTGTTATGCCATTCTTCCATAGGCCCGCCTGTACATCGTCCATCCATCGTAACCTAGGTCTCCCAACTTTTCTCCTTCCGTGCAGCTTAGCATTTGATTTTATCCTGCGTAAACGCGTCTCGTTTATTCTGTAAATATGACCCAATCATTCGATAGTCTAACTTTAATATCTATAGCTATATCGTTATCTTTTCCACCGCTATGGTCTCGAGGTTGCGTGCTGCCTTGTCACGCAGCGGGACCGGTCAGGGCAGTTTTTCTGGGTGAGGTTTTTATCAGGGTTTTTTCTCACCTGTAAGACAAATATCAGGAAAACTTTAAGGCCCAAACGGTCCCCGAAATCATATGGCCATCATCATCATCATCATCATCATCATCCTTCACCGGTGTGGAAAGCAACGGGAAGCTACCTCACCTACAATTCCCTAGTAAAGCTGCAAGCATAGCATGAAAATGCTATGATTGCAGTGAAGGACCTGCCTTCGCGCAGAATTACTACGGATGGATGGATCGTTATCTTTATGTAGGTAATATATTTCCTGGTTAATTTTTGTTCTCCAGGTAGCCTTATCCTTAATTGGATCATATATTTTCCTTAAGATCTTTCTCTCCCAGGTGGCAAGTCTTGTAGCAGTTCTTTCTGATGTGATCCAGGATTCACTGCATTCACTACAACAGGTTTAATAATTGTTTTATATATTCTTATTTTAATTTTCTTATATATATATATATATATATATTGTATAATTTTGTTCAGATATATTAAACAATGTGTGCTTTAGCCCCCTAAAATAAGCGGAATTTATATGGACTGGAAGTTATTTTTTATTAAAAAATCAAAATTGCTGAATTATTAATGGACGTTTATTAAAAGTTGAATACATACATCTATAAATATAATAGTAATAATAATTATTATTAGTCATCATCATCATCATCTGGTATCATGGCACCTGCCGCCGTCTTCCGGAAACCAAACGCCATTCCTCTCTGTCCATCCATTGATCTTCCTCCATTCCTCTGATATTCATGACTGCTTGTAGCCCTTCTATCCAAGTTTTTTTTTCTTTCTTCCTCTCTTCCTCCTTTCCATTGGGATCCATTCCATAACAATTTTAGACAAACTTTGCTCTGGCATTCTTTTGACATTGCCATACCACTGTAATATTTTCTTTTCTATAATGTCCGGCTCCTCTTGTACACCCATAATTTCCGTTATTTCTTTATTTCGTATTCTATCCATTCTAGATTTTCCAGCGGATCTTCTTAAAACATCCATTTCTGAACTTAAAATTCTTTTCATTTCCTTGGCAGGAATTTGCCAGACTTCAGCACCATATGTTAAAATGCTCTGAATTATGGTTTGATATATTTGTAATTTTCTATTTTTTGTGATATTTTTGCTCCACTAAACAGAGTTTAAAGCATTTATTATTATTAGTAGTAGTAGTAGTAGTACAGTGATAATAATAAACGCAATAACAAAGCTTTATTTACAATATCAGAGTTAAGGTCATCAGTAATTTTCTTTCGCTCAACCAGAAACGATTAAAATAGTACATTACATACTATACCTCTTCCCAGCTAAGTTCCAGTTGTAAGGTAAACAAACCTGGTATATTACTGCATTTTCATTTGTTAAATAACGGTTTTACCTTTTAATAATAATAATAATAATAATAATAATAATAATAATAATAATAATAATAATAATAATAATAGCTTTATTTTACCTGGCAGAGTTAAGGCTTTAAGGCCTTGTCTACCACTTAACCAGGTTTAAAAAAAATGCAAACAAAAAAATAATCTTAAATCTAAATTACAATATATATATATATATATATATGTTTACAAGTTATGAATACAATAAATTAATATTTATAATGTAATTTGATTTACTCTAAATTTAACGAATTAAATATATAATATGTACAAGATATATAAAAAAACGAGGAAAAGATTAATGACATAGTATAAAATTAAATAAATAGAGAAAAATTAATTATTAGACAACAGGTAACTGTATAAGCGTGACTTAGAGGTACCAAGTGTGCGGCAACACCTTTTAAGCGTGTAAGAAAATGTAGTTCGCTATCTAACTCTTAAAATAAAGAAAAAAATATATACTATCTAGCACGTCTATGTAAGTTATATGAGAGAATCTTAAAATATATAATACAATTACAGTAGATTAAATAAGCATTGTTATATTCTTATGCACGAGAAATGCAGAATATTTTGGATTTCAATTGTTTCAAAATGACCGCTTTCTGTATAATTTCTTAAAACGTTGGAAAGGATTTTTTTTTTAAATCGGAGAGAAACAAATTATTTTGACTGTTTTCAAGCAGTTTAGTGAAAAATATTCTACATTAGTCATTGAAGATATGGTAAAAACAACAGCAGAATTTGTAGGTGAATCAGCATGGAGCATATATTCTGCTCATAATGAAATTGTAAATAAAGTTTATCTATCGATATCATGTAAAAAAAGTAAACGTCTGATTGGTTAGGCCCATATATAATTATTGTCATAAATAAATAAGAAATGGAGAAAGTTCCTAATTATTGGTACCATATTACCTTGTATTCCACCGCTGTGATCTCGAGGTAGCGTGCTGCCTTGTCACGCAGCGGGGCCGGGTTCGATCCCCGCTCGGGACAAGTTTCATGGGTGAGGTTTTTATCGGGGTTTTTCCTCACCTGTAAGGCAAATGTCAGGATACTTTAAGGCCCAAACGGTCGCCGAACATCATCTGGCCATCAGTCATCAATATCATATTCACCTCATTAAATTAAGTTTAGGTTTAAGGCCTCTCCTGGCGCATCATTGCCCATCGGCATCACCCATCATATCATTGGGGCAGCGTAACCCCGCCTTCCAGGCGCCCCAACCTCAGAAGTATAATGCATATGTTAATTAATCTTTACAAATTATCTAGTTTGACATAACGCATGAAAATTAAACTTTCTTCTCTCCTTCCCAAAGTGATATATGGGCTATTAAAACGATTTTCGAGTGCTTACATCCCAAAATGTGAACAAATTCATACGTAACAAAGAATTATTTATTTTAATTTTAAAAATTATAAAATTTAACACATTAACAGGAATTATAAATAATATTTTCAAGCCAAACACAGTACAGCAACACATACGAACTAGAATTTATAAAACACTGGCCAGACCCATATTATGTTACGGCAGTGAGGCCTGGACAATTCGCAGTGTAGATGAACAAAGACTAACTGCGGCAGAAATTAAATTTATGAGACGTACTGCAGGCTACTGAAGAACAGACCATAAAAGGAATTCTGAGATTCTCAAAGAAGTACAAACAGAATCAGTCATGAAATATGTATAAAAATACAGAAACAACTGGAAATCTCACGTAAGAAGAATGAGCAGAAACAAGATACCACGTCAGATCTTAAATTACCAGCCACCAGGCAAGAGATCTTTGGGCAGACCCTTCAAATGTTGGATTAAGACTGTAACAGACCACTAGGTCTATCACATGAAAGGAAGAAGAAGAAGAATTAAAACTCTTATACTACGCAGAAGTGTTAGTTTTTACGTCAGTAGCCTTTTTTGTATAATTACGAGTAATAACTAAAGTTTATTAGAAAATAAAACTCAAAATATGTAGACCTAATTTTTAACTGAGCATATATATTTAGGAATATTCCACAATGCAGTGTTTCTCCTTCAACCCAAAGTGAATTGTCACAAGAGATTCCTGTCTAACGCAGCTTCTTCCCTTAAATCTCTAGCTTCCATACTTCTCTTCACTCCATCCATCATCCTCTAGGCCTGCCTCTTCCACTTCTTCCGTTAGCTTTCTAATTAAGGATCTTCTTTGGTATTCTCTCTTCGTCCATTCTTATGAGGTGTCCATACCATTTCAAACGTTTTTCTTCTGTTTTTCCTAATATGTTCCTTTTTTTAAACTTGCATAATTTCCCTTATTGTTCTGTTTCTGACCTTATCCCTATATATATATATATATATATATATATATATATATATATCCACCGCTGTTGTCTCGAGGTAGCGTGCTGCCTTGTCACGCAGCGGGCCGGAGTTCGATTCCCGGTCGGGATAGGCTCCTGGGTGAGTTTTTTTCGGGTTTTTTCCTCACCTGTAAGACAAATGTTATGAAGCTTAAGGCCCAACGGTCCCCGAAAATCATCCGGCCATCATCATCATCCTTATCATTATCATCACCATCCTTCACCGGTGTGGAAAGCAATGGGAAGCTACCACACCTATATTTCCCTAGTAAAACTGCAAAGCTTAGCATGAAAATGGTATGATTGCAGTGAAAGACCTGCCCTCGGGCAGAATTACTATGGATGTATATAATATATATATATATATACACACACTTCATTCATAATTGTTTTTTAAATAAAATTGAAAACTTCACAGAGAATATTATTTTACTTTCACTCTGTAAAGCATGGTGTCATTTCACAGTTATGCCAATTACAGATATAAAATGTAAATTTTAAGTACAGCCATCAAAGTAAGAAACTCCATATTTTCTGTTAAAGATATTTAAATATATATATATATATATCTCCATAACTCACAATCGAACCACATATCGATTATCATCCTCGATTACTCTCCGTCGCTATGAAATTTAAATGACCAATATTTCCAATAAATCCACAAATCTATGTTAAAAATATATTAATAAGATTGATATTACCAAACGTTTATTAAAATGGGTGTACACTTACTTATCTCTCCCTAACGCTGATCCAACCAGTGATAACCCTAAAAAGCGATAGAAAAATCATAGATTAAGTGATATAATCTGTGGAGAAAATAGCAGTTAGCATCACAATATTGTCTAACAGTGTCATAATATTGTGATTTGCATATTTAAATAAATACTTCAAAATTGTCTAATAATGTTATAAAAATGGTTTGAAAAAGTTTAAAACATAAATGATGTTAGTAAATACAGAAGAAGAGCTATAGTTTATAACAATAAATCTGAAAAATCAAGAGCTAGTAGAAGTGCAGTTGAGCCTATTTTTTTTTTATTTTGTAGCAATTGTTACATCAGTTGCCTTGGAATTCGCCATTATCTTCATTATCGATGACAATATTAACAACACTTACAATAATGGTAATAATTGATGTGCCTAATTAGTCATGACATTCAATAATTTTACAGGACTATTTAACTCATGTCCCAAATGGGAGTCAATGACCAATCACGTTTCAATGAATTTTGTTTTACATCCAATCATAGGCTTGTTTCACCTGGATAACTATCTAATTTTGATTACCAAAATAAAGAAAGCTCCTCCTTTTTAATATTCTGAATAGGTCAGAGCATTATTTTACAGTGACTGACTCTCTAACAAATACGTTGAATATAACAAATAATTAACAGATTCCTTCAACTTACACATTTGATAATTGTGTGTTCAATATTTGTGTTTTTAAATGCTGATTTTACTGAGTGTTTTCCGAAAAAAATGAATTAATAACCAATAATGTTGGTTATAATATACAGTTTGATGTGTTTCGTTTTTTCTCCACTAGGATGTATTCTTACAATATTGCGATCCTATTTGGCAATAAATAGTATGATCAAGTTGCAGTGATGAACAAATGAAACATAACCAAATATTTCTCATTTGTTTTCAAACATCGCCTTTTACATTAAATATATAAATATTTTATAATAACTATATTTAAATAATGATTTGTGACTAAAAAGCTTATTTTTATTCATTAAATAGTCCTAACAAGTGCCACTCTTGATTTCCAAATCCTCTAGATAAATTGGAAATCACTCGTGGCATTACTTATGAAAAAACATCCGGAAGAGAATAATCAATGAAAATTAGATAAACCATATAATATTAACAGTAGGTCTACATAGAAAGTTATTAACTTGTCTTTTGAAGGAAGCTACTGTCTGGCAGCTCCTACTTTTAGGAGGGAGGCAGTTCTAAGAAGACGCTGTGCAAGACATGAAATATAGAGATGTTCTATGCAGGTGGATGTTAAGTGTTGATTTACTCTGTTATCTCGTGCTTAAATAATTATTTGAGGATAAGGAATTAAAGGGAGAATCTTGATAATGGTCTTCCAAAGTAGTGGGATTTGATTGTAAGGCCTGCTCCCTTGTATCACAAAAAAAAAATATTTGCTAATAAATATCAATAATGGAAAGTTTTTCTTTTTCAATGTCCCAGGTTTCATTTCGACATTTCTGGTGTTCTCTCCTGGCATTGGCAGAATTGTAATTATTTTCTTAGGTTTGGGCATCTTGAAGACGGAGTTACGTTATCCCGATGATATGATGGATGATAAATGATAATGAAGCGACAGGAGAGTTCTTAACATAAACTGAACCTAAATTCCAACCCGTGGCTACCCACAGGAATAATTCCTTTTAAGGAAATATTCCTATGGTTTGACCGGGAATCGAACCCGGGACCTCATGAGCAGTAGTCAGAAACGCTGACCACTAGCCCATGAGGTTGGTCTCAACGATGGAAAGTCATCATCATCAACAACAAGGATTAAGCCCAATGGCCTGTTCCGATCTCATTATAGGTCAAATTGGTCCTTCCATCTCTTCAATTGTCTTCCCAACATTCTTCTCCCTTTTTGTTTATAATTATACAGTCTTCTTGGTATGTGCTGTTCATTCATTCGTAATACGTGCTGAAGATAAGCATTTTGATTTTATTCAATAATCAATTGAGTTGGTGTTTACTTGATGAAAATCCATATTTATTAATTAAATAAAAATAAAAAGTAGTTTTATTTGATTTTCATATTTATTATATAATTCAGTGACAGCTGTTTCGGTACACTGTTAACATGTCTGAAGAAGGTACAGTGTACCGAAACAGCTGTCACTGAATTATATAATAAATATGAAAATCAAATAAAACTACGTTTTATTTTTGTTTAATTAATAAATATTTTATTCTTTCATCATCATCATCATCCGGTATCATGGTAGCTGCCGCCGTCTTCCGGAAACCAAACACCATTCCTCTCTATCCATCCATTGATCTTCCTCCATTCCTCTGATATTCATAGCTGTTTGTACCCCTTCTATCCAAGTTTTCTTTGGTCTTCCTCTCTTCCTCCTTTCCATTGGGATCCATTCCATAACAATTTTTGGCAATCTTTGCTCTGGCATTCGTTTGACATGACCATACCACTGCAATCTTTTCTTTTCTATGATGTCTATAATGTCCGGCTCCTCTTGTACACCCATAATTTCCCTTATTTCTTTAATTCGTATTCTATCTTTTCACAGAGATTAAATATAGGCCTATTAAGTTCTGTTTTTATATCTCCATTTTTCTTTTTATCGGTCCTTTTGTATCCTGCTATTGCTCTCAACATCTTCATTTCGGCAACCTCTATTTGTTTACTATCTGCCTTTGTTAATGTCCAGGTTTCACATCCATAGATAAGAGATGCAACTGCCAATATTTTTTGTAACACTTCAAAATTGTTTTTTTAGTCTTATTCAATGAAGTACGTTTAATTGCGCCACATAGATAATTGAATCGTTGTATTTTAGTGTATTTAATTAATGTTGGGAAGTAAACATTATGAGGTATAATCATTAAAATTCATCGGAGAACATATTGTTTAAACAACTCACCTCATAGGATTCATGCTTCCATGATATCGCGATTTCAAACATAGAAGAGAAGCTAAACTTTTAAAACAAGTAGAGAAACCTTTGGAATTGACAGTTTGGGAAAAAATATGCATTCAGAAAAACAAAAATAGATCAATGAATTTTGATATCCCTAACGAAATTACATTGATTTCGAAGTTCATAAATTCAACCATAGATGGCAGCACTGAAGATGGCGACAATAGAATAGTTGACGGCCGAAGAATTTCGTCAGTCGGAGTTATGGCTGATGATGAACATGACTATGTTTGAAATCGCGATATCATGGAAGCATGAATCCTATGAGGTGAGTTGTTTAAACAATATGTTCTCCGATGAATTTTAATAAGTATTTTAGTGTGTTTATCTAAATTTGTGTCATTGCCTAAATGGCATCCCAAATAATTAAAATTCTGAACTTCGTCTATAATTACATTGTTTATCATTATTTGTATTCTTATTGCACATTTTCCTTTCAGATAATATTTTTGTTTTAGTTGTAGATATTCTTAAATTGTATTTTAGAGAGATATTATTTAAAGTATAAAGGAATTGTTGTAAAGCATATTCTGATGCTGTCATTATTACTTTATCGTCTACAAAAAGCAGAGTTGTCAATACAGCTAATTATATTAATTTGTTCTTGCCATTCATTTATGACGTGGTCCAAGTATAAATTAAATAATACGGGTGACAATGGACACCCTTGTCTTACTCCCTGGTTTTTTTTTCTATGTTTTGTTTACTAATTTTATCTCCGCAGTCTATTTTAAAATTTGTTCCTATATATAAACTCTGAATGGCTCTTATAAGGTGTTGAGGAATTCCTTTCATTTCTAGTATGTTCCATAATTTATTTCTACTTACACTGGAAAGTCAGACTGATAAATTGGAAAACGACTAAAGTATGTTGTTAGATGGAACAAGAGAAATATATAAATGGAAGTCAATTAGTACAAAATCCACTGGAAGACCGAAGAACAGGTGGAAGGATGAAATAATAAAATATATAAAAATATAACTAACTCACTGGCACTATCGAATCCATAGGTTCATGGCCGCGCGGACATAAGCTCTCCATACATCCCTATCCGGAGCTAATGTTTTCCAATATTTCCCTGTATAATCTACTTCCCTCAAATCATAGTTAATGTTATTCTCCCACCTCATTATTGGTCTACCCACTGGGCGTTTTCCCTCTGGTTTTCCTACAAGAAGCTTCCATGCACGTCTTTCATTCCCCATTCGTGCCATATGTCCAGCTTATCGCAGCCTACGAGACTATATATAAAAATATATATAAATTAAAAACTGGTTGAGGTCAGTGAGAATAAATTATGAAAAGACATTGTTTAGAAAACTAAGATGTTCGTCAATTATAGATGCACAGGTTAGATAATAATTAGGGCTAAAATTGAGTATAATTTGGAAAAACAGAACAATATAATGTACTTATTATTGATTTCGTACATCTCAATGATGGATAAATCATATTTGAAGAGAAAAATTATACGCTCAGACCGGGACTTGAACCCGGGACCCTTGGTTCTCTAGACCAAGTGCTCTACCAACTGAGCTACCTGAGCAAGTACCGATCTAAACGCAAATCTTTCTCTATATACATTGTAATTCCCGTCCACCAATGCTGTGAAGCCATGCTTCTATCTTGCAAATGGCGGCTCCTTTATTAAGAAGACATATTTGGGAATTATACATTACAGCCAGTACGGCTTTTTCCAAGTTTTTATTATTGATTTCGTACATCTCAATGATGGATAAATCATATTTGGTGGACGGGAATTACAATGTATATAGAGAAAGATTTGCGTTTAGATCGGTACTTGCTCAGGTAGCTCAGTTGGTAGAGCACTTGGTCTAGAGAACCAAGGGTCCCGGGTTCAAGTCCCGGTCTGAGCGTATAATTCTTCTCTTCAAATATAATATAATGTACGGTTCGACGCGAAGATCAGTTATTTTATTAATGAAGTTTATCTTTTTAGGGACTTTTATTTACTTTATTTATTTTACCTGATGGAGTTAAGAGTCGTGAATTTATCGATAATTTGGAAATCACTCGTGGCATTACTTATGAATATTTGGTATTTGGCTTGGTGAAGAAATTAAAAAAAAAGAAAAAAGAAAAATAAGAATATACCTAGAACAGGGTTATATATTATATTATCTAAGGAAATAGTGAGTAATTTTAACTGTTTTTGAGTCGGACAGTCCTTTATAAACAAGGAAAGAGAATTCCAGAATCGGTTGGCTGAAACAAGGAAGGATGAGGAATATTGAGATGTTCGATGTAAAGATACAGGGTAAGAGTTAAATTTTCTCTCGAACAACTTCAATGAAAGACGAAAGTAAAGCTAAAATGATCTTGATATAATGTTTTAACGGCGATCCATAATATGACATCAGTTATTGGATATTATACCCTGTTGTAGCGTTGAGATATGCACATGTTTCCCAGCTCTTGGTTCAGCCCAGAAGAAAGAGCCAGCAAGAGTTAAGAAACATCGGCATTTCTCAACAGTAGAATAAAGTGCAATATCCAATAACTGAAGTCATATAAAGCTAAAATAATTAGTGGAAGTTAAGTAGTCCAATGCTGTGGTCTCGAGGTAGCTGCTGCCTTGTCACGCAGCGGGCCCGGGTTCGATTTCAGATCAGGACAGGCTTCTGGGTGAGGTTTTTTGGGGTTTTCCCCAACTGTAAGACAAATGTCAGGAAGCTTAGGGCCCAACGGTCCCCGAAAATCACCCGACCATCATCGTCATCCTTATCATCATCATCATGCTTCATCGGCGTGGAAAGCAACGGGAAGCTACCACACTTATAATTCCCTAGTAAAGCTGCAAAGCATAGCATGAAAATGCTATGATTGCAGTGAAAGACCTGTCCTCGGGCAGAATTACTGTGGGTGGAGATAAGTAAACTAAAATGGTATGTATAATATATTCTAATATATAAAAATGAATGTTTGTTTGTTTGTTCGTACTTTATGCGCGGCCATACCGTTGATCCGATTGTGATGGTTTTTTTTGCAAAATGTTAAGGAGATTCCCGGGATGAACATAGGCTATAAGAGAGTTGAGATACTGAACTCCTATACCCTAGAAAAAACGTCATTTGTAGTGAAAAACATGAAAAAGTCCCTTTTTTACCCTTAAATGGCTTACGCTGCCTAAACCATAACAAATACACAAAATTATTGTACACTAAATTGAATATCTCAAAATACTCTACAGAAAAGTCCGCGACAGCATATGTTTATATTTTAATAATAACTTGCAATACCATTTTTGTCTTTCATTGATGCCAAGAAGATCGGGATAAGTAGATTCCCGGGCAAGCATAACAGCGCACGGCGGGTATTCTTTTGTGGATAACTCAAAATACTCGTAGCGAATTTTGTCTTTCAGCTCATTTATGCCAAGTGCATCGGGATGCGTAGATTCCCGGCAACGCCGGGTAATCAGCACGGGGTATCAAAAATAATAACGATATAAATTTATATTTATTTTTCCTTTTACTTATTCAACTAAATGCAAAAACACATGATTTATTTAGGTGTAGCAGCGCACTCTGAGTATTAGCTAGTAAGTAATATTCCAGGCTTATGTATTACCAGTCCACCGCTGTGGTCTCGAGGTAGCGTGCTGCCTTGTCACGCAGCGGGCCCGAGTTCGATCCCCGCTCGGGACAGTTTTTCTGGGTGAGGTTTTTATCGGGGTTTTTCCTCATCTGTAAGACAAATGTCAGGAAAACTTTAAGGCCCAAACGGTCCCCGAAATCATATGGCCATCATTATCATCGCCATCCTTCACCGGTGTGGAAAGCAACGGGAAGCTACCACAACTACAATTCCCTAGTAAAGTTGCAAAGCATAGCATGAAAATGCTATGATTGCAATGAAAGACCTGCCCTCGGGCAGAATTACTGTGGATGGATGGAGATATTACCAAATTGCTACTCTAAAACGCTCCTATGTTTTTAAGTATAGGCTACATATATACGTATCTGTGTGTGTATGAATCACCCAATATCAAAAGACTCCAACTCCTACTTTTCCTGTTTTTTATTTTTTATTATTACTGTAAACTGTAGCTGATGTAATCACATCTACTCCTCGTCGGAAACAGCACAATTCTATCTGCAACTTCGTTAAATTACACGTAGAAAACTGACCCAATTCAGTGAAGAGGAGAAAAAAAAAGCTCATGTAAAATTTATATTTCTGGACTTGTGACCTTTATATAATAACAATAGTTTTATTTTACCTGGCAGAGTTATGGCCTTAAGGCCTTGTCTACCACTCAAACAGGTTTAAAAATGCAAAAATTATTCTAAATTACAATAAACATAAATATACATGGTACGTCTACAATATAATTATTATTTACAAGATATTTTATATTCGGGTGATTCATAAATATACAGGGTGTAACATGCGGTAAAATTTCAGGAATGAGTACCTCATATGGAGAGAATAAAAAAAGTGCATTACGACATGGGTCCGGAAATTGATAATTACAGAGTTATTCGAACTTTTATGAATGTTAGGTTATTAAGGTTTACAGTAGTTATTGACAGTCTGTTTTCTGTTGATTGTAGGCTGCTGTAATGTACACAAATGAAGAATATGCCTGTATGCATTTCATCTATGGTTTGGTGGATGGTAATGCTTTGAGGGCGCGTCGTTTGTATCAGGAACGATACCCAACGCGGAGATTGCCAGATCGTAAAAGACTTTTGAAGGATTCCATCCCCGCTTGTGCGAATACGGGAGTTTTGCACACCCACCAAGGACCGGGGGACGACCAACAGTTGTAAGGCCTGAAGAGGAGGAGGCTGTTTTCAACATAGTAGACGAAAATCCTGGAATGAGCACAAGGCGCTTAGGACTGCAGACCAATTTGTCGCACATGTTGATATGGAGACTACTAAGGGAACAACAATTGTATTCATATCATCTACAGCGTGTACAAGCCTTGTCTCCTGCGGATTATCCTGCACGGGTAATTTTCTGCCAGTGGTTCCTCCAACAATACGGTGTGAATCCTAACTTTGAGCTGTCGTGTTGTTCACGGATGAGGCAACATTCACAAGGGATGGGATCCAGAATTTGCACAACCAGCACGTGTGGGCAGACACGAATCCCAATGCAACAATCACAACACATCACCAACAGTGATTCTCAATTAACATCTGGGCAGGCATTGTTGGTGATAGTTTGTTGGGACCCTACGTTCTTCCGAACAGGCTCAATGGACGTGAATACGCACGTTTCTTGCGCAATCAATTGCCTCGTTACTTGGAAGACATGCCACTAGCATCCCAACGGCTGATGTTCTTCATCCACGATGGTGCTCCTGCACATTTCAGTCTGTCTGCTCGCAGGTACCTTAATCGAACATTTGGTCTCCGCTGGATTGGTAGAAGAGGACCAATTTCTTGGCCACCACGATCTCCCGATTTAAACCCCGTGGACTTTTATCTTTGGGGACACCGCAAGTCTTTGGTGTATTCAAGCCCTGTGGATGATGTAATAACTCTCCGTGCACGCATTGTGGCAGCCTGTCAAACAGTACGCACTACACCAGGCATTTTTTATCGTGTTGGAGACTCAATGCGAAGAAGAGCAGCTGCCTGTATTGAGGCACAAGGAGGTCACTTCGAACATTTCATCTGACAGAACAGAGCGCTCCAACAAGTCCCTTGCATTTTTTTCGCCAAGTACTAACATTCACAAAAGTTCGAATAACTCTGTAATTATCAATTTCCGGATCCATGTTGTAATACACTTTTTTAATCTCTCCATATGAGGAACTCATTCCTGAAATTTTGCCGTTGAGTTATGTTACACCCTGTATGTTTGCATATATATATATATATATATATATATATATATATATATATATTATAATTAAATTTTGACATTTAGCAATGAAATCCAAATATTACATGAAAAGAAAAATTAACTCCTGAACCGGGAATTGAACCCGAGACTTCTAACTTTAAACGTTAATGAGATAAAATATAAGTATAACGTTGTATCTCACTAACATATAAAGTTAGAGGTCTCGGGTTCAAATCCCGGTTCAGGAGTTAATTTTTCTTTTTGTGTAATATATATCGTGTGTGTGTGTGCGTGCGTGCATACGTGCATGCGTGTGTGCGCGTGTGTAGATAAATGGTAAGCAGTAAAATTAAATGATAAGAGGACACAACGACAATCAAAAACGTAAAATTGAACGATTGACACACAGAGTGAGAAGATGTACCGGTATCATAAAATTTAGGAAAATTATAAAAATCAGTGGTTATTGATTATTACAAAATGGCAATAAAATAAAACATTCCTAAAAAAATAAATACGTGGCACGACAGCCAAAATCCATTAGAGTGATTTCTACACTGACTAGCAGATGGCAGTATAGAGAGTCCTATCTCTCAACTTCAGTTTCAGTTTTCATATACTCAGAGAAATACTTCTATATTATAGCCGGGTGTCGAACGCGTTATCTTGGGATGCCAATCAACGCGCTAACCGTTACACTACAAAAGCATTTACAAATGAAGTTGACTAAAGTACTGGGTCAATTATGTTTTCCAATGAATAATTATGTAGCTCCACATTGAATATATTTTTCTATTTTCATCCCTCTTCTCTCTCTCTCACAACACACACACACACACACACACACACACATATATATATATATATATATATATAATAATTAAATGTTTAACATGAGCAATGCAAGCTTAATATGGTATGATAAGAAAAATAAATGCCTGGACGGGATTCGAACCCGGATCTCTGAGACCCGGGTTCGAATCCCGTCCAGGCATTTATTTTTCTTATCATACCATATATATATACAGTTTCATTCATCAATCCCTGTACATTCCAACATCCTACAGAGTGATTCAGAAATATAGCTATAAGTTTGATCGCATTTTGTGACGAAAATAATATTATTAAAGGAAATATGATGTTATCATTGGAAAAGGGATCCTTCAAATTATAACAATAGAACAAAACAAAACAAATCACTGCTCACGTGCAGCTTGGCGGGTTGATTTTTGTGGGCTAGCGTCGAACGCCTCCACAATGTCTTCGTTGTTTCTGCATCCGTGTTAATGCGAGGCCTTCCAGGATGTTTGATTTTCTGAATCCTTCCCGTTTCCAGCAGTCGTTTTCTCCACTTCCCCCACAGTCGACGGCTGTAATGCTACGTTAAACTCACGTCTTGCCCGTCTTGTGACCTCACGATCATTAGCATACGTTATTGCCCAAGCAGAAATTGTAATTTGATGTTGCATATTCAACGCCATTTTGACTAATGACGTAAGTTCTACACTGTTTTGTTTTATTCCATTGTTGTAATTTGAATAATTGCCTTTCCAACGGAAATTTCATATTTCCTGTAATGGTAATATTTTCATCACACAACGCGATCAAACGTATAGCTATATTTATGATTCACCCCGTATATGCATTGTCCTATTTATTTTGCTTTGTCGTTGTATATGTTTCCTATCCGAGGATATATATTTTGGTTTTTTTGGCATTATATTTTTTTACAATGTATGTGGGGCTAGTCCATAGCATCAACCTGGAGGACTAGAGACTTTTTCCTGGAGTCCACCATAGATCAGTTGCTTTCACTTGCAGCTAAGAGTCTGATCCACCCTTTATTGCCTCACCCGTCGTCTGCACCATACCGTAGGTCTCCTATTCTGTTGCATCCGCCGTTGGGGGTCTACAAGAGATTGTACAAAACATTGAAGAAATCCAACTAAGATGGTATGGAAATATAATGAGAAGAAGGGACGCAGAAACAAACAAAGAAGTATTGAAACGTTTACCTCCTGGAAAAGGGAAAAGTGATAGACCAAAGCAAACGTGGGTAAAGGGAATTCAAGACAACATGAAGAAGAGAAATATGACAGAAGCAGACACGCAAGACTGGGAAGTGTGATTGAGGATACATGTATAAATAACAAACAATCCTGAAAACAAAATATATATATATATATATATATATATATATATACTTACACACACTCCGTATATAAGCAAATATTCTACCATATTGTGACAATTGCTAGCAATAAATGTTTAAATTTTGAATAGATGGTCTCTGAAATCTGACCATTACCAACCTACATTTGACAAATTTAGACATTTTGAATTAAATTTCAGACACGAAATGGCGATTAACAGTACTGTGGGAACGCAATTGTTATCGTACAAAACACACATCAATCACTGGGAACCCAAAAAGAAAAAAAAAGTTTTGGAATGCAGTTGGAATGGAAATAACGGTCCCATGGATACTAAAATAGCTCAATCTATCTGAAGTTGGCAGTAAGTGAACTGTAATGGTTAGATAATGGCGGTTTTTTCTCAACTGACATACGATATCAATTATTTCCCGACAGTAATCATTACCAACATTGTTATCCGGCTTTGAACCCAGGACTGCAATTAGTGCCTCTCATGAATAAATAATTTTTCTCGTGAGCGTCAAATCAATTATAAATGCTAGCGTTCAAGCATGAACATTTTCATTTTGATTGCTTTTTATTATTATCTTGGCGTCACATAACAGTACAATGAGTTATTCACTACAGGAAAAATACCGAATCTCGTTACTAGGAAAAACGATCATGACATGAACAAATAAAATCAGATTGTGTTACATAAATACGCAAAAAGTATTGTAATATAGTAAATCTCTTAGCATTAGGAATAACTCTAGGGGAAATACCTAAAATTGAAATCCAAATATAAAAATCGTAATGTAAAGTTATGAATGATCTGTAGATAAAGTATCTAATTTTAACTCCAAAAGCAATAAAATGCTATGACATAAAGTCACGAATGAAGTAATTTATGAAGTAGGCCTATCTAGATTTGAACGCCGAAAATAGTCAAATATCATAACATAAAGTTATAAATGAAGTAATTTTAGTGGAAGTAAGTAACTTGAACGCTGAAAATAAGCAAATATTGTAACGCATAAGTAGGGACCGGAATGTTAGGGAAAAAGCCTGTAGTTATATATTATACATATTGTAAAAGTGACTTCATATAAGTTCATACCAACGAACCAAGAGTTGTTTTCCATGAAGTTCATTTTGCCTATAAATGCCTATTTCAGCTTTTAATGCATTTTGCCTATAAATGCCTATTTGCGATTTTATATTGAAATTGACTCAGTATTTCAATGAAATCATTTGAAATCGACAAACTTCATGGCACAAATCATTTCTTAGAAGTTTTCAAGTGTTCTTTTTATAAATTTCCTTAGAATATTTTTGGATAATAGTGACAATAACCCAATAACCCAATAACCTAGAAGGTAGATGGTTACCCCCTAATGCACTCCCATTAAGTAAATATTGTATTTTTCCACCCCAAGCATTCCCGTCAAGCGAAATAGCCTAAGCTATTTCCCATTTATTATGCTCTGGCTCTAAGGCTTGGAGAAAAGTTCTTTGCTTCTTTTCAATAAAACATTGCTGAGTGACAAAGAGGGTAGATGGCTCAAGCTTTCTAACTCTGTCTCATACCTGGTGCTGAAATCGGCAATATTATTTTTGATGTTGGTAACACTAAATTCAGTCTGCAGTCCTCATTCGCAAACAGATGATTCAAAGACAAAATAGTGCTGCAAGTGTATTTTTTTTTACCTTGAGAACAGTTTTTTTAAGATACCTAAAGAGCGGACAACAGTAAAATACAAACTGACCAATTTCGTGAAATAATTTGGCGCGAAAATATTCTCAACTGACGGTTCTGCTCTTTGTATAAAGACAAAACAAATTCCAAAAGCATCTTTGATATATTTACATGCTATTGATAGCATATGTTTATATTCTTAAATCATCATCATCATCATCATGAACAAATTCGTTTTAGGCCATGTGGCCTGTACGGTAAACCTAGCGAAGATGGTCTTGATCTTTCCACCGATGTTTTGGTCTTCCTTGGTCCCTATGTCCAGTTGGAGTATATTGGAATGCCAATTTTGGCAGTCTATTTCTTGCCATTCTCCTCAGATGATTTTTCCATTCTTGTTGGTATCTTTGTATATCTTCATTTAACTTGTTACTCCAAGTTTTCCTCTGATAATAGTGTTCCTTTGGTGATCCAGTCTATTAACTCCTAACAATGATCGTAAGAAGCGCATTTGGCTTCCTTGAAGTTTATGAGAGTTTCTTTTATTTAAAATCCAAATTTCACTTCCGTATTTTAGAGCAGCTTTTGATGTGATGTTATGTAATCTTAGTTTTGTCTCTGTCCTCATCTGTTTACCAAAATGTCTTCGTATTACCCCATTCATTTTATTATATTTTTGTAATTTTGAATCAATGTCACTCTTATACTCTGCAAATACACTTCCTAAGTAAGATATTCTTAAATTAAGACTGTAAAAAGTTATGTTGTTGTCCATTTTTTGTAAGAGCCAATTTTGAATTTTTAGTGCCTATATTAATGATTATTAGTGCCTTTTTGCCTGCCTATTTTGAGTGTTTTAAGTCCGGACTCTACTTATAAGTGAATCATCTAAACTTGAAGGCCAAAAAGATCAAATAGCAAAACATAACATACGAATGGAGTGACCTATAAGTAACCATCGAAATATGCAAAAAAATGTACAGTTATGACCTAAAATTTACAAATATATGAACTGTAACAAAAAAGTAACCTGAGTATATTATAATTATGTAATAGTTTCAGTTTTAAAATCAAGTAGTAAATTAGTTTATGGCAATTGAGGAATTGAATAGAATATGGACATAACTCGTGTTTTGCCCTTTTTTCTTTCAATGCATTTTTGGGCTCGTCATTTTGTAGTTGATCAGCCTGAAAAGTTTCGTTTCGATATCTCGACTACAGCAGGCTCAGCAGATGATTGTATATTATTCGAAGTTGCTGGTTATAAGGTTATCTATGTTGTTTTGTACTGTTTGAAGATTTGTAAAATTCTAACAGTCCTGTAAGGTCCAAACACTTACTCCATCCGTGGAAAATGATGTTTGTAATTTGTAAGACACTTAAAATATGTCTTTGTTATAATTTATTATCCCCTAAGCAAAATTTACCGAATTTTCCCGTCGTAGTACGGGGTGAATCATAAATATGGTTATATGTTTGATCGCGTTGTGTGATGAAAATATTACCATTACAGGAAATATAAAATCACCGTTGGAAAGGCAATTATTCAAATTACAACAGTGGAATAAAACAAAACAGTGTAGAACTTACGTGATTAATCAAAATGGCGTTGAATATGCTACAGCAAATTACAATTGTTGCATGGGCAATAACGTATGCTAATGATCGTGAGGCCGCAAGACGGGCAAGACATGAGTTTAACGTAGCATTGCAGCCTTCGACTGTGGGGAAGTGGAGAAAACGACTGCTGGAACGGGAAGGATGCAGTAAATCAAACCTCCTGGAAGGCTTCGCATTAGCACGGATGCAGAAACAACGAAGAGAATTGTCGAGTTTGAAGCAATAAAGTAACTTGCTTAGTGTTGTAAGTGATTAGTTTTGTTTTGTTCTATTGTTGTAATTAGAAGGATTCCCTTTCCAATGATAACATCATATTTCCTTTAATTATAATATTTTCGTCACTAAATGCGATCAAACGTATAAGTTAGTCATATTTCCGAATCACTTTGTACTACCTTGGTTTCCTAGATGTCAGTATGAGCGGAACGCTGACCACGGACCACTCAAATGATATCTATACTAAACAAGTGTAACTAAATTAGTATGGTTCATATTCTTCCCTGTAGGGGGAGAGCGCCTAAATCTCTGTTAAGGGAAACATGGGCTTACAAGAAGATAATTTATTATCTCTATGTGAACTTGCTTTCACTTGTTTGTGTCTTGCAAATTACAATTATTGACACTTTTCAATAATAAGAAACCCCTGTTAAGGCCTGTCCATATTTCAATTTGTGATTGGCTGGCCAGTTCCTACCGTCCATATTCCTTTGGCAAGAGGTCACAGCTCGCAATAGATTTACAAGTTCCTTATTTCTCACGTTGTACCGAAATTACTTTTTCGGTACGTAACAACTACGTCATCGTGTCTTCCCTCTACAGTGGTGTTATAGAACAGTGCCAAATTCCTGTCTTCGTTGTCCTCTCATCTATGTACCTCCCCCTCCTTTCCTTCTGCGCAACTTCCCCTCATTATCGAAAGCCTCAAATAAGCTATGCAAGTATTTATACACATGGTCTTTTCATGGATGAGTGTAGATATGTATTATTGTGATGTGGTGTAGACATAGATTTTACTTATATGTAGCCTATTATTGTTTTTGATACATGTGTATTTATAGGTATTTGTTTATATTATGATTAGTTTTATTTTTTTTATTCATGGAAAAATAATGCACGTACGGCGAAGCAGGCCCGTGCGCAATGTAAATTCATACGTACTTTCTTTCTTCTGAAAAAAAGGCAATAAATTCCATTATCTGTGTTATCTATGTTAGTATCAGGGTCATCATCAACTTTGGGATCATCGTGGTCAGGTGGACTGTAGCTCGAGGGAGCTGTTTGGTTTCATCAGTCACACAAGCCAGGATAGGGCAACCGGACTGTGAACCCTAGCCCTGGGCTGGACTGGATTGTGTGTGTGTATGTATGCTTGAATAATAATAATAATAATAATAATAATAATAATTATATTATTATTATTATTATTATTATATTATTATTATATTATTATTATTATTATTATTATTTATTATTATTATTATTATTATTATTATTATTATTATTATTATTATTATTATTATTATTATTATTATTATTATTATTATTATTATTATTATTATATTATTATTATTATTATTATATTATTATTATTATTATTATTATATTATTATTATTATTATTATTATTATTATTATTATTATTATTATTATTATTATTATTATTATTATTATTATTATTATTATTTTATTATTATTATAAAGTAAAGTGATCCCACAACAGACCCGGAGGCCCTTGGGTAGTAGGAAGTTAAGGCTCCCACTTTTCTTCTAGACAATCGGCACTTTACGTCAGCCGGTTGTCAGCCCTGCGTGACGGCCGCCTTTACCCCCAGAACAAGCGTCTGGTACTCATTTTAGTTAGAGGCTGAGTCGACCCCAGGGTCATAGTGCCGCCAGAGGGTTTGGGTCAGTTTAAAAATCCTGACCCCAACGGGACTTTAACCCTCGACCCTCCGGCTTGTAGCTCAGTGCGTTAACCACTACGCTACGGCGTGCCTCATTATTATTATTATTATTATTATTATTATTATTATTATTATTATTATTATTATTATTATTATTTTATATTATTATTATTATTATTATTATTATTATTATTATTATTATTATTATTATTATTATTATTATATTATTATTATTATTATTATTATTATTATTATTATTATTATTATTATTATTATTATTATTATTATTATTATTATTATAAAGTAAAGTGATCCCACAACAGACCCGGAGGCCCTTGGGGTAGTAGGAAGTTAAGGCTCCCACTTTTTCTAGACAATCGCACTTTACGTCAGCCGGGTTGTCAGCCCTGCGTGACGGCCGCCTTTACCCCCAGAACAAGCGTCTGGTACTCATTTTAGTTAGAGGCTGAGTCGACCCCAGGGTCATAGTGCCGCCAGAGGGTTTGGGTCAGTTTAAAAATCCTGACCCCAACGGGACTTTAACCCTCGACCCTCCGGCTTGTAGCTCAGTGCGTTAACCACTACGCTACGGCGTGTCCCATTATTATTATTTTATTATTATTAGTATTATTATTATTATTATTATTATTATATTATTATTATTATTATTATTATTATTATTATTATTATTATTATTATTATTATTATTATTATTATTATTATTATTGTCGTTGTCGTCGTCGTCTTTTTGAATTATTGATGACCGAGTTTGTTAAATTATTCATATATTTTAACGGTCAAGAATATGAATTTTTTGTTAAATTATTTGTATTATCTGGCTTATGATTCTCATTAAAAGTTAATTTTTAGTTAACGTATGTTTACTAATTGCGTAGCTAGTCATGTTTCATATTGACATATATTCTAAAGCTTTCTCAAGCCAAGTTAATCCCCTTTTTTCCTTCTAGCTTCCACGATTATAATACTGTTTAGCATTCAGTACTATATGTTAAGTAATTTACAAAGGAAAGGTGGATTAATCTTTGCCTTCTATGGGCTCGGGCAAAGGATTGTTGAGATTGTCACTCAAAACTTTCAAGCTCAATGTTATAAAAGGGTAGGATCGCGGCGCAACGTAATCCTGTGAAACCTGGGAAGGATAACGATGTTAAGAGTCTCTATACGTTCATCACTGATGCGCACAAGACTTACTGTTGAACATGCATTTGCCAAGTCTCATGAAGCAATTTTTTTTCAATGTATAGTAGCCCACAAGTGTTCATTTTGTTCTATGTTTTTTGTTTCACATTATTGTCAAATTATTTCATTTAAAATAACAGCTTCGCTATAAACGTTGATTTCACATCAAGTAAGATTGTACTAGCTGTATAATAGTATTTTGAACTGAGAATAATTTGAAGAGAAAAATTATACGCTCAGACTAGAGCTTGAACCCAAGACCTTTGGCTTTCTGGGCCAAAAAAAATGTATTTATCATAAATAATGCTACGAGTGATTTCCAATTTATCTAGAGAATTTGGAAATCAATAATGGCATTGTTAGGACTATTTAACGAATAAATTAAGCTGTTTACTCACAAATCATTATTTAACTATATAATTTATTAACATGTCTGAAGAAGGTACAGTGTACCGAAACAGCTGTCACTGAATTATATAATAAATATGAAAATCTAATAAAACTACGTTTTATTTTTATTTAATTAATATTTAACTATAGTTATTTCAAAATATTTATATATTTAATGTAAACGGCGATGTTTGAAAACAAATGAGAAACGATTGGTAGGTACACTTCATTTCCTTCCTTTGTTCATCACTGCAACCAGATGTATTATTTATTGCCAAAGGATCGCAATATAGTAAGAATGCATCCTAGTGGAGAAATTTATAACCAACGTTATAGGTTTCTGATGTCCTATGATGTAAATATGTCAGTTATATTCTTCTGTAACGTCATTTCCTGGAAAAATAATTCGTTTAAGAAAATGCAAACAGTGTTTTTTTTTTTTTTGTGGTATAATCAATTCTTACAAATGTTTTTATATTATCTATCGCAGCGCTTTCTGCTGACATTCATACAATCTGGTAGCCGTATTTCTTAGATTCAGTCACTGCAAAATAATGCTATTACCTATTCACATTGTTAAAAAGGAGGTGCTTTGTTTATTATGATAAACTTTAGTTGGTAAATTTTAGGCGGAAACGACTGTGATTGGTTGTAAATGAAAAATCATTGAAATGTGATTGGGCATTGACTCCCATTTTAGGGCATGAGTTAAATAGTCATTATTATACTCTATGTCCCTTGTATAAAAGTTCTCTGTTTGTTAAAATATGTGTAAATATATGTGTAAATTTTGCTATTTTCCTACCAGAAACGTCATTGAATGGAAAATGGGCAATTAATGACTATTTTGTAAGAACAATAATTATTATTATTATTATTATTATTATTTATTTATTTAATACAGAATTTTAATGTTTACGCATCTTTCTGTGCCTAAAGTTTTATGTTTCTTCTCCACGTCTCTCTCCATCCAATCCATGTCCTCCAGTCCTCTTGCTCTCATTCCAGTTCTTATTTCCTGCATCCACGAGTTTCGAAGTCTTCCTCTTCTCCTTCTTCCAGGTGGACACTATTCCAATGTTTTCCTGGGTAATCTTTCTTCTTGCATTCGTCGTACGTGCCCATACCAATTTAATTGCTTATTCCGTATATACTACTATTGAATAACCAATATTCATTTTTTCTCTTATGACAGTATTTCTTATTTTGTCTAATTTTGAACATCTTGCTGCTCTCCTTAAGAAATTCATTTCCATCGACATAAGGTTTGTTCTAAGTTTTTGTTGAATTTCCAAACTTCAGCTCCATATGTGACAGTACTTCTCACTATTGAATTAATAATAATAATAATAATAATAATAATAATAATAATGGTGATGATGATGATGATGATGAAGAGCGCACACGACACAAGATAACGGTCGCAGTGTTCAGCGCACAGCTCACAGATGCACTGGGAGTCTGGTTCTTGATCCTACAGATCCTATGATGGAACCCATGTGTTGCCATCCTCGTCATCAGATGTCTGAGGTCGTATTCTGCTTGTCTCCAATCCGTTGTCATCATAGCGTCCGTGGAATAGAATTCCATCCAGATTTGGCCTTTCTTCCACCTTAGTTCCTCTATTGCGATGTTGTATGCATCTGTAGACTGCAGATGTACGGGGTGAATCATAAATATGGCTATATGTTTGATCGCGTTGTGTGATGAAAATATTACCATTACAGGAAATATGAAATTTCCGTTGGAAAGGCAATTATTCAAATTACAACAATGGAATAAAACAAAACAGTGTAGAATTTACGTCATTAGTCAAAATGGCGTTGAATATGCTACAGCAAATTACAATTGCTTCATGGGCAATAACGTATGCTAATGATCGTGAGGTCTCAAGACGGGCAAGACCTGAGTTTAACGTAGCATTTCAGCCGTCGACTGTGGGGAAGTGGAGAAAATGACTGCTGGAAACGGGAAGGATGCAGAAAATCAAACCTCCTGGAAGGCCTCGCATTAGCACGGATGCAGAAACAACGAAGAGAATTGTGGAGGCGTTCGATGCTAGCTCACAAAAATCAACCCGCCAAGCTGCACGTGAGCAGTGATTTGTTTCGTTTTGTTCTATTGTTGTAATTTGAAGGATTCCCTTTCCAATGATAGCATCATATTTCCTTTAATAATAATATTTTCGTCACAAAATGCGATCATTTTTTGAATCACTCTGTAGGTCTTGTCGCAATATAGAAGGGTTCCCTCGCCAGTTCATATACGAGGCGTGACAGTGTAAGAACTATATCTCCCTTATTATCTAAACATATTTACATAAACATAATGTTTTATATACCTGACATACCAAACATTAACATAAGTTACTCATGTATATTAATTAAAATAAACAACAATGTTATCCATTTACTTATATTTCATTTGCTAATATCTCAAAACGCATATTTTTTTAATTGTGCCTATATTCGATTCAACTCCTCAATTAACTATTTATTTAAGAATAAAATGCAAATTACAAGAAACTAAAGTACGTATGGAATTTGATATTTTAGCATGTTTTCTATTTTATTAAAATTTTATCAGCAGTTACCTGCTTATCGCGAGATAGTACATAAATATTTGCTCAGGTATATAATATGTAAGGGAAAAGTATATTCTGTGAATTGAAATGAAATAGGAGAGGAAGATAGATTTTACAACAAACAAAATTCTGAAAAATTTAACAAATCAAATGAACATGGAAGAAGAAAATTGTACGATAAAAGTTCTTCACTTCTTAAGGGCAGCCAGTACTTATTTGGGTTGACAAAATAGATTTTTTTTTCTTTTTGCGTCAAAAAATCCAGGAAGGTCTATTTTATCGATGAGTAAAATTGTTTTGTCGATTTTGGACATTTAAACCCTTAAAAATTGATTTCTAAAAATGGCGTCTGTCACCACGCCCCCATTTCTGCTGTGATTCAAAGATCGCTGAAAAAATTAGTTTTGGTATTTACCAAATAATTTTATTTTCCAACTTGGAACGCAAATGGTATTGATTATGGTCTAATTCTTTGTTGATCAATCTCTGTTTCGGCTTCAATTTGCCTCCCCAGCTAGAGAGTTTCGACAGCATATTCAGTGTTACCCTAAGACAGAGTAGAGTTTGATAAACCAAAAGCAGTTTCGGAAACTTTTGAAATTAACAATGGGTTAAAGCAAGGTAATAAGCTGTTAGTCTATGCTGATAATGTAGTACTATTAGGCGATAGCGAGAAGATACTAAGGGATAACACGCTCACTCTATTGAATAACACAAAGAAAGTGGGACTGGAAGTAAACATCAATAAAACTAAATATAGGGCCTATGTTCACACATTAATTATAATATAATAAATATAATATAGTAAAATACATTATATAATGGAAATGGACAGCTAAAGATAAATGAGGGAAATTTTGAAGAAGTGGCTGAATTCAAATACCTAGGAACAATAAATACAAATAGGAATGACATGCACAAAGAAATTAAACATAGGCTCAATTGTGGAAATGCATGCTGTTATACATTACAGGGACTCTTGTCTTCCCAACTCCTTTCAAAAAACATTAAACTGAAAACATAAAACTGTCATTCTCCCAGTTATGTAATACGTACGCGAAACATGGACTCTTACTTGTAAGGGAGAAAAGAAGATTATGAGTATTTGAGAGTAAAGTTCTTAGGAAAATGTTTGGACAAAAGATAGATAAAAAGACAGGTGAATGGAAAAAACTACATAACAGTGAGATACGTTGGTATTTATAGGAAGCCAGATATAATAAGAACAGTTAAGTCTAGTAGACTTGGGCAGGACATGTGGCACGAATGGAGAATGAAAGAGGTGCATGGAAGATTCTTGTAGGAAAACCAGAGGGTTGGTAGACTAACAATAAAGTGGGAAAATAGCATTAACTGAGATTTGAGGGAAGTATATTATACAGGGGTTGATTGGAAAATATTACCTCATGATAGGGATATCCGCGCGGCTATGAACCTACGGGTTCGATAGGGCCACTGAGTTAGTTAGATCTTATGTTCTGAAATCACGGTCCACTCGATAAGATGTTTAAATGTAAGAAAGAAAGATTTAATATCGAACGAGCTGGCTCAAGAGGTAACGTTTCAGATTTGTATTCAGGAGGTCCCGAGTTCAGAAACAAGTTATTTCATGGTTATACTCAGCCTTCAAGGCAAATACTGGGTTGAAATTTCATTATCCTCAACTTCTTGGTATCATTAAAAATAAGTAAGTTACGCGACGACCTTTGATGTTAAAATGATAATAAAAAATAAGAATAAAATAAAAATAATTCAATGTCGAGTTGATTGTGTGCTAGAATTTACCTATTAAATGGACTGTGTTCATAAATTTGGTTGAAGATGGCAGACCTAGTCATATTCATAATGATGTGCCATATGAGTAAACTAAAAATTAACTTCATGTCACGGTCTCTATGATCACGGTTCTCTATGTCTATGATTGTGAATGACTTCATGGGCTTCAATGGTACCAATTATTTTGCTTTCGTAATAAAAATTATACTTTAAATTACTAAGTTAGAATAAAGTGCAATAAGTAAACTTTTAATTATAATTCTGAAATAACAAATTTCGTGAAATACTCATCCTAAATAATACAAATTCGCGAGCTTCAAAGAATATTTGATTACAATAATTTTACAAATGTTGGCTACCTATATTCCTAATAAATTCAATATGAGTGGTGTGATGGGTGTATAATTTTGTATGTCAAACTTATTTAGTGCCAAATTACTGGTCCGTATTTGCGATAATAGGCAAATAAACAGTATCTTATTTTTATTTTACTGAATTTAGAGATTTTTATATCTACGTTTGAAAATGTCGGATGATTATGAATACGAAGTTATGAGGGCTGAGCTCTTAGGGCTGCCTTTCCTGAAAAAAAGGATGTCCAATCGGTACCGGTATCAACAATTGAAGATGACGAGATAGCAAAAGATGAGGTAACTTCAAGAATACTGTAAAATAAATAGACCTATTATTTTATATGCGTAAAATCATTTGAAATAAACCAAAAACTAGGATTATATGGGTTTCTGATCCATTTTCTGTTTTTTTAAGTGTATTTATACTTTTTTATTTTATTTTCAGTTTTTTTTCATCCCATTGTGTATGTTTAAGCTCTACCTTTTATGTTCAGTGTATGTGTGAAAGCTGACAGGAAACACTTTTCATGTGTAAGTAATTTTTTAATAAGTCAACTCTGATTTGTCATTGCATTCAGATAGTCGAGAATAAGGAAAAACTGCACTTAAACTAGTGTGAAATATTTTCAATGTCCTATAGAACAACAGTGCGCATGCGCCAGAGTTTATAGAGCCAGCGATAACCCACAATCGAACCACATATCGATTATCATCCACGATTACTATCCATCGCTATTAAATTTAAATGACCAACATTTGCAATAAATCCCCAAATCTAGGCCTATGTTCAAAGAAATATATTAATAATATTAAAATTACCAAACGTTTATTAAAAATAGGTGTACACATACTTATCACTCCCTAATGCTGATCCAACCAGCAATAACCCAAAACAGCGATAGAAAAATCATAGACTAAGTAATATACTCTGTGGAGAAAATAGTTAGCATCACAATATTGTCTAACAGTGTCATAATATTGTGATTTGCATATTTAAATAAATACTTCAAAATTGTCTAATAATGTTATAAAAATTGTTTGA
Organism: Diploptera punctata; assembly: GCA_030220185.1. NCBI lineage: Eukaryota > Metazoa > Arthropoda > Insecta > Blattodea > Blaberidae > Diploptera > Diploptera punctata. The sequence continues at coordinate 205,504 of JASPKZ010004932.1, forward strand.
AAAATTTTAATATTATTAATATATATTTTTAACAAAGATTTGGGGATTTATTGCAAATATTGGTAATTTAAATTTCATAGCGACGGATAGTAATCAAGGATGATAATCGATATGTGGTTCGATTGTGGGTTAAATGTTCCCATAATATAGGTAATAAGATTATAAATTTTATTAAGGTTGCAGTTGGGTTTATCGCTGGCTCTATAAACTCTGGTGCATGCGCACTGTTGTTATATTGGACTTTGAAAATATTTCACGCTAGTGTAAGTGCAGTTTTTCCAGATTTTCTATGAAAGTTGTTCTGTAGTATCGTTCTGATAATTTTCAAACAAGACATAAACAGTTGCATTTTTTTTTATTAGAGACAGCAATTAATTATTCACCAATACATATATGAAAACCGATACCTGGAATGTTGTTGCTTTCAAAAGATACAGCACCAACAACACGCACTCATTTCACTTCTCACAAAAAATGTGATGCATGAGCTTGAACTTCTACATTTTCTAGAGGGAAGGATTTTTTTTTTCAGGTGTGTAAATTACACAGTATTTATTTCCCATGATCTACTTCAGCATACAAAAATATAGCCAATCAAAAAAATAACTAATGTATTCACGTAGACTTTCACGGCCGGAGTTGCTATGATGATCTTGAAGAAGATTTTTGGGCTGTAGGCCGTGGTCGTGAGGCTTGTAGTTCCCCGACGTTTCACCAGAGACTGCATCTGGCATCCTCAAGGGTTGTCTTGAGACTGGCAATTCTGTCCGCTGTCTGTCTTATTTATATGTTCACCGCGATGTGTTCATAAGTTGTATCTGCCTTCTGATTGGTCAGCGTTAGGGACTTCCATTCCCTAACGCTGACCAATCAGAAGGCAGATACAACTTACGAAAACATCGCGGTGAACGTATAAATAGGACAGAATTGCCAGTCTCAAGACAACCCTTGAGGATGCCAGACACAGTCTCTGGTGAAACGTCGGGGAACTACAAGCCTCACAACCACGGCCTACAGCCCGAAAATCTTCTTCAAGATCATCATAAAAAAATAACTATTTCACTTTGTCTTACTTTTACTTTTGAGGGCCTCTCCACTTTTCAGCGGTTACCCTGTATTCCCATTTGCCATTCTTGCTGATCATGCCATTCATCCTCCTCCAGACCTCGGTCGTTCATCAATCTATGGATCTCTCCTCTCCAAGTTGTTCTTGGCCTGCCCTGTTTCCTTCTACCAGAAGGTGACCATTCCAAAAGAGTTTTGGGCCACCTATCATCCTCCATTCTCCTGACATGGCCATACTACTGAAGAGCTCGTCTTTCGATCCTTTCCACCACTGTCTCCTCCATATCCATCATCTGCCTCACTTCTTCATTTCTTCTTCTTTCCAACCTGGACACCCTGGCACTGTGTCTTATTCCATCCATCTCCACTGCCAAGATCTTAGTTTTTTGTCCCTCTACCAAAGTCCATCCCTCAGCACCATAAGTCATTATGCTTTCCACAACAGACTTCAAAATCCTCTTCTTCGTGTGGTTTGACATTGTCCTACTCCACAGTACTCCATTCAACATTTTTATGGGTCTTCGTGCTTGTACTAACCTCCTATCTACTTCAGCTTTACAACTCCCTGATTCATCAATAAGTGATCCCAAATGTTAAAATTTTTTAACAGCTCTAATAATTCCTTGGGATAGGGATATATCTCGTCCACTTCCTCCTACTACAAGATATTCAGTTTTTTCCACGTTTACTCTTAATCCTCCTATTTCAAAAGCATTTAGAAGTTTTCTCATCATGTATTTCACATCCTCACTACTCTGAGCTATCAACACTTGATCATCTGCAAATAATAAGGAATGTACTGTGCCACCTTGGACTGGTACTCCCATGCCGCCACAATATCGATTCCACTGCTCCAATATATGCTGGATGTATATTTTGAACAGAGTAGGGGACATACTACAGCCCTGTCGCAGGCCTTTAGTAGTTCTGAATGGAGAGGATATCATCTTACCCACTTTAACCGAAGCCTGACACTGCTGGTACAACCGTCGGACAAGTGAAATCATTGGTAAATCGATACCAACATCAACCATTGCATCCCAAAGTTGGTTGATTGGCACTGAGTCATAGGCCTTTTCTAAATCAACAAATATCAAATGAATTTCCTGGCCCTTAGCATGTGATTTTTCTGTTATCTGTCTCAGACTAAAAATGTGATCCATGCATGATTTCCCTCTGGTAAAATAAAGCCAATCAAAAAAATAACTATTTCACTTTGTCTGAATTTCAAAAGTAATGCTCTTAGTATAAAAATGATTTGCTTGCAAACGAACAATTATTATTAGTATACCACGGTATAGTTTCTTTTGATTGTTAAGCTGTAACAGAAAGTGTGCCAAATGCAGTTTTTGCTCAATGTCCATCCCCATCCTTATTATTCTGGAAAAGCAAAAGTAGAACCAAAATTTGTTTACTCAGCATGGTAGTTCACTATTAGGACAAACTGACATTACTGGGATGGTGTTGCTATTAGTAGTTATAACCTGTTAAACATTTAGAATTTTCAAAATTTGCTATTTTATAATTAGGCATTTCTCAAAATAGTAGTAGTAGTTAGCTTGGATGTGTTTCATTTGTTTTCTCATCATCATCATCAACAAGGATTAAGCCCAATGGCCTGTTCCGATCTCATTATAGGTCGAATTGGTCCTCCTCTCTCTTCAATGGTCTTCCCAACATTCTTCTCCCTTTTGGTTTATAATTATACATTATTCTTGGTATGCGCTGTTCATTGATTCGTAATACGTGCTGAAGATAAGCATTTTGATAGTATTTATTCTTTCACAGAGATTAAATATATTAAGTTCTGTTCTTATATCTTCGTTTTTCTTTTTATCGGTCCTTTGGTATCCTGCTATTGCTCTCAACATCTTCATTTCAGCAGCTTCTATTTGTTTACTATCTGCCTTTGTTAATGTCCAGGTTTCACATCCATAGATAAGAGATGGAACTGCCAATACTTTGTAAAACTTCAAAATATCTTCTTTTCTAGTCTTATTCAATAAAGTATGTTTAATTGTGCCACATATATAATTGATTCGTTGTATTTTAGTGTGTTTATCTAAATTTCTGTCATTGCCTAAATGACATCCAAAATAATTAAAATTCTGAACTTGGTCTATAATTACATTGTTTATCATTATTTTTGCTCTTATTGCACATTTTCCTTTCAGAGCTAATATTTTTGTTTTAAATGTAGATATTCTTAAATTGTATTTTACAGAGATATTATTTAAAGTATAAAGGAATTGTTGTAAAGCATTTTCTGATGCTGTCATTATTACTGGATCGTCTGCAAAAAGCAGAGTTGTCAATACACTATTTATATTAATTTGTTCTTGCCATTCATTTATGACATGGTCCAAGTATAAATTAAATAATACTGGTGACAATGGACACCCTTGTCTTGCTCCCTGGTTTATTTCTATGTTTTGTTTACTAATTTTATCTCCGCAGTCTATTTTAAAATTTGTTTCTATATATAAACTCTGAATGGTTCTTATAAGGTGTTGAGGAATTCCTTTCATTTCTAGTATGTTCCATAATTTATTTCTACTTACACTATCAAATGCTTTAGTATAATCAACAAAAGCTATATACGTGGGTAAATTAAATTCTTTTCTTTTTTCTATCAATTGGGCCATTGTAAAAACGCAATCTATAGTTGACCACCCTTTTCAAAATCCATTTTGTTCCTCACGTAATATTGTTTCAGCTATTTTATTTATTATACATGATAAAAATTTTGCATTTGTTTTCTCGCTTCCCAAAAGAGTCCAGCCAGAGTTCTTGTAGGTATATCTCAAAATAGCATCAGAGTAGAAAAAAAGCAAAACATATCGTCTTGTAATTGAGTAGATGTACTAATTTCATGGAATTATTCATGGGGTCTAAAGCCATTTTCATGAAGAAAAAAAAAGGTGCACACTTTTCTGAGTTTTGTATTTATGTATGAGAGAACTGTTGAGAAATATTTTACATATGGAAACTGAGTAACGTAAAGAAAAAAAAAAGAATTCTCTAAGTTATACTCTAAGGCTCATATCTATGTATGCATTAGACCGTAAAAGTCGTTCTCAACATGTACTCTGCTGAGAAAGATGCATCCAAATACGTTTTGCATACTCAAGAATCTGTTCATGCGATAATAATTGTCAAAATTCCGTAAAGCTACCTGGTGATGGGAACCAGTGGTAACCGATGTACTTGAAACATTGTTGCCTGCCTTGCTGCTTTATCCAAGATGTCATACCTTGAAGACTTCAATCATGTTTTCAGTATACGCGGAGAAGAGGAATTTGATAGGGTCTACCAAAGAATTCAACTGGAAGAACAGGAGAATCGGCATAATATCGCATGATGCAGACGTCGTCTTATACGGTTTTATTTGCGGGACGAAAGCGTAAATGCATTCCTCTAGCAGGCAAAATAACGGAAGTGGTTTTATCGCTGAGAATTCTGGGTAATTTCTTGCCAGTATTACGAAAAAAAGACTTTAATGCATGACCAGTGAGCGACTCGCTAATTCAAACTTTGCATGTTCTCACAGAAAACTCAGCTCACCAGAGACTAATGTATTTGCATGCGGCCCTAAATGCTGAGTAGTTTCCTCTTCATGTTTTACTTTTTATTTTCCTGTGGTATCTTACGTTCAATTCCCAATAAATTAGGGGGAGTTATTGCACTCGCAATATCCATTGCTATCCTCTTTATTCTTCCTTTTTTTTAATGCCAACTTTCGAGGTATTCAAGTTAACCAAATTATATTCTCACTTAGTTCAATCACAGAGGTAGAGATAATGAATTTCACAGGACTAACAGCTGCAGCTTCTGCCAAATTTGACAATTTTTCCATATTTTCAGTTGTTACTTCAAAAGTTTCAGGTTGAAAATTGGTTCATCCAGATCTTCAAATTATTTTTCAACTAATTCAACTGGATCCTTTTTCTTCATCTTTCAGTGCCTTTCTTTGATTAGTGCACAAAAATTATTGGTTGGGAATTTTCTAATTAGTTCTTGAAACATACTATTAGTTAATGGTTGTAGCCCACCAATCTCTTTGGCTTCTAGATGCCTTTATTTTTAATACATATAAATGCATTGTATTATATGTTGGCTCACCTAGATAACTGACTCCCTCCCCCCTCTCATTCTTAATGCACCAGCTGCGACTACATTTGATCAAATGCTATATTATAAAGTGGTACACTTAAACAAATATAGGCTATAAAATTGTTAATTATTATGAATTAAGGATTTAGACATACTTTTTTTTTTGCAGACCTAAGTTTCTTCACACCTGTGTGATATTTTCAATGTTTCCTAACCGTTGAATTTGCAGTTGTCGATCCTGTAGGTTGATTTCTGCTCCCTCTGTTGGCTGACCGTTGAACTTCAAATCAATTTTTTTTTCTTCTTCCCTGGGAATTTTAGAATTCGTAATTTTCTTCTTATTTTTTGTAGATGTAAATTTTCTCCCAAATTGTGTGTTCCTTAGATTTATCTAATTGTTTCAGTAATTTAAACTTTTTCTGGCCATGTATGTGCAGCTATTCCTTCAGATATTAAATATAGAATTGTTCCTTAGACTTATATCTATACACATTAACCACTGGATTTTATAAAATATGTACACTTTTGGCCAGAAACAAAGAAATATGATGCTAATCAGTAGGGCAAGGCAATTTATGATTTTGCATCTTTTTCTTATGAACGTTGAAACATTGCTTGCATATATGAAAATGTATGGCATTAAAAAACGGATTAAATAAAAGCAATTTGTTACGGCATTGTTTGCATTTTCTTAGCTTTTTTAGGGATAGGTCATTTTTTTACAATTTTAGGTCTTTTGAGCATTTCTTACACTTTTCCGGAAGGCTGTGACATTATTTGTATTTGATTTAAGATTTTTATTATAATTCAGTATTTTTCCTTGTCAATACAATTTCTTGGAATTAAGTAATTGTTTTGCTAACTACTACCCCTATTTTTCAAGGTATGTGCATAATGATCTTGCCCACTTCGAGGAATTTTATTCAATTTCTTGGAGCTTATGCTAGCTTCTACCCTTATTCTGATTGTTAACTGCAATAAAAGGTACTGTAATATGTATTTTTTAAATACTTTTCTTTTAATATTTTGATGTTAAGTTAAATTTTATGTAATTCAGTAATCAAGTGAGTACTTAATCTAATAACTGGTATTTTTAATGGTAATTCTTAACTTTTTATTTGTCATTTTTTTATTTTATTGGTCATTTTTTGCATTTTTTTATTTTGCATTTTTACCAATTTATAGGTCATTAAATGCCTTGCCCTACTAATCAGCATTGCAGCTTACCGGTGTTATTGAATTATATCACAATAATTTGAGGTACCGGTAGGGGACTTAGGGTCGTATGCAAATACTTCCAATCACTGGTGAGCTGATTCACCATGAGTAATTGCTGAGATCGAATTAACGGCCGACTTACCGGTCATGCATGAAAGTTGATGTTTTCGTAATATTGGCAATGAATTACCCAGAATTCTCAGCAATAAAAACCACTTCCGTTATTTTCGTCTGCTATAGAGGAACGCATTTACGCTTGCATCCTGCAAATAATACCATACACAACGATGTCTGCATCGTGCAATATTACGCCGATTCTCCTGTTCTTCCAGTTGAATTCTTTGGTAGACTCTATCAAATTCCTCTTCTCCGCGTATACCGAAAACATGATCGAAGTCTTCAAGGTCCGACATCTTGGATAAAGCTGCAAAGGTTTCAAACTACATCGGTTCCCTTCGGGATTTTCACGATAAGTTTCTATCTTGAGCTATGATCTTAAGGTACCTCATCAGGTAGCTTACAATTATTATCGCATGAATAGATTTCTGAGTAAGCAAAATGTATTTGGATAAAACTTTCTCAGCAGAGAATGCCTTTTACTGTCTAATGTGTTCAAACATTCGACCCTTATTGTCCAAGAGTAAAAATAAGAATTATATAATTATTAATGAGTTGGTTATTTTGACTCACCTCATATTTCTTGATTTTTATGCAGACCAGGTTTCATTGCTTTTGCGCGTCATTGTCGATTAATTTCAACTTAGTTATATAGTTCAAAAGAAGTGGATATTACTACTACTATAATAGTATAACAGCCCAATGTCGGACCCTTAGCCTCCTCTTATCATCTTCTTCCACTCATCTCTGTCCCTCCCAAGCTTCTCAATCCATGATTGATGGTACAAAATCTTCTCTCTGGCTTCCCAATATAGACTTGTTAGATTAACATATTGTATATTATAGTTTAGCTCTTGACAATAAAGGATTAATAAATTACAATAGGAAGTAGATAAACACACTAAATACAACAATTCAATTATCTACGTGGCACAATTAAACGCACTTTATTGAATAAGACTAGAAAAGAAACTATTTTGAAGTTTTACAAAGTATTGGCAGTTCCATCTCTTATCTATGGATGTGAAACCTGGACATTAACAAAGGCAGATAGTAAACAAATAGAGGCTGCTGAAATAAAGATGTTGAGAGTAATAGCAGGATAGCAAAGGACCGATAAAAAGAAAAACGAAGATATAAGAACAGAACTTAATGTATTTAATCTACAAATCAATCCCTGCCCTACCATTCTGCAAAAATTATAATTAAAAGAAACTTCCAGAAAGAACTGATGGATCACTTCAAATCACAAAGTAATGAGAAACCATGGGCAGCTATCTCGCAGAATAAAAACTTAATACCTGAACAACCAAGACTCGAAGCAGTAGCAACATTCAGACTGTTAACAGGCCATGACTACCTGGCAGCACACCTCCATAAAATTGGAATCTTCAACTCTCCAAATTGTATCCTGTGCCAAGACAATAACACTACCATGAACAAAGATCATCTAGCTAGCTGTGAGGCTCTGAAGATGTCACCTACAAGAACTCTGATAGGACGCTATTGGGAAGCAAGAAAGCAAATGGAACACATCCAAGCTAATGGGCATTAGACTACTACTACATATAATAAATTAATGAGTCATTTTAACATCTTACCTCATATTTCATGTTTTTCAAACACGGTAACTATAGTTTTCAAATGATCTTGTCATTCATTTTCAACCGCCATTATGACTACCGGATATTCGTTGGAATCTCTCTCTATAACGTTGCCATCTGGTGTTGATTTGACGAACTTTGAGATATCGTTGCCATCTGATATCTCAAAGTTCGTCAAATCAACACCAGATGGCAACGTTATAGAGGGAGATTCCAACGAATATCCGGTAGTCATAATGGCGGTTGAAAATGAATGACAAGATCATTTGAAAACTATAGTTACCGTGTTTGAAAAACATGAAATATGAGGTAAGATGTTAAAATGACTCATTAATTTATTAATTAAGAACCTTATAATGTGTTTCCCAATTTTAACTTTGAATACTACTACATATATTTAATCTCTGTGAAAGAATAAAATATTATCAAAATGCTTATCTTCAGCACGTATTACGAATGAATGAACAGCACATACCAAGAAGACTATATAATTATAAACCAAAAGAGAGAAGAATGTTGGGAAGACCACTGAAGAGATGGAAGGACCAATTCGACCTATAATGAGATCGGAACAGGCCATTGGGCTTAATCCTTGTTGATGATGATGATGATGATGAAGAAGTAACGTTATGAGATTCTTCTTAATAAAATAATATGAATCTGGTTATCTTACCTCATAAATACTTTATATGTTTCGATAGCTTGTCCATACCATTGTCAGTTTGTCAGTCTGGACAAGGTGATGATGGTATGGATAACATATTTATATATTTTTATAAACATTCATAGTTAAATATGGGAAATAACATTATGAGGTTCTTATTCATGAAGAATGAGTCATTTTTTATATCTTACCTCATAGTGTATGTTTTCTTGAACATGGGAACTGCAGTTTTCAAGAGGAAACATCCCTCCCATTTTCAACTGACATTATGACTCTTAAATAAGTTTGCCAATTTCAAATAGAGAAAATAAAATTCTAAATCCAAGTTACTTAATTTGGTATAAAATTTTTTTTTTTTGCAATCATTTGTTGTTTTGAGTTATAATTGCCGAGCGGTTAAGGTAGGAAGCCTTGGCGCAGAGCTACGGGACTTGCGCTGGTTCGAGTCTCCATGGGGGAAGAAATTTTCTCATGGTATTTCGGCCAGTATGGGACCGGTGCCCACCCAGCATCGTGAGGCAATTGGGTAGCTACAATAAGTAGCGGCTCCAGGTTGAGGAACCAGCTATAACGGCTGGGGGACTCGACATGCTAACCACATGTCACCCCTACACTGGCTGTTGATCATCTACCTCTGTGATTGACACATGTGGATGTGAAGGGCCAGCAGCCGGCTGGTAAAAGGGCAACCGCTGAAAAGTGGAAAGACCCTCAATCGGATTGAATTTTACAACTTTTCTCGTGAATTTTGGTGTCACATTATTTTTTATGCATTTATCGATAAATTTAATATCTGCCAAAGTTTTCTTCTTTTTTTCTTTTAATCTCAAGAACTTCTTTATGTTAGGTTTAAGATTGAAAAATGTTGTATTGAAACTCTTGAAAACTGCAGTTCCCATGTTTAAGAAAACATAAACTATGAGGTAAGATATAAAAATCATATTGAAATTAAACATCAAGTATTTATGAGGTACGATGACCAGATTCATCTTATTTATTAATGAAGGAAATGTTGATATTCTATGATGTCTTCTGCATTGTTGCAGAGTGGTCTTTTGTTGTTTCATATGTGCCAATTCTGTGTAAATGGTGGGCTAGGCAGTCGTGCCCTGTCATTAGTCTGAATTTGGCTACTGCTTCTTTGTGTTTGACCTCTATTTCTAGTTCATCTTCTTTTTTTTTTCTTCAATTTTCCCAGCTGCTTCAAAATTGCATTGTGCATATTTTGCTTTACTTTGTTCATGTCATGTAATACATTTTGGACTGAAGTGCTATTTGTGTTTTAGTGCCTGATTTTTGCAAGTTTATCTGTAATTTCATTGTCAGATAGATAATATCCATTGGAATGATAACAGCTATTATTAATAAAATTGAATCAAGTTACTTTCACCTCACTTCATATATTGCTCTCACTTGGGACATGTTTCAAAGATCATTTCCTCATTTTCACCCAATGAAAATAATAAAATGATATGTGATTTAAAATATATATGAATAAATTAATAAATGAATGGAGGAAAACACGAGAATATATACCCATCAATAGGAACTTCAAACTCGATGCTATTCTTTTTTCAGACGATTTAGCTCTTCTGGCACTTTCCGAAAATGATTTGCAACGATCAGTTTATAATTTACAAAAAATAGCTGTCAAATTTAATATGGAAATATCAATTAACAAAACTAAAATTATGGCATTTCATGGGAAGGACCCCATACAAAGTAAAATCTGTCTTCAGAATAAAATTTTAGAGAGATCTAATCATAAGTAATGCCACGAGTGATTTCCAATTTATCTAGAGAATTTGGAAATCAAGAGTGGCATTTGTTAGGACTATTTAACGAATAAAATTAAGCTGTTTACTCACAAATCATTATTTAACTATAGTTATTTTAAAATATTTATATATTTAATGTAAACGGCGATGTTTGAAAACAAATGAGAAATGATAGGTACGCTTCTACTGCTTCTTTTGTTTATCACTGCAACCAGATCATACTATTTATTGCCAAAGGAACGCAATATTGTAAGGAGGAGCTTTCTTTAATATGGTAATTATAACACTGATAAATATTTGGTGAAACACGACTCTGATTGGTTGTAAAACAGAAATCATTGAAACGTGATTGGTCATTGACTCCCATTTGGGGCATGAGTTAAATAGTCAATTTAATATTATCTGTCTATCTATCTGGGATGAAAAGGATATCCCTGAAAAAATTACTAGTTATAATAAAAGTTTGGGAATTATTAATCAAGTTATGAAACCATCCCTTGTACAAAAAAACACCAGATTACGTTTATATAACACTTTGGCTAGACCAGTGTTGACCTATGGTAGTGAAGCACGGACACTAAAAAGACAACATGAAAGCAGAATAACGGCTTGTGAAATGAGATTCATGCACAGAACAGTGGTTACACGAGATGGGATCGGAAAAGGAACACCGATATCTTAAAAGAATTGAAGACTACGCCAATTTTGGAATATATTAAACAGTACCAACTAAATTGGAAACACCATCTAAAAAGAATGAGTTCAAATCGGATCCTCAAAGCTGTTTATAATTATATACCAAGAGGACAAAGATCACTGGGCCGTCCTATGAAACTCTGGAGGGAAAATTTTCTATAGGATCGTAACAGGGCTTGGCCTAATACTTGGAAGGAAGAAGAAGAAGTATTTAAAATACGTGAGAGAGCAAAATATGAACTGAGGTATAAATAACCGATTCAATATCTTTGATAAAATACCTCTCAATATTGTATTTTAAATGTATGTTACTGTTGGGTTTTCCATGTCTGGAAAAATAGTATTGCTCTTATAGAAATGCTGTTACCACTTGGCACCATAGGCTGGGTGACAGAGATGGAAATATATCTCCCTCTTCTCCTTCTAGCAAGATACAGCATCAACATAAGTTATAGCACAATTATTTTCACTTCTGCTACTAAAATCTAAATCGTGACCATTATAATGTGGTTTTTAAAGAACAATATTAACATTTGGAATTTTATAGATTGCGACCGCAGAGATACTAGTAGCTTCAGAACATTCTCGCTGAGTAAACCACAATGAAAATATAAAATTATGGAATATTCACCTGAAAGGTCCGTCTCAACTTAATTAATTATTTAACTGTAGCACTTTCGGGACTTGTCCCATCATCGGCAGGATTCAAAACTGGTGTTTCACTGAAGATCTGATAGAGGGGGTTACATGTATTCGGTTCGTTTTCGTTTATCAGATTGTCGTTGTTGTGAGCTGCTTTCATGATTTCCATCTCTTCGAGTACGTTTATCTTCGCTGGATTATTTTCTCTGTGCATTACTGTTAGGGTGTTTTCAATATTTAACATGCGATGTCCTTCATGGATAACATGTTTTCATAGCTTGATTTTCCTTCTGCGTGAATAAAGTCTCGAAAATCTTCTTTAAATCTGATGTTGAAACTTCTGTTTGTTCTTCCTATATAAAATCTGTTGTAGTCCGTACATGTCAATTTATGTACTCCTTTGCTGTTGAAAATGTTATTTTCTTCAATGTTATTGTTTATTATGTTGTTTAATTTGTTATTAGTTCTGTATGCTATTTTTACGTTTTTATCGGCTTTCTTTAGTGTATTGGCTACTTTTGTCGTTTCTTTTCCTGTAAATGTAAGTGTTATTCTGTATGCTATTTTTACGTATACAGGAAAAGAAAGACAAAAGTAGCCAATACACTAAAGAAAGCCGATAAAAACGTAAAAATAGCATACAGAACTAATAACAAATTAAACAACATAATAAACAATAACATTGAAGAAAATAACATTTTCAACAGCAAAGGAGTTTATAAATTGACATGTACGGACTACAACAGATTTTATATAGGAAGAACAAACAGAAGTTTCAACATCAGATTTAAAGAAGATTTTCGAGACTTTATTCACGCAGAAGGAAAATCAAGCTATGCAAAACACGTTATCCATGAAGGACATCACATGTTAAATATTGAAAACACCCTAACAGTAATGCACAGAGAAAATAATCCAGCGAAGATAAACGTACCCGAAGAGATGGAAATCATGAAAGCAGCTCACAGCAACGACAATCTGACAAACGAAAACGAACCGAATACATGTAACCCCCTCTATCAGATCTTCAGTGAAACACCAGTTTTGAATCGTGCCAATGATGGGACAAGTCCCGAAAGTGCTACAGTTAAATAATTAATTAAGTTGAGACAGACCTTTCAGGTGAATATTCCATAATTTTATATTTTAATTTTGAATCATACCTCAACGGAACACATCATGAATCTTATAAAAGTTGAGTAAACCACATGTGATACATCATCATCATCGTCCTTTCAAGTATTAGGCCCAGTGGCCCGTTACGGTCTCCCGCCATTTCCGAAAAGGTCGACCCACAGATCTTCTGCCTCGAGGAATGTAGTGAAGAATTTGTTTTGGTATTCTGTGACGATCCATGCGCTGAATATGGGCTAGCCAATTGTTTCTATATTCTTGGAGGTATTCAGATATAGGTACGATGTTTAACTCTCTGGCTATTGTTGAATTTCTTTGGTGGTCTAGAAGGCTATAACCTGCAGTTCGTCGCAGAAATTTCATCTCCGTGGCTGTAATATGATGATCATCCTGAGTTCTGATGGTCCAAGCTTCACTGCCATAACAGATTATGGGTCTAGCGAGAATTTTGTAGATTTTCATTCTTGTGTGTCTCTGTGCTTTTGATGGTTTAAAAACTTGGTTGATAATTCTTAAAGCTTTATTATAGTTTTGTATTTTAAAGGATATATCACATTCCTCATTATAAGTTAGATTATATCCTAAGTATTTAAATGAATTAACTTGCTCTAATATTGAATTCTGAATACCATGTGATACATTAGTTACGTATTAATTTTTTGACCACTGCTGTACATGACAAAACAAGTTTCGTTTGAAGGGGATGATTCATTGGCTTCACTGCTAACTGCTGTTCCGATAATTAAGTTCATTCCCTTAATGTTATTAAATAATTGTATGTTCCTTAATGGTATTTTTTTCATAAATTGGACACCCACTTTCTTGGCAAAGTTATAAGATAAATTAATTTAATTAATTATTTATTAAATGCATTTTATTATATGGGTCCGAAACCTGGACAGTAAGTAGAAAACAAGCCAACAAGCTGTTAGCAGTAGAAATGGATTTTTGGGGGTGATCGACAAAAATTTCAAAAAGGGATAAAATCAGAAACAGGACAATAAGAGAAATTATTCCGATTGAGGGTCTTTCCACTTTTCAGCGGTTGCCCTTTTACCAGCCAGCTGCTGGCCCTTCACATCCACATGTGTCAATCACAGAGGTAGATGATCAACAGCCAGTGTAGGGGTGACATGTGGTTAGCATTCGAGTCCCCCAGCCGTTATAGCTGGTTCCTCAACCTGGAGCCGCTACTTATTGTAGCTACCCATTTGCCTCACGATGCTGGGTGGGCACCAGTCCCCTGGCCGAAATACCATGAGAAAATTTCTTTCCCCATGGAGACTCGAACCAGCGCAAGTCCCGTAGCTCTGCACCAAGGCTTCCTACCTTAACCGCTCAGCTACAGCGCGGGACTTAAGAGAAATTATGCAAGTTTAAAAAAACATATTAGAAAAAATAGAAGAAAAATGTTTGGAATGCTATGGACACTTCATAAGAATGGAAGAAGAGAGAATATCAAAGAAGAACCTTGATTCGAAAGCTAATGGAAGAAGTGGAAGAGGCAGACCTAGAGAATGTTGTATAGTTGGAGTGAGGAGAAGTATGGAAGCTAGAGATTTGAGGGAAGAAGATGCTTTAGACAGGAACCTCTGGCAACAAATCACTTTTGAGTTGAAGGAGAAACACTGTATTGTGAAATATTCCTAATAAAAGGAAGTATTTAAAATCAATTAACTAATAAATCAATAACATATCGCACCCTGGCAAGAATAACATCGCAACTCAAAAATGGACGAATTTGAGTTAATCCCCAATTCAAAACAACACAGTTTGTTTGAACTGTATAAAATAAGTCAGTAATTGAATTCCTAACTAATCAAGGTACAAACAGTTTGTTTAAACTGTATAAAATAAGTCAATAATTGAATTCCTAACTAATCAAGGTACTATTTACACTATAGCTATTCCTAAACCATTTGAACTGTCATGTAAGTGAACTTTCTTTTTGTTGTACTGGAAAATGAGTTTTTTTGAGTTGTGATGTTATTCTTGCAGGGGTGCAATATAAAAGGACACATTTACTAGCAAGAATTGCTCCGAATTATATTTGAAAAGAAAAATATATGCCTAGACTGGGGTTTGAACCAAGGACCTTTGACTCTATGTCAATGCTCTTCCAAGTGAGCTACCTAGGCCTCCAATCTAAACGCGTATTTTTCTCTTCTACATAGTTAACTCCCTAACCCCAAATGCTATGAGCCGTTGCTATGATTTTTGCAAATGGAGGCTTCTTTATTAAGGAGACATTTTATTGGGAATTTAAACATTACTTATAAAGCCAGTAGTGCTTCTTTCAATGTTCATATTATTCGTTTTTAAACATCTTAATGATGGACAAATTATATTTGAAAAGAAAAATATGCACCTAGACTGGGGTTTGAACTCAGGACCTTTGACTCTCTATGTTAATGCTCTTCCAAGTGAGCTAAATAGGTGTTTAGATTGGAGGCCTAGGTAACTCACTTGGAAGAGAATTGACATAGAGAGTCATAGGCCCTGGGTTCAAACCCCAGTCTAGGCATATATTTTTCTTTTCAAATATAATTTGTCCATCATTAAGATGTTTAAAAACGAATAATATGAACATTGAAAGAATTGCTCCTTAAGAACAATGCTGTTTTCTAGACGTGAAAACCCCCCATACCTACGTGAGACAAAGAAGACAAAAATAGCGATTTGTGTTAGCTTTTAAGTTTAAGACTAAGTAATATTAAAATTTAACTAATTATTTATGTTAGACAAAAATGATAAATATAGCTTTTTAAATTAAACTCAAAAGTATTGTTTATAGAATAAAAATGGTATGCAGTGGATATTAGCAAACACAGAGTGTGCAAATTTAATTTTTTTAACTCTACAAATGCTTACTTACTTACTTACTTACTGGCACTATCGAACCCGTAGGTTCATGGCCGCGCGGACATAAGCTCTCCATACATCCCTATCCTGAGCTAATGATTTCCAATCATCCCCTGTATAATATACTTCCCTCAAATCATAGTTAATGTTATTCTCCCACCTCATTCTTGGTCTACCAACTGGGCGTTTTCCCTCTGGCTTTCCTACAAGTAGCTTCTATGCAAGTCTTTCATTCCCCATACGTGCAACATGTCCTGCCCATCGCAGTCTACGAGACTTAACTGTTCTTATTATATCTGGCTTTCTATAAAGACCATGTAGTTCGTTGTTAATAAGTCTTCTCCATTCACCTGTCTGTTCATCTCTCTTTGGTCCAAAAATTTTCCTAAGTACTTTATTCTCAAATACTTGTAATCTCCTTTCCTCCCTTAACCCTTAAATTAAAAATGTATCTTATTGGATACATTGATTTCATTTATTTAATTTTGTTTTTAGATCAATAAAAAAACAAACGAGTAAAAATTACTTATATTTATGTCAAATTACGCAATAATGTATAATAATAACAATGTTTAACACGAATTTATTTTCCTTGAAGTCCGGAACATTTAAATAACTGGCACGAGAAAATATTGTATTGACAATTTAAGGGTTAAAGTAAGAGTCCATGTTTCGCACCTACTCTACAAATGCTTGCAAGCACTAATTAAAATTAATTGATTACACAACTTTACCTAATAAATAAGTTGAGTTTGCCATTGGGTAGATTTCTCATCCGAAGTCTAAACCACAATTGCAGTTTTCCAATTATTTATAGTTTCCATTAACACCTATAAAAATTACTGAAAATTCACAGAAATTGTTATGAAGCCATAGACATGATTCAGGCATTTGTTTTAGGAATTAACAGCCATAGATTTTTCATTTTTTTATGGTTATGGAAACAATAAAAAAATAGGAAAACCGCGGTCGTGGTTTAGACTTCGGTTGAGAAATCCACCCATTATCTTACCTCATATTTTGTTGTTTCTTGTAAGACATGTTTCAAAGCATCTCTGCTCCATCGCCAGTTGGTACAGACTGATGATCTTTATGTTGTTGAACCTGACAGACTCAACTTATTTATTAAGCAGAACCTCATAATGTTACTTCCTATTGTATTTTCATAACAACTTTACCTGTACAAAAAACAATAGGATCTGAAAAATAATGCCTACCATTAAACAACTCACTAATATTACTTTTTAAAAATTAATAATGTGTTTTTTCATTATTTAATAAAAATAGATTTAAGATTCGTTAATATATTTACCTAATGCCTTGTATAAAAAGCATAGATTAATTCATTGTAGTTTATTACTTTCTTTGTATTTTTTTCTTTCTTTTCTTTTTATGTATGGTAGATTCGAGCTGTTATTCCTTTCTGTATTCATTCTATCATTAATTTAATTTTAATTTTATTGTATTATTAGACATTATTTTCATTATTATTCAATTTGACAGATAATTAATTGTTTAGTTTGACTATTATTGTAATTTTTTTGTACTTATATGTAACATATGTTTGTCCTGGTGAGTGGAAGAGAAGGCCACATGGCCATAACACCACCAGGCTAAATAAATCTATTCTATTCTATTCTATTCTATTCTAAATTTTTCAGTATGGAGATTAATTTATTTCTGTAATTCGTTAATAATGCGAGATTGAAAATTGATAATATTTGTTTTAATGAAATGCATGTATATTTTAGGATATAGAGATCCAGGATGAGCAACTGGGCAGAGTTTCTGGAGGGCTGGATGAGTTATCTAGTATTCTTACCGTCACTCAGAAGAAAATCAACAGATTTAAGGTATTAACTGTTTTCTTTCTGGTGTTCATGATTCCTTTTGATTTCTAAAATATCACTCCACATATGTTCTTTGTATTAGAGCTATCGATTGTGTATGTTGATGTGAAATTGTTGTTACCATCCATTAATTAAAGATCTCGCAGCCATTGAGGGCCATTAAATATTCATCATCAATTGAATCAGTCATTTCGAAAAGGGATCATCTACGATTTTTTGTGAAATTCACTTTTTTCGTTATTCCATGTTTACATACGTCCTTACATCAATTCCACGTGAGAAATGATCAAATACACAATTCTTTTACCACTTTCTGACTTTACATTTTATGTAGTCATTTCGAAAAAGGATCAACTCGCTGAGTTGTTCCCTTTTCGAACGGACTGACGCACGAATATGATCTTGACTTCAGCTGCATTTCTATCCTCTTGCAGTCTTTCTGTGTTATCAGAGTGAACAATATTAAAACCATGCTACAATCGTTATTCATGTATAATTTATTTAATGCAAAGCACTCCGTATACAGAGTATGGGTAAAGGTGTTCCAAAAGAACAAAAACATTATTTTGCAATAAATACATTTTACGAATTTGAGTGTAATAGTGACAAGCCTAGAACCGTAATTGGCCGAAAATTCATTGACACCATTTTCGGGGAACAAGAGTTCAACTTGCTCAAACCAAAGCCTCCAGAAATACTGCAAATACCAGATGTGAAAACACACCCTGCCTACACCAGCAAAGTACCAATCAATCACAAAAAAATGGATGTGTAAAGAAACTTCATCAGAACATTCCTGATATCCATCGACATTTTTATGAAGATTTATTCAAATGGCCTACAACTACAGCTGAAGTAGTAGAGAACGCCGAAGATGTTCAATGATGAAATTTTTTGGATGTACTTTTTTTTATAGTCACTTCCAAATGATGAAATGTAATAAAATGTATACAGTATTATTCCATGTATGTAGTTATTTTGCAATATTATTTTTTTTCAAATAAATGTGTTTAATTTTGTAAACGTTTCTTCGTTCATTTTGAAAAGGGATCATCTCCGGAAAATTGTAATTAGTTTTTTGGGAAAACCATAATCAAGAAAGTCGTGTAAATCAGTAAGTGAACGTGAATGGGCATGAAAATTATTCAGTAGAAATTTCAGATTCATAGCTTATCCTGGACAAACTGAATCAGTTTTTTCCCTCTCCTGTAAATTTGATCGGCTGTAGATGATCCCTTTTCGAAATGACTGATTCAATTAATGAATGAGTTGGAGAAATGCTTTAACATCTCACCTCATAAAGTTGTGTTAAAGCATTTTCTCCAACTCATTCATTAATGTAAATATCTCATAGTGTTACTTCCCACTGTAATTTTGATTAAATTCATCATCAAGTTAGTCCTGGTGGACTAGTGGTTAAGAATGTAAATTCATCTGTTCTGAGATATAGATTTATGGCAAGTAAAAGAACCTCAAATCGAGGTGAAAAAAAAGAGGCCTCCAAACAAAATTTTTTGCCCATTTATGTTCATCTACATCATCAATTTGTTCAGATGTATCCTTCAATGTGTTGTTTTTCTTATCCAATGGCACAGCAATTTATTTTCCTCCTCCTCATTATTTCTAGCATCTTTTATCTTTCACCTACTGTTCTTGTACAACTTTTTTTTCTTATTTTGTCTGCCCATTTTACACGTTAGAGACCTCATGGGCTAGTGGTCAGCATTTCTGACTAATGTTCATTAGGTCCCATGTTCAATTCCCAGTCAAACCATAATAATTTTTCCTTAAAGGTAATCATTACTGTGGTTGTTCATGGTCTGGAATTTAGGTTAAGAACTCTCTTGGTGCTTCATTATCATTTATAACCCATCATATCATTGGAGTAAGGTAACTCCGCCTTCTAGTCACCCAAACTTTTGAAGTGGGTTACAATTTAGCTAGTACCAGGAGAGAATACCAGAAATGTCGAAATGACAACCTGGGGTATTGAATGTTTTTTTTTTCAAATGTCCCAGGTTTGTCTTTCGACTTCCTGGTTTCTCTCCTGGCATGGCGTACTTGTAACCCACTTCTGAGGTTGGGGCGCCTGGAAGGTGGGGTTATGTTGCCCCGATGATATGATGGGTGATGATGATAATGATAATGGTGCACCAGGAGAGTCCTTAATCCTAAGCTTAACCTAAGATGAATATGAATGATGATGATTGCAATGGCCATATGATTTCAGGGACCATTTGGGCCTTAAAGTTTTCCTGACATTTGTCTTACAGGTGAGGAAAAACCCCGATAAAAACCTCACCCAGAAAAACTGTCCCGACCAGGAATTGAACCCGGGCCCGCTGCGTGACAAGGCAGCACGCTACCCCGAGACCACAGAAAAAGTCATCTTCAGGTCCATATTTCTAGCAATTCCACTCTTCTATCCTTGTTTTATCTTAATGTCCAGAGCTTCGACATCATACATTCTCACACTCGAATAAAGCACTTCAGTACAATGGATTTATGGTGTTTTGACAGCTACAACTTGAATCTAGAGGAGAAGTATAACATTCTCACACTCGAATAAAGCACTTCACTACAATGGATTTATGGTGTTTTGACAGCTACAACTTGAATCTAGAGGAGAAGTATAACATTCTCACACTCGAATAAAGCACTTCACTACAATGGATTTATGGTGTTTTGACAGCTACAACTTGAATCTAGAGGAGAAGTATAACATTCTCACACTCGAATAAAGCACTTCACTACAATGGATTTATGGTGTTTTGACAGCTACAACTTGAATCTAGAGGAGAAGTATAACATTCTCACACTCGAATAAAGCACTTCACTACAATGGATTTATGGTGTTTTGACAGCTACAACTTGAATCTAGAGGAGAAGTATAACATTCTCACACTCGAATAAAGCACTTCACTACAATGGATTTATGGTGTTTTGACAGCTACAACTTGAATCTAGAGGAGAAGTATAACATTGTCATTCATATACGGAATGACAACAATACGAGCATCAGCATGCCAGAGTTTATAATTCAGATGTAGTAAAATCTTGCTGTGAATTGTAAAAATAGGCATAACAATTATACAGATGGCCTCACTATGTTATACAATACTAGGGCCTAACTGCAATAATAATAACATAATATAAAAAAGCGATAAAGGATAGACACATATACATGTGTATTATATCAGGAAAATCAGGAAATAAGGAAAAATGATCCACACGGAAAAACATATTAGTTCATACGCATATAATATAAAAAACGCTAGTAAAAAGGCATATCTCTATATCCTGGATCAAAATCATGTCAAAAGATTCCAGAATTATTTGGTCAAGAAAGATGACCACATTAGATAAAGTGAAAGTAGAACAAGCTTTCCATTTTAACACAGATGAAGGTTTCAACTTTCCACACCCAAATTTCCCCAATTAGAAACTTAAAATTTATCATATAAATATTCGCGATTTTTTACCGAAGGCAGAAGGGCGGCGGACCGATCACGGCCCCCGGCTGGGGGACGGTGGCAGCTACAGTGGTAATATGTATCATTTATCATTCTTTGGTCATTTACAGACTTAGAATTAAATAAGGGACCAAATGGTCCAAGGAACTTAGAATAACGAACAAAGTTGAATATTTTAAACTGATTGTTTGCTCTCTCTCTGAGTTTTAACACTTTAATATTTTGAATATTTTGACGTTTGACAATGTGGCGATTTCAGCTGTTTTAAATAACTTGTTTTATATGTTATTGATCCAATATCTCTTTATGTTTGACTTTATTTTAATAAATTATGTTAATTTTTCGTTTACTGTGTTTTAACATGTTTAAATGTAGAACTCTTCCTCCAAAACCAAGGCCAACCGCTCGGGCCAAAGACCACTTAAACAATAGTGGTCGTCACGCTATCAATACGCTGGGGCTTAACTGACCTGCCGCGTAACACACTAATTAACTGATTATTGATAAGATGTTAAATATAAAATTGGTCTTGGTAAGTCAGTCGTCCTCAACTAAATTACTAAACTTCATCAAGTAGTTCCATTATGGAGGCCTTTCAAAAACAATGTTTCGTCTTCTGCATTTTAACTAGTAGTGGTGTTGTATAAGTTGTACAATGGGTTTAGGTCTGTGGGTCTGTTCTCATTGAGTAGGTCTGTATTCTTTGCTTCTTTTAGAATATCTATATCTTCAAGGATGCTGATCCTGTTGTTGTTATACTCTCTGTGTAGTACTGACATAGTATTATTGATTTTATTAAACTAATGACCCACTTCTAGTATATGTTTGGCAAAACTTGATTTTTCTTCGTCATTAATAAAAAAATTTTAATATTCACAGTATCTTGTGTTGAACTTTTTGCAATTATTGCACTTTAGTTTATAAATGCCTTTATTTTCATATTTATTTTTTACTTTTATTTTGTTGGATGTGATGATGTTGAGTTTATTAGTTTTGAAGGCGATTTTTACATTTTTATCTTTCATACCTTATTACATAACCTCAACAGTGTTTTAATATGAATTATAAAAGTGTTGGTTATTGATATTATAAATCAAACAGAAGGAGCAAATTGACTTTTTAGGAATTAACACTATGAAGTATTAAGTTATGTAGGAAGGAAATAACACTATGAGGTTTATTTTAACCCATTGCCTTATTAATATTTCCTCCATAGTTGCACCCATATTTATATTAAGAGTATTAGCATAACCGAAAAACAATGGCTTATAACTCGCGATCTGTCAAGAGAAATCGAGTATGTTGTATGCCATTGAATAGATCGTTCTCTCAGCTTTCCAACGATATATAACATGTAATGCCACCTATTGACAAAACTAAAGAAACGCTAAAAAAAATCTACAGCTGCTCAACCGGCTCACAGCCGTCTGTGTGAGAATGGGCTTCACTTGATCAGCCGGCTGGGAGCCGTCTGTGTAAGCCAATGGGTTAATTAATGTTGAGTTGTTTTTGACTCGCCTCATACTTCTTAACTCCCTTGCAGACTCGAGTTTTTTCACTGCATTTGTGACATTCTCAATGCTGTATCACGTTCATAACTCGGTTGTGCATTGAGAATGTCACGAATGCAGTGACAAAACTTGAGTCTGCGAGGGAATTAAGAAGTATGAGGTGAGTCAAAAACAACTCAACATAAACTATGAGGAATTATTTATTTAAGAAAAATTGTATCACCTCACCTCATATCCTTCTTGTTATTAGACCGGTTTCAGGAATTTATTTCTTAGTACTTTCATGACCGTGAGAGTACTGAGGATGGAAGCTAATAAGGTCCCAAAACCAGTCTAATATGAAGAAGGATTCGAGGTGAGGTGATACATTTTTCTTAAATAGAAGCAGCAAAGTCTGAACTAAAACTATGTGAATGTATTTTGCAGAACTTGCTTAGTTTCAAAATATTTAATGGGTGTGTATGAATTTGTTGGCAGGAGGATAAGGAGTGGACATGTACAGAGTGATTCAGAAATA
This sequence comes from Diploptera punctata, assembly GCA_030220185.1. NCBI lineage: Eukaryota > Metazoa > Arthropoda > Insecta > Blattodea > Blaberidae > Diploptera > Diploptera punctata. The sequence goes on from JASPKZ010004932.1 coordinate 228,748, forward strand.
TGGCTATACATTTGATTGCATTTTGTGACGAAAATATTATTATTAAAGGAAATATGATGCTATCATTGGAAAGGGAATCCTTCAAATTACAACAATAGAACAAAACAAAACTAATCACTGCTCACGTGCAGCTTGATTTTTGTGGGCTAGCTTCAAATACCTCCACAATTATCTTTGTTGTTTCTGCATCCGTGTTAATGTGAGAACTTCCAGGAGGTTTGATTTTCTGCATTCTTCCCGTTTCCAGCAGTCGTTTTCTCCACTTCCCCACAGTCTACGGCTGCAATGCTACATTAAACTCACGTCTTGTCCGTCTTGCAGCCTCACGAACATTAGCATACGTTATTGCCCATGCAGGCAATTGTAATTTGCTGTAGCATATTCAATGCCATTTTGACTAATAACATAAGTACTAGACTGTTTTGTTTTATTCCATTGTTGTAATTTGTGTGGAAAGCAACGGGAAACTACCACACCTACAATTCCCTAGTAAAGCTGCAAGCATAGCATGAAAATGCTATGATTGTAGTGAAGGACCTACCTTTGGGCAGAATTACTATGGATGGATAGTTGTAATTTGAATAATTGCCTTTCCAATGGTAATTTCATATTTCCTGTAATGGTAATATTTTCATCACACAACGCGATCAAACGTATAGCCATATTTATGATTCACCCCGTAGTGATTAGCTGTTACCAAGGTTGAATATTCTGCTTGGACAACACATCCACAATATTCAAATGCTGAACTATCAGAAGTCCAAAGATTGGTTAATTCCATTGTTAATTTTCAGTTTGATAGAAAAAGTTTAATTTCCTTTCAAAAAACTTCTTTAACCGTTGCTATCATCTGTTTTACTTCATGCAGGTAGCTCATATTGCTGCTTGTAGTGCATCTCAAACAAACTGCATGATGCGACAGGCCTAGAAGGTCCCTAGCTTACCAGCTAGGTACATGAAATTGTATAATGTCTCTAATAGAAGCAGCTAATTCATTCAACTTATTTATTTTTATTTGTAATGTCTCCTATACGTGGATCTTTTTAAGTAAAGATACACAATGTAAAACTCTTTTGCAAGGTGGCTTTATCTCATTATTACTAGTTGATGGAATTCATCCACTATGTATCTGATAACTTCAGTTGATTAAATATTATTGCAGACGGTGTGTGGAAGCTTTACAAACTTGCTGAAGCTGAAAGTGGGAGCAGGGAAAAATGATGGAACATCTAGTGACTGCAGCAGTGTGGCATCTGAAGGTGATGTAGCAATTCCACCAGAAGATGTCCCTAGTAACTCCAATGCTAGTTCAAATACAGGTTTGTTTCATATTTTTAAAAAAGTTTAAATAATTTGATAATTGATTACTTAACAAGAACTTTCGTTGAAATATATATTTTACCGAATGAGTTGCTCAGATGGTAGAACTTGAGACTCATTCAGGAAATCTCAGTATCAAATGCTGGTGATAAGCTTTCTTGGTTTTGTCAGTTATGAAGGTAGTAGTACTGCAAATTTGAACATTTAAAAAAAAAGGAAATACACAGTGTTCCAAAATGATGTACAGGGTTTTAAAGTTGTTTAATTTCAATTACATTTTATATATATATATAAGAACAAAACTTGCATGAGATTAAAGAGAAACTCTTTGAGTTCATATAATAAATTTGGGAATTTTTAACATTATGAGGTTCAATTCATAACAACGAAAATTATTTGCAACAATCAATTTATAATTGACAAAAAATAGCTGCCAAATTTAATATGGAAATATCAATTAACAAAACTAAAATTATGGCATTTCATGCGAAGGACCCCATACAAAGTAAAATCTGTCTCCAGAATAAAATTTTAGAGAGATCTAATCAATTTAAATATCTTGGATATCATCTCTCTATCTGGAATGAAAAAGATATCCCTAAAAAAATTACTAGTTGTAATAAAAGTTTAGGAATTATTAATCAAGTTATGAAACCATCCCTTGTACAAAAAAATACCAGATTACATTTATGTAACACTTTGGCTAGACCGTGTTGACCTATGGTAGTGAAGCATGGACACTAAAAAGACAACATGAAAGCAGAATAACGGCATGTGAAATGAGATTCATGCGCAGAACAGCGGGTTACACCAGATGGGATCGGAAAAGGAACACCGATATCTTAAAAGAATTGACGACTATGCCAATTTTGGAATATATTAAACAGTACCAACTAAATTGGAAACACCATCTTGAAAGAATGAGTTCAAATCGGATCCCCAAAGCTGTTTATAATTATATACCAAGAGGACGAAGATCATTGGGCCGTCCTATGAAACGCTGGAGGGAAAATTTTCTGTAGGATCGTAACAGGCCTTGGCCTAATACTTGGAAGGAAGAAGAAGAAGAAGAATTCATAAGAATTAAATGAATTGTGATTTCTTCTTACCTCATACTTCTATGTTTTTTCAAACACAGCACTGCAGTATCAGCAACCATTGTCACCATCTTCAGCTGTTTTCACAACTGTCATTTTTTTCTTTTGCCGGTAATTATCCAAACTGCCATCTGGTGTTCTTTTGAAGGAATTATTTTCTAAACTGCCATCTGGTGTTCTTTTGAAGGAATTATTTTCTAAACTGCCATCTGGTGTTCTTTTGAATGAATCATTTTCTAAATTGCCATCTGTTGTATTTTTTAAGAACTTTGTAATCAAGCTCAGTTCGTCTGGAATCTCGAAGTTCATGGTTCTAGTATAGTTTTTTTTAATATATATTTTTTCCCAAACTGTTAAATCCAAAGGTTTGGATAGATGTTTCAAAAGATTTGCTTCTTTTTCAATTCTGTGATGCTCTAATAAACTACAATGGAGGAAATTGGTATAAAGCCACTTGTTAAAAGGGTTAACACAAGTTTATTTACTCTTTCTTTGGCATTTTTCTATATTAACTTAGGAGGTGATTGAGTATAAAACACACACAAATAATGTCAAAATTAATTATCCATTTCCGTCCAAAAAAGTACATGAAAACTGAAACCACTCTCACATATGGGTGGAAATTAGTATAAAGGCACTTTGTGTATTTCGCAGATTAAACCAAAAAGACTGAGCGCAAAGTGTACAACAAAGTTCTAAAATTTACTTGAACCTCCATTGTTGTTAATTACTTGGAAGATTCTCTTTGGCATTGACTTGATGAGGGTGTTTATTTCTTCCACTGAGATTGAAGCCCACTCTTCCTGAATAATATTTTTCTGCTCAGTCACTGTCCCAAACTACCGTCCATTGCGATACACACGCCTTGCCAGGATCCTCCATAAGTTCTCAATCAGGTTTAAATCAGGATTTCTGGCTGCCCACGTCAAAAGTGGTATTTCTTTCTTCCTGAACCACTCCTTTGATTTGGCAGACACGTGAATGGAAGCATTATCTGGCTGAAAAATTAGATCTTCGCCAAATTCCTCATACATTCGTATCAATTAGGACTTCTGAAGCTCCTCAGTGTAGGACTCAGAATTCATCTTGGTGCGTATCCATGCTATTTTTTATCTTCCTTTAAAGCAGAATGCTGCCCAAATCATAACGCCTCCACCACCGAAGTTTCTACTCATTCTAACTTGCTCTTCAGTACGGAGGTCGTTCCAGTAATACTGAAGGCCATCAGGCCCGTCCAGATTAAACTTCTTCTCATCACTGAACATTACTTTATTCCATTCTGAGGTCCAGGACATGTGTTCTTCAGCAAAAGGCATTCTAGCTTTCTTATGTGCATTGCTCAGAGGTAGTTTACTAAGACTTTTTTTTAATTTTAGGTTCTTGTCTTCTGACAGAATTTGTCTTACTCGTCTGGCTGTTACTGGAAAACTTCAAATCAGCCTGGATTTGAGAAGAAAACATACTCTTACCTTTTGCTTTACGTAAAATGAGACTTTAGTGCGCTCAGACAATTTTCTTGTCCGTCCATATTTCCTGTTTTTTCCATATTGTGAGCCCAGTTTGACAAAATTATCAATGACACATCTTGAAGCCCCAATTTCGTAGGTATTTGTCTATTGGAAACGCCCATCTCCTTGAAGGCACTAACTCTTGATTTCTCTTCATTTGATAGAGGCTTTCCACGTGGCATTGTACGTACTGCTGACTTGTAACTGATGAACGATGCTCACAGACACGTCGTCTCCATGTAATTGCAGTGTTTTGTTTACATTCATGTCTCTGTAAGAGCCAGAAGTTGACCTGGCTTTATACCGATTTCCACCCCTAGGACAGCATTTTCTTAGATTTTATGTATTATTTACATATATAATAAATACAAAATGAGGAGACCTGTATGAAATTATGTCCAAGATAATTATATGTAATCTATGACACACATACGGTATTTGCATAAATATTCCAGGTTGTTTTACTACTAAAAGTTAGTGGCTTTATACCAATTTCCTCCACTGTATGTGCTGCTATAGCTGATTTTTCAATTTCTCCATTCTTTATGTTTCTGAAGTGTTCTTTTTTTACGAGTTTCCAAGTTCCTTTTTGTTTTTCCTATATATATCCTGTTGCAATCTTTGCAATCAATTTGATAAATTCCAGATTTTTTGTTGTCTGGGGTGTTAACTTTATTATTAGTTAACAGAAGATTACCCAGACTGAATTTGTTAAATTGGACCCAATGTTATATTAAATTTTCTGAAATTTTTTTTTAAACTTATTATGAACTTCAGGATGGTAAGTAAATTTCTTGAATTTTACATCTTTCTTGGAATCATGTTATAGGGTGGTGTATTCCTGTAACCTTTTCTGTTGTTTAAATTTCTTTAATTCTTTATTGTGTCTTCATCGAAACCATTTATTTTAGCAACACGTACAATATGATTATATTCATTATCAAAATCTGCTACATTAAGTGGAATATTTATCAATCTATGTAATAGACTATTGAAAATTGCATGTTTATGTGACAAATGATTAAAACCTGAAGATTTTATGTAGTTGTCAGTATGTGTGTCTTTTCTGTAAATATTAAATTCAATTCTTTGCTGCTGTTCATTTCTTCTTCTTCTTCTTCTTCCTTCCAAGTATTAGGCCAAGGCCTGTTACGATCCTATAGAAAATTTTCCCTCCAGCTTCTTCCGGAAAATTCTCGTATAAGACTTGAAAGCATAATAATAGTCCCTTCGATTGGTTGCTGGCCAAAGGAAGGCAAGACCAGTGGTGGGCCTGCCATCTTATAGCCTCTGGTCAGGCTTTTCTGGAGAAGAAAAGAAAATAAAGGAAAGAAGAAATGGAAGCCCTCGGATGCCCTAATAGCGACGGGTCGAAAAAACAAGAGTTAACCAAGAGAGGTTAGATAGTAAAGTTAAAAGAGTGCAAAACACAAGTAAGTGGAAGAAATGTTTTGCTCGGCTTGGGCACCTTGTGGTCGCCATCCACATATCCCCTAGATGAGGACCCCTGAGGGGCTGTTCATTTCTTATTAAGTATAAGTCTAAAAATGGGATCTTGTTCAATTTCAATAGTGAACTTTACTGACTCATCCTGAAGATTAAGCAATTTCAATGCATCTTGAATATATTTTTTTATCAATTACAGCGATAATATCATCCACATATCTATACAAACACTTGAAAATCAAAGGATAAGCATTGGTGATATGCTTATCTTAACATACTTTATAAGTGTTCGATATGAGCACCTTTTGTTACATGGCACACATCTAGCTGATAGTAGAATTCCTCCCAAACATTGGTCGGCATAAATTATATTCGAAGAGAAAATTGTTTGCCCAGACTGAGACTGGATCCCGGGACCTTTGGCTTTCTAGGCCAATGCTCTACCATCTGAGCTACCGGGGCAAGTTGCAATCTAGATGCAAATTTTTCTCTTATATATGTTGTAATTCCCAGCACCAAGTGCTATGAAGCCTTTGCTTCTAACTTTCCAAATAGCAGCTTTTTAGTTAAGAAGACATTTATTGGGAATTTAAATACTAAGTTATGTAGATAGGAAATAACACTGAGGTTTTTTAATATCGTTTATTAAAGTATGAGGTGAGTGAAATAAAAAATAAACAATATTTAAATACTACTTTGCAAAGCCAGTAGGGCTTCAATTGATGTTTTTATTATTAATTTAATACTTCTCACTGAAGGATAAATTATATTTGAAGAGAAAAACTTTTGCCCAGACCGAGACTTGAACCCAGGACCTTTGGCTTTCTAGGCCAATGCTCTACCATCTGTGCTACCGGGGCGAGTTCCGATCTAGATGCAAATTTTTCTCTTATATATGTTGTAATTCCCAGCACCAAATGCTATGAAGCCTTTGCTTCTATCTTTGCAAATGGCGGCTTCTTAGTTAAGAAGCCAAAGGTCCCGGATTCGAGTCTAAGTCTCGGTGAAAATTTTTCTCTTCAAATATAATTTATCCTTCAGTGAGAAGTGTTAAATTAATAATAAAAACATCAATTGGTCAGCATATTTGGAATAATGGATTCAACAGCAGCAACAATCCTTCTCAAGTTTGGATGGTCGACGGGAAGTGGTGGTACGTATACATGGGCTTTCACATACCCCGTAGGAAGAAATCACAGTGTGTGAGATCGGGAGGCCATCGGCAATAAACCATGTCATCCGGATCGGCACATCCTATCGATCGTCAGGGAAAATTATTGTTCAACCACTGTCGCACATCATTTAGAAAATGCCGTGTCTGTCTATACCATCGACGGATACTCTTATCTGTAGGAGGATCAATTCCAAATTGCCGTCTGAAAGCTCGCTGCACTGTAATAATGGAACCAGACCTCGCAAATTACAACACACAGCATGACTTCTGTACAGGAGTCGCCATTTTCATAAATTTAATTCTGTGACGTAACAAATTACTGCATACAGGATATGAAACTTTCACAGTTTTTCTTTCATTGTAATAAATAATCACGCAATCAATTTTGTTTATAAAGCTATACCAACTATGTAAAATCCCATCCATCATTTTGGAACACGGTGTACGAGGGCGGATCGGAAAGTAACGCACAATAATTTTTTTCTGCCTTGGTATTGCAGCTAGAATGTTGAAATTTCCCAGAGATATAGTTTGAAGTTTTCACTACAGATGGTATTTTTTTCTCAGGTGCACCTCTTGCGAGAGAAGCTTGAACTATGCAACAAAGATGGCGCGCATGCTACAGTCGTCCACCTGTGAGGAACAGAGAAGTGTTGTTCGATTTTTGTGGGCCAAAGGGCATAAACCCAGTGAAATTCACAGGGACATGCGTGGCGTGTATGGGGATGATTGTATGGACCGTAGCAATGTCTCCAGTTGGTGCACATTCTTCCAAGAGGGACGCGTGAACCTTAGTGATTCGCCACGCTCCGGCCGGCCGACAACAGCAGCAATCCCGCAGAATGTCAGAGGCATTGAGGCGGCAATTCTGAACGACCGGCGTGTGCAACTGCGAGCCTCATCGCAGAAGTTCAACATTTCCTATGGTGCGGTGTACGATATTGTTCATGAAAATTTGAAATTCCGTAAAGTTAGTGCTCGCTGGGTGCCTAAGAACCTGACAGACGACCACAAGGGCCAGCGAATGATGGCAAGCTTGGACCACTTAACGCGGTACACCGCACAAGGACATGACTTTCTGGAAGGAATCGTCACAGGTGATGAGTCGTGGGCGTACCACTACACGCCCGAAACAAAGCAGGCATCAATGGAGTGGAAACATGCTGGTTCCCCAGTAAAGAAAAAATTCAAAGTGACTCAATCTGCCAGGAAAGTGCTTGTGACAGTGTTCTGGGATATGCATGGTGTTTTATTGGTGGACTTTGCTGAACACGGGACCACTGTGAATGCTGCGGCCTGCATTAAAACTTTGGTGAAGTTGCGTCGTGCCATTCGTGACAAACGTCACAACATTAACGTTAAACTTCTTCATGACAATGCTCGCCCCCATGTTGCTGCTGTCGTTCGTCAGAAAATCGCCGAATTTGGTTGGGAGGTGCTCCAGCATCCACCATACAGTCCGGATCTTGCACCATCGGACTTTCATCTGTTTGGTCCCATGAAGAAATTCCTGGCCGGCAAACGCTTTGAGACAGATGTGGAAGTGAAATCAGCAGTGCGCAGATGGCTACACTCCAACCAAATGGACTTCTACGAACAGGGCATATTGAAACTGGTAACACGATGGGAAAAATGTATTGAGAAAGTTGGTGACTATGTCGAAAAGTAGGTAAAAGATGTAAGTTCATTTGTGATTTTTTTCCTTTTTTTTACTATTAAACTTTTTTAAAAAAATTATTGTGCGTTACTTTCCGATCCGCCCTCGTACATACATTTGCTGTAACATTGAGCACGGGTCTATTTGGCTATGTGTGCATGTTCCTTCTCCACAATTAAAGAACAATATATAAATACGTAAACAAATACATACACGTTTTTATTATTATTTTAACACTTCTCATTGAAGGATAAATTATATTTGAAGAGAAAAATTTTCACTTAGACCAAGACTCGAACCCGGGACCCTTGGCTTTCTGGGCCAAGTGCTCTACCAACTGAGCTACCGAGGTGAGTCGAGATCTAGACACAAATTTTTCTCTTACATACGTTCTAATTCCCTCGTGCCAAATGCTTGAAACCTTTGCTGCTATCTTTGCAAATGGTGGCTTCTTAGTTAAGAAGACATTTATTGGGAATTTAACACTACTTTATAAAGCCAGTAGGGCTTCTATTGATGTTTTTATTATTAATTTAACACTTCTCACTGAAGGATAAATTATATTTGAAGAGAAAAATTTTCGCCTAGACCAAGACTCGAACCCGGGACACTTGGCTTTCCGGGCCAAGTGCTCTACCAACTTCTTTTTTCTCTTCAAATATAATTTATCCTTCAGTGAGAAGTGTTAAATTAATAATAAAAGCGTCAGTAGAAGCCCTACTGGCTTTATAAAGTAGTGTTAAATTCCCAATAAATGTCTTTTTAACTAAGAAGCCGCCGTTTGGAAAGATAGAAGCAAAGGTTTCAAGCGCGAGGGAATTACAACGTACATAAGAGAAAAATTTGCATCTAGATCGCGACTCACCTCGATAGCTCAGTTGGTAGAGCACTTGGTCTGGAAATTGAATAAATGTGGAGAAGAAAAGAAATTGTTCATGTATATTTAATAAAATAAATAAATATCCTCAACTCGTGTCCAACTCAGGGTCAGGTCGAGGGATGAGATGTGATGAGCCCCTATATACAAGAGTGCTGGCCGACTAAGCCTGACGTACCATCACACGGGCAGATGAACAAAAGGGATGAGATGAGTATGGAGAAATGGTAGAATGAAATTGTAAAAAAAAAAAAAAGTAAAGTGATCCCACAACAGACCCGGAGGCCCTTGGGGTAGTAGGAGGTTAAGGCTCCCACTTTTTCTAGACAATCGGCACTTTATGTCAGCCCTGCGTGACGGCCGCCTTTACCCCCAGAACAAGCGTCTGGTACTCATTTCTGTTAGAGGCTGAGTCGACCCCAGGGCCATAGTGCCGCCAGAGGGTTTGGGTCAGTTTAAAAATCCTGACCCCAACGGGACTTGAACCCTCGACCCTCCAGCTTGTAGCTCAGTGCCTTAACCACTACGCTACGGCGTGCCCCAGAATGAAATTGTGGCAGAGGAAAATGGGAGAAAACACCGAGAAAAACCTGCCCAAGCTCAGTTTTGCCCACCACGAAACCCCATATGGAGTGTCTGAGACTCAAACTCAGAACCCCAGCGGTGAGGGGCAGATGTCTAACCGCTTGTGCCATGGAGCTGTCTATATATTTTATAACCATTTTTAAATTTGTAGTATCAGTTTAAATAATTCAATAATAATTTCTCTGAAACACAACATAAAAATTGTAAGAGGTGTCGAGTCACATGTTTCCTCATGTAAGTAAATAATGTGATCTCATTTTACAATAAAAACAGAACTCCACGTGGAGAAAAATAACACTCTTCATTTCAACACACTTCAGTAAACTGTGTGTTTGTACATTTGAGGGACTGTTATGAGACGTGCTTGAAAACAGTGGTGTGTTGACCTTCACACAGGCAGCAAGCATACAGTCTCGAATTTTGCTTTCACAGCATGATAAATTTGTCAACCACTTACACACGTGTTCTATTCCGTCTTAGGATATAGGAAGTTGTACAGTCACCTTCAAATGGCAAACTGAGACCATGTATTATCAAGCCAAAAAAAAAATAGACTTCGTGTGGGAAAAAATTAATTTATAACAAAATTCTCCATTATACGTAAAAATAAATCATGCCATTCAATAATATATAACTTCAGAATAGAATAAAAGTTGTTTTATATATCTGTCTCTAACAGTTTTTCATAAAAAAATGTTTTGTTCATATATTCGCTCTAGTGTGGATTTAATCACTAGGGCAAGGCATTTAATGACCTATAAATTGGTAAAAAAATGCAAAATAAAAAATGTATTTATGACCTAAAAAATGCAAAAAAAAATGACCAATAAAATAAAAAATGACAAATAAAAAGTTAAGAATTACCAATAAAAATTATAATTATTAGATTAAGTACTGACTTGATTACTGAATTACATAAAATTTAACTTAACATCAAAATATTAAAAGAAAAGTATTTAAAAAATACATATTACAGTACCTTTTATTGCAGAAAATCCATTTCAATTACACAGTGCACTTTACAGCAATTTTGAATTGCAGTTAACAATCAGAATAAGGGTAGAAGCTAGCATAAGCTCTAAGAAATTAAATAAAATTCCTAGAAGTGGGCAAGTTCATTATGCACATACCTTGAAAAATAGGGGTAGTAGCTAGCAAAACAACTACTTCATTCCAAGAAATTGTATTGACAAGGAAAAATACTGAATTATAATAAAAATCTTATATCAAATACAAATAATGTCACAGCCTTCCGGAAAAGTGTAAAAAATGCTCAAAATGACCTAAAAATTGCCAAAAAATGACCTATCCCTAGAAAAGTTAAGAAAATACAAAAAAATGCCCTTACAAATTGCTTTTATTTAATCTGTTTTTTAATGCCGTATATTTTCATATATGTAAGCAATGTTTCAACCTTCATAAGAAAAAGATGCAAAATCATTAAATGCCTTACCCTATTAATCACACTTGGGGCATTTAAATTCCGGCCAGCAGCACAGCAGGGAATTTAAATACCCAGGCACTTAAAGGTTAAGAAACTCCCACTGGGGAACACCCGTGTCCCCATTGGAGAGTATGGGATATATACAATAGTTTTAGTAATGTAGCTGTGATTACAGGTAGAGAGGAACTAAATGGAGCAGGAGATAGAGAAGCAATCAAGACAACTTCAGCTCGCAACTTAGAGTTGGAAGGTAAACTGACTTCGAAAGACCTAGACCTGGAGGGTAAGCTAACAAGAGGAATTGACAAGTTAGATTCAATCCTGATGAAAGCAGAGCAGGCAGAAATCAGCATCTCTTCACAAAATAAGGAAATGAAGTCTTTCCTCAAATAAACATATTCTATCTTGTGTGTCGCTGCAGCCTTCCATGCTTCTCTGCTGTCTGTTATATATTTATCATATATCTTAATGCAAGTCCACTCAACCTAGCTTTGGTTCCTAAAACTGTAAACGTTTTCTTCCTCTGATCATCTGTGAACCACAGATGCTCCTCAAGCAGTAGGGCATCTGATTAAAAACTAAAAAGCCCAGGTTTGATCCTGGAGATTTTTCTTACATTATTTCTATCAGATTGGCCCACTCATTCTAAAAATAATAATAATATTATTATTATTATTATTATTATTATTATTATTATTATTATTATTATTATTATTATTATTATGTTTTGTTTATTCTGACATCAGTTAAGGACATAAGGCCTTCTCTTCCATTCAACCAACGTAAATATTCAAAATACAAATTACAATAATACATAAATCATCATCATATGTGATTCTACAAGTCCAACAAAATGAACCTTTCTCTCTTACACTATAGCCTTCCATCCATTCTATCTTTGACGTGCACCTTCCAATTTTTTACAGTCAAACTCCTCAGATCATTCTCTATCAACAAACTAACATTTCCTAGGTCAGTCTCTTTTTCCTTCCAACTTCGATTTCAGATTTAAAAAAAAATTTAGGCATTCTAATGTAGTTTTCCAATGGCTTGTAGTTGGGATCCTTTAGCCCATTTTGCTTCTTGCCTCCCAGTGAAGTCCACTTTGGTTTGTTTTGTTTTTTCTTCATGTTCTTCTTCTTCTTCCAAAGTAGTAACATTATAAGGTTTATTCTTCTTCTTCTTCTTCTTCCTTCCAAGTATTAGGCCAAGGCCTGTTACGATCCTATAGAAAATTTTCCCGTATGGGAAATTCTCGTATAAGACTTGAAAGCATAATAATAGTCCCTTCGATTGGTTGCTGGCCAAAGGAAGGCTAGACCAGTGATGGGCTACCATCTTATAGCCTCTGGTCAGGCTTTTCTGGAGAAGGAAAGAAAATAAAGGAAAGAAGAAATGGAAGAAAGGAAAGACTCCCTAGCCCTCGGATGCCCTAATAGCGTCGGGGTCGAAAAAACAAGAGTTAACCAAGAGAGGTTAGATAGTAAAGTTAAAAGAGTGCAAAACACAAGTAAGTGGAAGAAATGTTTTGCACAGCTTGGGCACCTTGTGGTCGCCATCCACATATCCCCTAGATGAGGACCCCTGAGGGCTATAAGGTTTATTTAAGATAATATATAGGTTTATTTAAGATAATATATAGGAAATACACTATAAGGTTTAATGGTGAGTGGAGAACATATTCTTAATAACTCACCTCATACAATTTCAAATTTATTTGATTTAAGACCATTGGTTTCGAATGAATTTTTCATTCATCTTCAGTTTATTTTCATGACTCCATTGAGTCATGATATAACCTCATAATATTTACTTCCCAACATTAATTTTAATACTTCTTCTTCTTCACTTCCTGGTTTAGGCAAGAGTTGCCTGTTCCGTCTTCACTAATAGATCTAAGACCATCTCTTCCGAGGACGTCCAACACTTTGGTTAAGTCTGTCCGAGTTTCCATTGTGAAGAATACGAGTAATATGTTTTCCTCTGATCGTGGTACCAACGCTATGCAGAGTAGACCATTGGTGGGGCTGCCACCTCAAGCTTTAGGTCCAGCTTCTGGATGTACTAACCCCATCTAGAGGGTTGCCACATCTGCCAGATCCGCCGTGATGAAGGACTCCTTCTGCGCCGAATCTGCCATTGAGGTCTTCACCTTAACCCTGGCTAGGGGCCCTTACGGAGTACCATCAGTCAGAGCCAACTGAACCCTGGTTTTTTTATGGAGGTTGTTACTCCTCCCCCTCCTCCTTTCTCATCCGGGCTTGGGACCGGCCATGGCGGAGTTATTTTAATACTATAAGGTTTATTTTAATTTATTTGACTTGTATATTTTGACTCGCCTCATATTTCTTGATTTTTATGCAGACTAGTTTCGTCGCTAACTGTGCGATATTCTGGATGCTTTACAACTGTTGTAAAGCATTGAGAGTGTCGCACAGATATCGACAACTGTTGTAAAGCATTGGGAATGTCGCACAGTTAGCGACAAAACTAGTCAGCATAAAAATCAAGAAATATGAGTTGAGTCAAAATATACAACTCAAATAAATTACATATATATGCTACTCAAGAATTAGTTAGAAAGAATTGACAATGATGCCTAAGGCATTGAAACTTAGAATCTTAAAAAAAGGTTACAAATATGAGATAAGTAGTACATATCTAACTCATATTATCCACTTAGATTGTTGGATTGTTGAAGGTTTTTGGATAGTTGCACAATGTAGCAGATGTTCCTGATACATTCTTGAATTTGGTTGGCTGCCTTAGGTACATTCTTTACTTTCGGTTATTTTTATCTTGTGTAGGTGTGCAGTAAGGCCTGTGTTGGGTCTAAATCTGGCAACAGCTTCTTTTCTAGGCATTCTTTCATTATTCTTTCTTTCAACTTGCCCCAAACATCTTACACTTAAAGCTTTAATAAAAAGGTAAAGTGATCTCACTACAGGCCTCTGGAAGCCCTTGGGGTAGTAGGAGGTTAAGGCTTCACTTTTTCTGAACAATCGGCACTTGATGTCAGCCCTGCACGATGACCACCTTTGCCCCCAGAACAAGCGTCTGGTATTCATTTCTGTTAGAGGATGGGTTGAACCAGGGCCATAGTGCTGCCAGAAGGTTTGGGTCAGTTTAAAAATCCTGACCGCACCGGGACTCGAACCCTCGACCTTCCGACTTGTAGCGTAGTGCCGTAACCACTAAAGCTTTAATAAATACTATAATATTCTGGAGTAAGGAGGAGTTGTCCTGAATGACATAACATTGGTTGAGATATTATTGAAGATGAAATCAGCTAGGTTTTGAAACTGGTTTAGTTAGAAGATTGGGTATGAGGTGAGGTATAAAGAATTTTAATTTAAACTTCCATCTGTTCTTTCATTCCCATTTGTGTCACATATCATGCCCAGAGTGAGTCTGTAAGATTTAATTATCATTATATCTGGTTTCCTGTAAAGACCATTTGTGATTCACTGTTATATAGTTTCTTTCATTTGTCTGTCCATCTCTAATAGATCCAAAATTTTCCTGAACATTTATTCTCAAATACCATAATATTTTTCTCTCTCTTAAAACCATCATCATAAGACACTTTCACTGTTGTGTAGATAATCTCAGAACATAATAGTTTCCTCTACATTTTATCCAGCCACATTTCCTCATTGTGGGTTTGTTACCAATTATAAACTTTATGAGGCTTGTTCTTCTCTTAGGGTCGTATGCAAATATATTACTCTCTACTCAAATTACTTCCAATCACTGGTGAGCTGAGATCGAATTAACGGCCGACTTAACCGGTCATGCATGAATGTTGACGTTTTCGTAATATTGACAATGAATTACCCAGAATTCTCAGCGATAAAACCACTTCCGTTATTTTCGTCTGCTATAGAGGAATGCATTTATGCTTGCATCCCGCAAATAATACCGTATACAAACATGTCTGCGACGTGCAATATTATGCCGATTCTCCTGTTCTTCCAGTTGAATTCTTTGGTAGACTCTATCAAATTCCTCTTCTCCGCGTATATCGAAAACATGATCGAAGTCTTCAAGGTCCGACATCTTGGATAAGTTTCAAACTACATCGGTTCCCTTCGGGATTTTCACATAAGTTTATATCTTGAGCTACGATCTTAAGGTACCTTGTCAGGTAGCTTACAATTATTACCGCGTGAATAGATTTCTGAGTAAGAAAAATGTGTTTGAATAAAACTTTATCAGCAGAGAATGCCTTTTACTGTCTAATGTGTTCAAACAGTCGACCCTTAAAAGTAGTTGTAAAATCTATTTGTGGCTTTCTGGGCCTATTGTTGCTTCACTGTCACCTTAGTCACTTCTCATTTTCAGAGTTCTTGTCAGACGTTCATATTTGCCAGGCTTAAAAGTCCCCACTGTATTTCACTCTAAAAAAACAATCCCTTCGTCTTCCAAGACATGGACAGGTGGAAAAGTTTTTTTTTTTTTTTTTCAGTGCCACTACATAGTCATTCCGACATTCTGGTACCCTTTCTTGGCATGGCGTTATTGTAATCCACTTCTGAGGTTGGAGCACCTGGAAGGCGGAGTTACGCTGCCCCGATGATATATGACAAGTAATGATGTAATTAAAACATTTTGTCTATTCATTCTTACCTCTTAGAGTTGTTTTTGTCGAACAATATGTTTCAGAGCTTCTTAGTCCCATCGTCAGTGATTTCTGTAATTGCTGATGATGGCGCTAAGAAGCTCTGAAACATATGTTCGACAAAAACAACTCTAAGAGGTAAGAATGAACAGACAAAATGTTTTAATTATTAAACAAACCTCTTAATGGTAGTAAAAGATTCCGGGCTATGTGGCCGTGGTCTATAACTGGCGTTTCTTCCAGACGTTTCTCCCTCAACTGCGGAGGGCATCTTCAGTGGCGAGCGCTAGAAGCTGTTGTTTCCCTGTCGTGGACTCGACTGCGAATGAACAGCAGAAATCTGGACGCTCTTATTTATACTAGTGCTAACGTCACGTGAGTCGCAGCTGTTTGGATCATACTGGCTTCTGATTGGTTCGGAACTCTCTCCTTGTTATTGGTAGGTTTTGACTTTCTATTGTCTAATATGTGATACCAGGCTTTGGCTAGTTTTATTCCTTCATCTTTTCTATTGAAATTGTCCTTGTGTTTATAAATTTCTATGGCCTCTCTGTATAGTCTTGGGAAATAATATGGTGTTGTGGCTAAAACTTGTGTTACATCGTAGTGAATCTGATGTCCGTTTTCAGTAAAAACGTGTTCTGCTACGGCCGATTTTTCTATTTGCCCTAGTCTGCAGTTTCTTCTATGTTCAGTCAAATGGGAAGCCAGTATGATCCAAACAGCTGCGACTCACCTGACGTCAGCACTAGTATAAATAAGAGCGTCCAGATTTCTGCTGTTCATTCGCAGTCGAGTCCACGACAGGGAAACAACAGCTTCTAGCGCTCGCCATTGAAGATGCCCTCCGCAGTTGAGGGAGAAACGTCTGGAAGAAACGCCAGTTATAGACCACGGCCACATAGCCCGGAATCTTCTACTACCATGATTACCGGCCGTGAAAGCCTGCATTCCACTATTAAACCTCTTAATGTTACTTCCTATTGTATTTTAAAATAAAGTAAAGATGTGTCAGGAGAGGCCTTAATCATAAACTTAATGAATATGTTAATGATGGTCAGATGATGTTCGGTGACTGTTTTGGCCTTAAAGTTTCCTGACATTTGTCTTAGAAGTGAGGAAAAACTCCGAAAAAAATCATCACTCAGGAAACTCGTCCTGACTGGGGATCGAACCCGGGCCCGCTGTAGGCAGCATGCTACCTCGAGACTACAGGTGGAAAAGTATTATAATTTATTCAGTTACATTAATAACTAATAATAATGAGACTTTTTATCTTGCCTCATACTCCGTGATTTTCAAGCATGGAACTCCAGTTTCTGTAGATATCCCTCCCATCCTCAGCCATCTTTACAACTGTTTCTTAAAAGTGTTGAATTCTGGTCCACACCTTCATCTTCAAAGTTGCCATCTGGTGTTGACCTTGAGATCAAATCTTATTCGCCGGAATTTCAAAATTCATGGATCAAAATTTGTTCTTCTGAATGTATTTCTTTTCTAGATCAATGAATTTTTAAATTCCTGGCGAACAAAATTTGATCTCAAAGTTCATCAAATCAACAGCAGATGGCAACATCGAAGATGATGGTGAAGGGATGCCTTCAGAAACTACAGTTCCGTGCTTGATGATCACGGAGTATGAGGTAAGATAAAAATACTCATTATTATTAGTTATTAACTTGAAAACCTCATAATGTTATTTCCCATAATTATTTATGATATTCAGTTATATGTTTATCTCACTGTTTAAACTTAGGGTCGCATGTTTGGACGCATTAGACAGTAAAATGCCTTCTCTGCTGAGCAAGTTGTATGCTAATACGATTTTGCTTACTCAGAAATCTGTTCATGCGATAATAATTGGTTAAATTTGTAAGCTACCTGCGGAGGTACCTTACATGAGCAACTCAAATTAAAATCCCGAAGGGAACCGAACGGGAACCGATGGTAATCGATGTACTTTGCTGCTTTATCTAACATTTATCCAAGATGTCGGACCTTGAAGACTTCGATCATGTTTTCGGTATACACGGAGAAGAGGAATTTGATAGAGTCTACCAAAGAATTCAACTGGAAGAACAGGAGAATCGGCGTAATATTGCGTGTCGCAGACGTGTTTGTATACGGTATTATTTGCGGGATGCAAGCATAAATGCATTCCTCTATAGCAGACGAAAATAACGGAAGTGGTTTTATCGCTGAGAATTCTGGGTAATTCGTTGCCAATATTACGAAAACGTTGACTCTCGTGCATGACCGTTAAGTCGGCCGTTAATTCGTTCTCAGCAATTGCTCACGGTGAATCAGCTCACTAGTGATTGGAAGTAATTTGAGTAGAGAGTAATGTTCTAACATACGACCCTTATACTACAGGTTATAATATGTTTACACTCATTTGGCTCATCTGATGACCCAACCTCTGCAGTAGGTTCTGTCTTCCCACATCTTTTTTTTTCCTTTGATCTCTGTCCAATCTAGTCCTTTCTCTATATTATGTCTTTCTTATCTTAGTCTTCCAACCTCGTTCTTGGTCTTCCTCTCATCTTTTTTTATTTTATTTTCAAGCCATTCTTAGAATGTTATCATTCAACATTCATAGTTTGTCATACCATCTTTTACTACTGTTTACCAGTTTTTCAATTACTAAACTTTCTCTAATTATTTCTTATTTTGTTTTGTTTCCTTTTGATACTTCTAAAAAAATTTCCATCTCTACTTTTTCCAATCTACTTAATTCTAATAAGAATCAATTGAATCATGAATTCTTCTTACCTCATACATCTATGTTTTTTAACACAGAACTGCAGTATCGGGAAAAACATCTTTTCCATCTTCAGCTATTTTCACGACCATC
Source organism: Diploptera punctata (assembly GCA_030220185.1). Taxonomy (NCBI): domain Eukaryota; kingdom Metazoa; phylum Arthropoda; class Insecta; order Blattodea; family Blaberidae; genus Diploptera; species Diploptera punctata. The sequence goes on from JASPKZ010004932.1 coordinate 247,331, forward strand.
AGTTTTTTCTTTTGCCGGTAATTTTCTAAACTGCCATCTGGTGTATTTTTGAAGAACTTTGTAATCAAACTTGGTTTGTCTGGAACCTCGAAGTTCATGGTTCTAGTATGGTTTTCTTGAATGTATATCTTTTACTTAATTTTATTTTACTTCAATCTCAAGTTTCAGCTGCTTAAGATATTACTGAAAGATAATAAAAAGTATTTATTTAGGTAACATTTTATCACTCACCTCATATTTTTTTCTAAACTAGTTTTGGAACTTTACACTTAAATGAAAAATATGAGGTGAGTGATAAAATGGTACCTAAATGAATATACCTAATAATGTGAATTCCTAAAACAAGTAAAATGTATTTATTTTTTATATTCAATGCCACCAGGTGGCATTATGACATTTCTGGTATTCTCACCTGGCATGGCGTACTTGTAATCCACATATAAGGTTGGGGCACCTGGAAGGCGGGGTTATGCTGCCCCGATGATATAAGAAAGGCGATGTTGATGGTAATGATACGCGAGGAGATGCCTTAATTTAAATTTATTTTAATGAGGTGAATATGATAGTGATGATAATGATGGCCAGATGATGTTCAGGGACCATTTGGGCCTTAAAGTTTTTTTTGACATTTGTCTTACAGGTGAGGAAAAACCCTAAAAAAATCTCACCCAAAAAACTTGTCCCAAGGATTGAACTCGGGTCCACTGCATAACAAGGCAGCATGCTACCTCAAGACCCAATAATGGACAATAAAATTTATATGCATAAGCTTTTTTTTGTAAATTCCATTGTTGAATCATTTGATAAAACTTTATTTTCTTTATCCTTGTGTAATTATTTCTTTGATCTCTTATTCTAAGTATTCAAATTTTCTTACTTGTGATTCATGTATTTTATGTCTTTCGGGCTAAATGGCCGTGGTCTGGTTTTATTAACACTCGACATTTCGTCTACTACTGCAGTAGACATCCTCTTACTTGTAGTTCATTAAATAGTTTTTCTATCTTCATTCTCTCTTTCTACTTTCAACACTAAACTTTTTTCAATCTTAAATTCAATTCTATATCTTGTAATGTATTAAACCAATTTGATTATATGAACTGGTAATAATCAAATTATTTAGTTTATAATAAAAGAATGAAATACCAAACCATTATGCCAATTGATATGTGAAGTACTAATATTAAAATTATTAATTTTGCCAATGGCAGACCCGTGACTATCATGCTTGCCTGTGATTCCAAGGGTCACAGGTTCAAACCCTGCTGGGATTTATGGATTTTTAAGAATGTAAAAATCCTAAACATTACTTCCTTGAGAAGGAAAGTAAAGCTGTGAATTCCATGTCATAGAATTTATGGCAAGTAAAAGAACCTCAAGCTGCAAATAAGAAACCTCTGAGCCCTTTCATCCCCAGCTTTGAATTTATTGCTGCAATAACGATTTTAAAGAGACAGTCTTTAAATTAAATAATAGTATAGCAGTTTTGTTTCCTCCATCTTGCTTCTTTTTCCTTTTGACAAGACTTGGTCAAGTCCTTAAATACATCTGACTTTCATTCAAGATTTCTTCTTCTTCTTCTTAATCCCATACGCAACCAGCGAACAATTCTGGAGGGCTGATGATTTTCTGTCAGCATTTATTCCATTAGATGAACACATCCAATTATAGTTTCAGGGATTCCCTTCTTATCCCACAGGTTCTGCCATACAATATGTTGGGCAGGAACCACTATTAGAAAGTATAAATTTTGGATAAAAATCAAATGAATCATGAATTCTTCTTACCTCATACATCTATGTTCTTTAACCACAGTATCGGGAAACATCATTCCCACCTCAGCTGTTGTCACGACTGTCGATTCTTCATTATGCTGGTTATTTTCTAAACTGTCATCTGGTGTTGATTTGAAGTACTTTGTAATCAAATATGGTTTGTCCGGAAACTCAAAATTCGTGGTTCTAATATGTATTTTTTTTATATATTTTTTTGGATGTATATCTTTTCCCAACTATTCATTCCAAACGTTTAGATATATGTTTCAAAAGTTTTGTTTCTTTTTCAATTTTCTAATAAACTTTGTGCTGCTATTGCTGATTTTTCAATTTCACAATTTTTTTATATTTCTAAAGTGTTCTTTTTTGTGATGTATGAAGTAAGAAGAATCACAATTCATTTGATTTTTATTAAGAAAACCTCATAATATAAAAATTCCCAACATTATTAGATTATTATATGAATATATTTTGGACTTGGCAAGAATACTATCATAGCATAAGCTTTAAACCATAGCTAAAGCACCAACTACATGTGCTCTCTTGAGATCAGTTACAGTCCTTTCAACTCCTTTTTTAATCGTGTTTTGTGCATTCTGTCTTTCTGAATATGCTATAATTAATGATAATATACAAGTGGTATAACAGGCAGCAATATAAATCATGACTTGCTACAGTAGTGTACAAATCTTGTTAGTAACTTTCCTGCTCTGCTCTGCTCTGCTCTACATATCCTGTCAGGGTTATTTTTCTGAGCTTATAATTCATTTATTTTTATGTTTAGGGTAGCCCGGGGCTATTTTGCACATTTCAAATTAAAAGTTATATAACCTTCAGGAAAATGTTTTCAAGGAAAATAAAATATATATTTATTATTACTGAGATATCAATAAATGTATACACAGTATTTAAAAACTCATAAGTGTTAACATTAATAAACAAAAAATATAAATCTGACACATGACGTCGCTTAACATTATGAACTTAAGCGGGGCTATTTTGCTCAGACAGGGGGCTATTCCGTCCACATCTTAACATTACAATCATTTACTGAACGTGAATTGTTTCTTGCCAAAGGCACCAACACACACCTCATGAAACCATTTTAAACATTTCTGACATCTGATCCACTCTCCCATACATTTTGACTTTTCTGTAAAATACCTTACACGACAAAAAAGAACACGGCACATCATCTTCCTCCATATTCACTGTTGGCTGAAGTGGAAGTGGATCGTCTTCATATGACGAGGAATGTGTGTTTCTTTTAATTGCACGTCTTCTTTAATCCACTTCATGTAAGCCCCTTTAGATTTATATGTGAGCACCATCTGTAACATTTTAATAAATAACTTCTGATAGTTTACTCACATTTTTATGAAAGAATAATATCTTAAGAAGTGTATGGAATAGCCCCTGTTATTCTGTGCAAAATAGCCCCCATTTACTACATTATAATAAAGCTGTATAATTTCATAACCACTTATAATTTCTAAATTTAATTAACTGATTTGATAATTGCAAACATTTACTATAAATTGGCACAGTATTTATTGATTTACATCAATCTATATAAAAATTATAGCTTAAATAGTGGGATGTATAAACTATTCAAGCAGGTATATGGCTCAAATAATACATACCGTGGTTGACAAAAGCTTCTCTTACAGCAACACAGAACCTTTTTTTGAAACAAACATATGACGACTGAATACCAGACAGACAGATGAGTTGAAAAGAAGTGGTCATTTGTCCTTGAAAATTCCAAAGGTTTCCAGGAAGACACTAAATACTTAAAGTGTGCGAAAAAAAACCATGTGCGAAAAAGCCCCGTGGTACTCTATATTAGCCTTGGTAGTCTAATGGTTATTAAAGATTTTGTCAGAAAAAAAAACTTGCTTCAACATCTATACTCAATAGCTAATTTGTATATATTTACAAGAAGATAATTTGGGTTCAGTGCACTTTACCGTGCATTCACTCACAGTGCAAGGTCTTCTGGGGGATTCTTTTACATCTATCATCACTGAATGTTTTTTTAGACACAACGGAAAAAGAGTCAAGGTATAAGATTTTGTTAATAAATTACATTAGGAAGTAACATTGTGAGGTTCTTCTTAATAAATAAGGTGAATCTGGAGTCATCTTACCTCATAACTTGTGTTCTATTTGAACTAGTTTCGGTATATCATGCAGACCATCTTCACCTTTTTCAGAATGTTGAAATTTATGTTGTTGGCTACCACTCCATCTTCTGGCTGACCGAAAAACTTGAATATCAAATATTTTTCCCCGAGAATTCATAATTCATAATCTTGTTTTAGTTCTCCTCTATGTCTTCTTCTTCTTCTTCCTTCCAAGTATTAGGCCAAGGCCTGTTACGATCCTATAGAAAATTTTCCCTCCAGCGTTTCATAGGACGGCCCAGTTCTCCTCTATGTAGATCTCCCAAACGGTGAGTTTTTTTTTTAATACAATAGGAAGTAACATTATTTAGAATATTCAAAATATGCTAACCATCTATTCTAATTTAATCATTGCTTCGATCCAAATTTTGAAATTTTACATGTTTGTGATAAGGGTAAGAAGTTGGACCTTTTGGAGGCTGTAGAAATAAATAAATTGAAAAGTAGCAATAAACTGTTAAATTCTCAACTTGATTTGAATGAATCCCCTTTGTTAAATTAAAAAATTTAAATAAATTATTGTTGTATTGACGATTTTTTATCAGTTGGTAGAGCACTTGGCCCGGAAAGCCAAGGGTCCCGGGTTCGAGTCTCGGTCTAGGCAAAAAAATTTCTCTTCAAATATTGTTGTATTGTTGCTTAAATCAGTTGATATGTACTATAATAACACAATTCATAATTTGTTAACATGTCTGAAGAAGGTACAGTGTACCGAAACAGCTGTCACTGAATTATATTAGTAAATATGAAAATCAAATAAAACTAAGTTTTATTTTTATTTAATTTATTAAGAGGTTTGTTTAATAATTAAGACATTTTGTCTGTACATTCTTACCTCTTATGGTTGTTTTTGTCGAACATATGTTTTAAGACTTCTGATGCCCATCGTCAGCGATTACAGACTAATCACTAATGATGGACATCAGAAGTCTTGAAACATATGTTCGACAAAAACAACCATAAGAGGTAAGAATGTACAGACAGAATGTCTTAATTATTCTTTTGTATTATTCAACTGTTTTAATAATTTTGTTTTTTTTATCAAGTTTTTTTTTCTGAACATGTTTACAAAATACAAAAGAACTCATTGTTTGTAAGAAGATCTACATATAGAAGAACAAAAACAAGATTATGAATTTAGAAAATTCCAAAAAAGATTTGATTTGCAAGTTCTTTAATCAGCCATAGATGAGTAGGAACCACCTGACAACGTAAATTATCATAGTCATAATGTCGATTGAAAATGAGTGGGATGTTTCCTCTTGAAAACAGCAGTTTCCGTGTTTAAGAAAACATAAACTATGAGGTATAATATAAAAAATGGCTCATTCATTCATGAACATAAATTTGAACAGTCTGGAAAGCTGAAAGATGGTATACATAATATACCCAAACTAGTTCAAATAGAAAACAAGAAGTTATGAGGTAAGATGACTCAGGATTCACCTTATTTATTATAAGACTTTGTCTTTGTAGCAAATTGTCTGCTGACTTACCATCCCTACTTGTCTCTTAATTACCTCAAAAATTCAGTAAAAAAACTCTCATTTGTGTGTAACTTCATGTCAGGACAAGAGATGAGGTGAAGCCACTATTATTGATTGACATGACAGCCTTAAAAATTGAATGTCGGTAATATCACTAAAGTGAAGTAAGTATTTTGACATTTTTGCACATAATGTAACAACATTTCAGTTTTCCTACTGGAAATGCAATAACATGATCATGAGTACATGTCCCCAGGGGAGAAACTGGATTTGTATAATTTAGTGCAGAAATAACTTGTATTGTTAGATCCTAGCTTTATATTCCTGTACTTTTTTTTTTCGGCTCAGAAATGTAACTACTGCAGGATTTTTTGCAACTCTTTATAGAAACTATTAGAAACTTAGTAAGAAATTTTGTTTGATGCAAATTCTTACATCTTATTGTGAATTTGACAATTTTTTCTTGATTCAAATTGAATCAATATCAGTGAATTTGTTTTTTTATGTTTCTTGTACCTAAACAATATCATAGATATCTAGTAAATGCTAGTATACGATACTTGTAGACTGCCGTGGGAGCTTAAATGCTAACATGCCAGCTTCCTGTCAGGGGATAAAAGTCTTGAGTATGGGTTCTTTTGGAAGGAAACTAAAGCAATGGATCCTGTATACTATAATTATTTATTTATCCTGGTGGTTGATTTTTAGCACATAAAAGATACTCATGCCGTTCACCCCAGATATATATATATATATATATATATATATATGCATCATCAGCCTTAAGGTATGTTCCGATCTCATGTTAGAATTGGTCTGTCCATCTTTTACTGAGTCTTCCTACATTTCTTCGTCCTAGTGGTTTGTAATGAAGAATCTGTTTTGGAATTCTATTGTTATCCATTCTATTGATGTGGTCCATCCATTCATCTCACTATTGTAGAATTCTATCTAATAGTTTGAATATATATATATATATATATATTTAGATTTATCATATGTTAATTATGAATAAGAGGGCTATGACTCTTCCATAAATTTACCTAGTTTTAGAGGCATTGCAGATAGGGAGCCCAGAGTCTCTGACATAAACCATTAAGTTATGAGTTGTTGGCATTTAATATAATCCATAATCTATGTAGTATTAAAATATTTTCTAATGGCTGTATTTGGTTAATTTATTCCATTTTTGCTTTATCATTATTATTATTATTAAAATAAAATATGAGTAAGGAATTGCTTGAAATCTTAATTAGGGATTGGAAGAAACCCAACTATCAAGAATTAATCAGACTTTTTTTTTAATTTGATTTTTATACAAACTTTAAAGTTGCTTTTTAAGCTTCCATGACTGAAGAGGGACAAGATATTGTCTGAAACTGCCGGTATCAAAGAAATTTTAAATTATATGAGGTGAGTCATTAAAAATATGTTCTCCACTCACTATTAATGATATAACCTCATAATGTTTGCTTCCCAATAGTAATTTAAATATATTGCTTTTTAAGAATGAACACTATGAGGTATTTAAATTCATCTCATAAATTTCGTGCTTTTCAGGATACCCAACATTAATTTTAACTATGAGGTATTATTTATTTAAGAAAAATTATATCACCTTACCTCATATCCTTCTTCTTATTAGACCGTTTTCGGGACCTAATTAGGTTCCACTCTCAGTATTTTCATGACATAACTACGGTTCTGAGAGTACGGAGGATAGAACTTAACAAGGTCCCGAAACCAGTCTTTTAAGAAGAAGGATATGAGGTAAGGTGATACAGTTTTTCTTAAATATTTAAAATTGCTCATTATCTGATATCATTTTTAAGACATTCTTTAAAGCTAAATTTTGAAAATATGATTAATTTTTTATTGTTGAACTTCATAGAATCCCAAATTAATATGCGATGCTGTTTCATGATACCTTATGAAAATTTCAAAATTATTATTTTTCTTTAGAGCTAAAAAAATAAGAGGTAATTTAGCCATTTTTTTTAAATATCTGCCCAGACACTTCTTCTTCTTCCTTTCATGTGATAGACCTAGGGGTCTGTTATGGTCTGAATTCTACATTTGAAGGGTCTGCCCAAAGATCTCTTGCCTGGTGGCTGGTAATTTAAGATTTGACATATTCTTATATGGCTCGTTCTTCTTACATGAGATTTCTAGTTGTTTCTGTATTTTTGTACATATTCCATGATTAATTCTCTTTGTATTCTTTGATAATCTCAGAATTCCTTTTATGGTCTGTTCTTGAGTAACCTGCAGTACGTCTCATAAATTTCATTTCTGCTGCAGTTAGTCTTTGTTCATCTACACTGCGAATTGTTCAGGCCTCACTGCCGTTACATAATATGGGTCTGGCCAGCATTTTATAAATTTTAGTTCGTGTATGTTGACACTTCAACCTATAAAACAGGATGTCCAGGAAAAATAATGCATATGGTAACCCTAATATGTGTAATAAAAGAGAAAAACTGATACAAAGTACTCTCTTTAGTGGCAGTATAACATGAAAAACAGTTTATGATTCTATTATTAATTTAACACATATCATTGAAGGATAAATCTACATCAGTTAGGAAAAACCGGGTAAGTCTTCAAAGTAATTTTTTACAGGAGAGCGAAAACTAGTTCAATGACTTACATAAAAGAGTGCATACATCGAAAATTCAATGCTTAATAACACCGTCACTATTCGCTTGACGACTTACCCGTTTTTTACCGAACGTGCATCGGACCAAAAGCTATCGGGAGATGTTAATAACTAATTTTTGACCAAAAGTTGACTTACCCGGTTTTTCCTAACTGATGTAGAAATTACAACATATATAAGAGAAAAATTTGCATCTAGGTTGGAACTCGCCCCGGTAGCTCAGTTGGTAAGAGCATTGCTATGGTAAACCAAAGGTCCCAGTCTGGACGAGAATTTTTCTCTTCTAATTCTACCGTAATTTAATTTATTTAACTGGTTATTTAACTCATGCCCCAAATGGGAGTCAATGACCAATTCACATTTCAGTTGATTTTTTATTTACAACCAATCACAGTCGTGTTTCGCCTTCTCCTAAAATTTACCAGCTAAAGTTTATAATAATAAGAAAAGTAACTACCTTTTTAATATTCTGAATAGGTCATGTCATAGCATCATATGCATGATTTTTGCAGCGACTGGCTCCCTAAGAAATACGGCTACCAGATTGTATATATAGTGCATGAATGTCAACACGTAGCGCGTACGAGACAAAATATAAAAACATTTGTAACAATTGATTATACCACAAAAAAAGAAACCACTGTTTGCACTTTCTTAAATGAATTATTTTCCAGGAAATGACGCAGAAAAATATAATTGACATATTTACATCATAGGACATCAGAAATTAATTAATACCTATAACACTGGTTATAAATTTCTCCACTAGGGTGCATTCTTACAACATTGCGATCTTTTGGCAATAAATGATATTATGATCTGGTTGCAGTGATCGAACAAATGAAGCATACCAATCGTTTCTCATTTGTTTTCAAACATCGCCGTTTACATTAAATATATAAATATTTTAAAATAACTATATTTAAATAATGATTTGTGAGTAAACAGCTTAATTTTATTTGCTAAATAGTCCTAACAAATGCCACTCTTGATTTCCAAATTCTCTAGATAAATTGACTCCTTACTTCGTGAGTCGTGAATTTATCGATAATTTGGAAATCACTCATGGCATTACTTATGAAAAACAGTACTAAATATTCACACTTATTTTATAGAATTTGCATCAAATAATTGAATATAGTTAATGTGTTAAGAATGTCACACAATTTCTGCCTCTTGCTGTACAAATATTTTCTAAATATGTAATGTATATATCTATGTATGTATTGAAAGCATTCCACTAAGTGTTTGAAGACTGTTGTTAAGAATAAGGCCTTTCTTACATTGGAGGAAAAATCTCATGATGTTATAGTCCATAAAAAGCAGCATGGAAAATGTTCTACCATTATTTAATTTTATAGTTATATTCAGTGCTTTTGAGAAGTAGAGCCATTCTCTGCATCAACTACTCCATTGAAGAGCAACATTCACAAATGTAATCATAATAATAGTATAATTAAAAAATTACGTACTTATTACAATTTTAAGATATGTGACTCCAAAGCAGCCATTCTCGCTATAACACGAGACACAACACCCAAAAGCATCAAAATTATCGAATGTCACAAAATGATAAAACAGTTATCCTGTCTACATAAAAAAGTTGTACTTCAATGGATTCCAGCCCATTGTGGAGTGACAGGCAATGAAATAGCCGATTTTCTGGCCAAGAAGGGTAGCAAAATTGTTTCAAATCCAACTTCTACTCCAGTTTCCTTTCACTCTATCAAAAGAATTATCTCAAATAAATACATCAATAAACTTAGAGAAGAATACACCACCAAAACATCTGGAAAGGAATGGGAAAATAATTACAAGCTTCTGACATTACTACATTACAAAGAAAATCTGCAGTAGCAACATTCAGACTGCAACAGACTGACAGACATGACTGCTTGAATAAACACCTACACAGAATTGGCATAACAGATTCACCTAAATGCCCTTTTTGCAATTTAAATGAAGATATGGAAAGAAACCATCTCCTCCGTTGTCCAGCTTTTGTAGAAGAGACCTGCCTTTCTGCTAAATATTGGAGTGCTAGAGAGTGAATGATTTCATTATCAAGTGCTCGACATTAGATACCAACCAACCAACAATTTTAAGATATTATTAAATTATAGACTAAACAAAATACAATAATGATGTGAACTAATACTAGCTTATACTAACAAAAACATGGAATATAATAAAATTAAAATGGTATAAAATAAAGTAAGTAACTTCCTAGATGATTATTTATAGAATGTTGTATATAGTTGTTATGCAGTTAATGTTTTCATTGTGTCGAACTTAAGATATCATATAATTTGTATTTAAATAATGATAGTGATTGACTATCTCTGACATGATTGAGAAGTGAGTTCCATGCTCTAGTCATAGATATTGTGTAAGATTCAGAGTATAGACCTGTCCTGTGCTGTGGTATCAAAAGTAAAGAAGAGTCTTCTGATCTTGTTCCTAAATTATGATGAGCTGATAAATTTTGAAAATGTGTTGTTAAATAACTTGGTAAATATGTGTGCAGAATTTGGAATAGTAAGGTATGTGAATGTAAAGTTGTTCTGTCATTTAGGCGTAGCCATGATAAGGCCTGAAATGAAGAAGACACGTGGTCATAATGTCAGAGATTGAATATAAATCAAATGCATGCATTATGAGCACGTTGTAGTCTGTCAGATAATATGTGATTCCCAAGCAGCAATATCTCCTATAATAAACTATAACATACCGTTAAATTAGGTATATATTCCCTCCACCATATCTTCAGTGTCCATGATTCAGCCATTTTACATAGAACTTGTTGATTAAATATTTTAAAATTACACCTCACCTCATATTTTGTCTTCTTTTTAAGGGTCGAATGTTTGAACGCATTAGACAGTAAAAGGCGTTCTCTGCTGATAAAGTTTTATTCAAACACATTTTTCTTACTCAGAAATCTATTAACGCGGTAATAATTGTAAAGCTACCTGACAAGGTACCTTAAGATCGTAGCGCAAGATATAAACTTATGTGAAAATCCCGACGGGAACCGATGGTAACCGATGTAGTTTGAAACTTATCCAAGATGTCGGACCTTGAAGACTTCGATCATGTTTTCGGTATACGCGGAGAAGAGGAATTTGATAGAGTCTACCAAAGAATTCAACTGGAAGAACAGGAGAATCGGCGTAATATTGCGTGTCGCAGACGTGTTTGTATACGGTATTATTTGCAGGATGCAAGCATAAATGCATTCCTCTATAGCAGACGAAAATAACGGAAGTGGTTTTATCGCTGAGAATTCTGGGTAATTCGTTGCCAATATTACGAAAACGTCAACATTCATGCATGACCGGTTAAGGCAGCCGTTAATTCGATCTCAGCTCACCAGTGATTGGAAGTAATTTGAGTAGAGAGTAATGTATTTGCATACGACCCTTAAGAGTGGGTTTAGAGAAACTAAGTCTATAATTTAACTAAACAATCTGGAATAAAGATAAACCCACCAAGAGTAAAATGGTAATGTATTTCAAACCAGTTCTAACACATGCAGCTGAGACTTGGACATATACAAAGAAGGACTTGAGCAGAATCCAAGCTACAGAAATGAAATTCTTACGTGGAATAGTGCATGCAACAAGGAGAGCTAGAATAAGGAATGACAAAATCAGGGAGACATTAAGGGTCGTATGTAAATACATTACTCTCTACTCAAATTACTTCCAATCACTGGTGAGCTGAGATCGAATTAACGGCCGACTTACCGGTCATGCATGAATGTTGACGTTTTCGTAATATTGGCAACGAATTACCCAGAATTCTCAGCGATAAAACCACTTCTGTTATTTTCGTCTGCTATAGAGGAATGCATTTATGCTTGCATCCCGCAAATAATACCGTATACAAACACGTCTGCAACGCGCAATATTACGCCGATTCTCTTGTTCTTCCAGTTGAATTCTTTGGTAGACTCTATCAAATTCCCCTTCTCCGCGTATACCGAAAACATGATCGAAGTCTTCAAGGTCCGACATCTTGGATAAGTTTCAAACTACATCGGTTCCCTTCGGGATTTTCACATAAGTTTATATCTTGAGCTACGATCTTAAGGTACCTTGTCAGGTAGCTTACAATTATTACCGCGTGAATAGATTTCTGAGTAAGAAAAATGTGTTTCGATAAAACTTTATCAGCAGAGAACGCCTTTTACTGTCTAATGCGTTCAAACATTCGACCCTAAGTGTAGAAAAATTAACAACAGACATAGAAAAAAGTAGACTAAAATGGTTTGGACATTTAACCCTCTGCATGCCACTGGTAAAATCTCTTGTGTCAGAGATTTAAATCGCACCCACCAATGTGATCGGCTTTCCAAGTAGTTTAAGTATATTGTCTGGCAGGTAATGGACAGGAGCATCAGAGCCGATCTGATCGGCTCATGACATCTAAAGAGTTAAAAAGAAAGGAAAAGGAAAGACTACCACAAAGACTGTTAAATCTAAAAAATACAAGGAAAACGACCACAAGAAAGATGGATTAACCAAGTGAAGAAAAGTCTACAAGAGAGAGGATACGACTGGGAAGGACTAAAAAGAAGCAAAGCATGGGAAGATAGAGATGGTTGGAGGCATATTTTGAATCGACCTTCAAAAAGGAAGACACGATAAGATGATGATGATGATGATTAGAGAAACTAATAATCCTCCATCATCAGTTTGTACTCGACTGATGTTTTTTCATTGATGATTTAGCATTTCCTTCGCAATCTGTTGGTAGACCAATAAACTTTCAAATCTAATCACATTCCTCAGGAATTTCAAAATTCATTAATTTTTATAGGTTTTCTGTTTGTTTAATTAATTTGACCTTTCTTTCAATTAAATACTTTTTTGACTAAACATGAGTAGCTACTGCAAATTCTTCTACTTTTCCATTTTTTAACATTCCTAAGGTCGGCCGGCTGCAGTGGACTAGTGGTTATGCTCCTTGCCTCTGGTCCTGAGGGTCATGGGTTCAAACCCGGACAGGGTCGATGGATTTATTTAGGATGGAAAAATCCAAGGAGCAAGTCCTCCAGGAGGGACTTTAAGCCATGGGTCCCAAGTCTGAAGATTTTAGGCTCGTAAAAGATCCTTAAGCCTGAATGAAAAGGTCTCTAAGCAAAATTTACCGAATTTTCCCGTCCTAGTAATACCTTGGTTTCCTAGATGTAAGTATAAGGCGGAACGCTGACCACGAACCACTCAAATGACATCTATACAAAAACAAGTGTAACTAAATTAGTATGGTTCAAATTCTTCCCTGTAGGGGGAGAGCGCCTAAATCTCTGTTAAGGGAAACATGGGCTTACAAGAAGAAGAAGAAACATTCCTAAGGTGTTTGTTCACTCTCGTTTTCAAATTTATTTTTGTTTTCCCTATGTAGATTTTATCACAATCACATTTTATCTGATAAGTACATGATTTTTTAACTTCTTGATTTCATTAAAACTGCAGGTTCAATTTATGTTTGAAATTTCAAAGAATTATCATGATGAATGAGTTATGTATTTTATTAAATGCGAGAATATTTCCTCCATTGTAAGTATAGCTGGATTAAATTAAATTTACACAGCAATACAGTATTAATTTTAAAATAATGTTTATTATTATAATTGTTTTAAATGTTTTGATATTTATTTTAGATCTTGTTGAAAGTTGTAACACCAAAATAATTTTTTATATGAAAGTTGTATTAATGTTAAGAATATTTTTGTTAAATACAAGTTTAATGTGGCTCTGATGTACCAAGGTATTATAAGGCTCCATCATTGGGATCAGACATTTACAATTTTCGATCCTACATATTAAATTTATCACTACTCACCAAAAGATAAATTTTAAGATAAAATCAAATGTTTCATACCTCTCCTTATATTAATCTTGTAAGTTGATGGCGATTTCAAGACCATAGCGGTCCCATCTTCAGTACAATCTTGACGACTGATGTTATGTTGATCGGAATAACCACTTCTTCTTCCCTCTGTTGGTGGACCGATAAACCTCTGGATCAGGTCAGGATTCGCAGGTATTTCAAAGTTCATAAGTCTTTCTTTATTCTTCTGACTTATGAACTTTGAAATTCCCGCGAATCCTGACCTGATCCAGAGGTTTATCGGTCCACCAACAGAGGGAAGAAGAAGTGGTTCTTCCAATCAACATAACATCAGTCGTCAAGATGGGACCGCTATGGTCTTGAAATCGCCATCTACTTACAAGATTAATATGAGGAGAGGTATGAAACATTTGATTTTATCTTAAATTAAACCTCATAGTGATTTATTCTTATAAAAGTTCAAGATAAATTTTATTTGAAGAGAAAAATATATTTTTTAATAAAAACATCGAAAGAAGTCACACTGGCTTTATAATGCAATGTAAAATTCCCAAATAAATGTCTTCTTAATAAAGAAGTCACCATTTGCAAGATAGAAGCAAAGGTTTCATAGCATGTGCTATGCGGGAATTAACAGCGTATATAAGAGAAAAATGTGTGTTTAGATTGGAACTTGCTCAGATAGCTCGATCGGTAGAGTCTTGGCCTAGAAAGCCAAAGGCACTGGGTTCAAGCCCTGGTCTGAGCGTATAATTTTTCTCTTCAAATAAGAAAAATATATGCCTGATTCAGGATTTAAAAGAGAGAATTAAAATGCATTTGAATCGGGAGCCTGGTAGCTCAGTGGTCAGAGCGCTGGTGTCCATAACCAGAGATATCAGGTTCAAGTCCTTATTCAGGAGTATATTTTTCTCTTCAAATAAAAATTACAGTTTTGTTAGTCAGCCCAGTGATTTAGTGGCTATCATGTTAATTTCTGATTCAAGATTTACATGTTTTAATCCAATCATATCAACAGATTTTTTTTCAAGATATAAAAATACTGTGTATGACTTCCTGCAAAAGAGAAGTAAATCTATGGATCCTGCATTGCAGATTTACAAAAATAAATGAACATAAAGCCTGAAATAAGAGTCCACTGATTAAACTTTTTGTCGCTTTCATATTCAGCTTTAAATCATATATTGTAGCTAACAGTCTGATATTAAAGGGCAATGTTTCACGGTTTGAACAAAATTTTTCTTTCTAAAGTAAAACTATATCCAGTTCTGGAAAATGTTAATTTAAAATATAACATCAAAATAATAAGCTTTACCGCTTAAAAGTAATGTTCAAAATCTGAAAAAAAAAAAAAAAAAAAAACTTTGAATAGAAGTCATCAGATGGCATTGTTGATAGTGATGGCTATTGGCCTTCAGAAGAAAGGAGAATTGTATAAGTGGAAAGAAATTTGACGTTCCTATTGGAAGTTCGAATGGCATAACGGCTATTGCACTATCGTATAGAGTCAGATATTCAGGGTTCGAATCCCAGTTTGAACATTAATTTTTCTTTCTAAAATAAAACTATTTCCAGTTCTGGAAAATGTTAATTTAAAATATAACCTCAAAAAATACCAAGTTATAAAATTACAATATGAAGTAACATTATAAGGTTCTTTTTAATAAATAAGGTGAATCTTTTTTTTTATTTTAAAATCGAGTCTGTTGCATCTTACCTCATAAAAGTTAAGTTCTTCTAGGATATGTTTCAAAACAATTCTGTTTTATCTTCAGCTCGTCCAGACTGTTGATTTTTAAGTTGTCAGCCCTGGATGTCGACTCCTACTCCATTTTTGGTGGTCCAAAGAACTTTCATATCAAATCTCTATCCCAGGGAATTTCAGAAGGTTAGAATCATGAATTTTTAAATTCCCAGGGAGAGAGATTTGATATGCAAGTTCTTTTGACCACCAAAAGATGGAGTAGGAATCGACATCCAGGGCGACAACTTGAAAATCAACAGTCTGGACAAGTTGAAGATAAAACTGAATTGTTTTAAAACATGTCCTAGAAGAACTCAACTTTTATGAGGTATATTTATTAAAATACCAAGTACTTACTAGTTTCTTTGGAGAAGAATGTAGTAAAAATTTATATTGGTCCTTATTTTAATTGTACTTCCATAATTTGATGTAAATAATCACATTCCTGATAATGGCATTATATTTGTAACTTTGTATAGGGTGTTCCAGAACTTTTGAGTTAAATCAATATAGATGGTAGTGGAGTCTCAGAAAACTCTAGTTAGAAATGCTGACTTCAGCTCTAATAAAATATGAACAATCGATGATTGATAAGAAGTAACTCTGTGAGGTAATTTAATAGGGAGATTGAATAGGGAATGTATACCTCATATATTTTTTTTCACCTGCTTCGAGGAGCATCAACACCATTTTTAACTAGTATCTGACTGTTGTGTTGATCTTAGGATATCTTGTATATTTTTTCCCTCTGGCGGTGGGTAGTAGAACCTCACAATTAAATCCTTTTCCTCAAGAACTTATTAAACACAAAGTAATGTATATTTCAATGGAAGTAACATTATGAGTAAATCATATTTGAAGAGAAAAATTATACACTCAGACTGGGGCTTGAACCCAGGACCTTTGGCTTTCTAGGTCAAAACTCTACTGACTGAGCTACCTGAACAAGTTCCAATCTAAATGCAAATCTTTCTCTTATATAAGAAGACATTTATTTGGGAATTTTACATTACATTATAAAGCCAGTATATGGCTTATTATATTATTTTTAGTCTGATCATCTTACCTCAATATTAATGTTGATTTGTTTTGAAATATGCTCAAGAACAAATCAACATTAATACTGAGGTAAGATGATCAGACTAAAAATAATATATTTGAAGAGAAAAATGTTCGCCTAGACCGAGACTCGAACCCGGCAAGCCAAAGGTCCCGGGTTCGAGTCTCGGTCTAGGCGAAAATTTTTCTCTTCAAATATAATTTATCTTTCAGTGAGAAATGTTAAATCAATAATAAAAACATCATAAAAATAATATAATTAAAATAACCTCAAAATATCACTTTCTAATATTAAATATATGGCTTCTTCCTGATTTATCCATCATTGAGATGTATGAAATGAATAATAAATAACATGAGGTTCATTTTAATAAATTTAATTGAGTCACTAACATCTTACATGTGATATTTGGTATAATTATTGAGAACATGTTTCAATATGCCTGCATACTATCATCAACTCTTTCTGTCTGTTGAATTGTCAGTTCTGGATGTTGATTCCTCTACCTTCTTTAGCTAGATCTGCGAACTTCCAAATCAAAACCTCTCCCCCTGGGAATTTCAAAATTCGTTACTTTTTCTTTGTTCTTGTGGATGTAAATTTTTCTCCCAAACTGTCAGTTCTTTGGGTTATTCTATTATAATAATTTTGTATTTGTGTCGATTCTATGGTTTTCTGACCAAGCATGAGCAGCTACTGCAGATTTATTTATTTTCCCATTTTTAAAATTTCAAAGATGTTCTTTTATTCTAATGTTCAAATTCATTTCCTATGCAGGCAAACTGAACCATGTTCTCAATAATTCTACCAAATTATGAGGTGAGATGCTACTGACTCAAATATATTATAAAGTAATGAATTTTGAATTTCCCAGGGAAAAGGAGTTTATCTGCTCTCCACAGGAGGAATGAATATACAAGACATCTAATGGTCAAAATAACAATTGGATTTTTCTATTATTAATTTAACACTTCTCACTGAAGGATAAATTATATTTGAAGAGAAAAATTCTTGCCCAGACCGAGACTCAGTGAGAAATGTTAAATTACTAATAGAAACATCAATAGAAGCGCTACTGGCTGTATAAAGTAATGTTTAAATTCCCAATAAATGTCTTCTTAATTAAGAAGCCACTATTTGCAAAGGTTGCAAAGCATTTGGCGCAAGGGAATTACAATGTATATAAGAGAAAAATTTGTGTCTAGATTGCAACTCGCCTCGGTAACTCAGTTGGTAGAGCATTGGCCCGGAAAGCCAAAGGTCCCAGGTTCGAGTCTTGGTCTGTGCGAAAATTTTTTTCTTCAAATATAACAAGTGGATACTATTGTTTATTTTTTATTATTTCACTCACCTCATACTTCATAATTCATAGCAGACCCTGGGTTTCTTCACATCTTTTGTGACATGTCACAAACCTCATAGTGTTATTTCCTATCTACATAACTTAAGTGGATACTATTATAAAATTATAATAGGAAATAACATTTTGAGGTTCTTAATAAATAAGTTAAGTCTTGTTTTCACCTTACCTCATAGTAGTCAAGTTCTTTTAGGAACGTTTCAAAACAAATCTTCTGTTTTATCTTCAGCTTGTCCAGACTGAGTCTGTCCTAAAATATCTCAACTTCTATGAGGTAATATGAAAACACTCAGCTTATCCATTACTCAAATACTAATTGAAAATGGTAAAAATAGTTCCTGGAATATTTGCAGATGAAGACACACAATGTGAGTTCAGCAGTATATATTCATTTTTCAATTTCATATTTGAACAATTTGAGTGTTCACAAATTTAACATTTGTCAAGATAGGCAGTATTTGTCGTCTTAAAAGATGGACCCTTGTAGTACAAATGGCATATAATATGTAGTCGGTTGCTGTTGTTGAATAAGTATAAATTATTATTATTTTTAATATTTGTATGATATCGAGAGGGTGCCTTTATTCGATGTTGCAGTAACATGTCAGTTTGTTCCAATGTCATATGTTTGCTATCAAATATCTTACACCTGACTCTGAAAGATGCTTTCTTTAAAAGAACTAGAAAATATAAAACAAGAAATTTCTGTTGTTTTGTAATAAGATTACCAGCCAGTAACATAAGGAAGAATTTTGTAAGTTTTCCCAATCTTATCAGAAATTCATCTAAAAACATATTGGTTTCTGATTAAATTTTGAATATTTATTTTCCTTTTTAAAAATTTAATTTGTTTCATTAGTTTAATATACAGAGTGTCCTGAAATTTGACCAATAAAAAAAGTAATGTATAAATTCTCAATAAAAATACTTCTGAATAGAAGACGTCAGTTGGCGTGATGGTAGCGACAGCTATCAGCCTTCGGACAAACGAGAATTGTAAAAGTGGAAAGAAATGTTAACGTTTGTATCGTCATTTGAATGGTGTAATAAATAGCCCACTTGTACAGAGAACGAAAGTTCCAGGGTTCAAATCCCAGTACAAGCATTAATTTTACTTTCTTAAAATTAGATTCTACCCAGAATTGGAAAATATTAATTTAAATAAAAATATTGAAAATCTTGAAGTTTATTTACATCGAAATATAAAGATTTACTGCTATAATAGTTGCATAAATGGATAATTTCTGTTAATATCGTTAAGATAAATACATTTGTGTAAATCCTTGAATGCATCTAAAAATATTATTTCTTTTAAAGATTGCTATCTGGTAACTTTCTGCAGGGGGTGAAGAGTTTGAAGGAATCAACATACACTTATTATTAATGTTACTAGTAAAACATTTACATTTTATTGAGCAATGAATTGTGATGTGTTCAATGTATTGTAGTGAAACCTGTTCCAAGATTTTGCAAAACTGAACTGTTTTCATATTATTGATGTCATGCCAAGAAATCTGATGTGAAATGCAAATGTTTTGAGGTGGTTTAAATTTGCACAGTGATATAACTGTTTCATACCCTGAAATTTGTTGGTTTTGTAGAATTGGGCCATTATTATATCAGATTTTGTAGATTATTACATCATGTTTTTTCTACATTTCCAACTTCTTCTAATGTCTTCCTCTGTATCTTTTGAGATATATATATATATGTATATTCTTAGTTTATTTTTTTATCTTTTCATGTAAATCTTAATGACTAGATAAATTCTCATAACCAACTCAAGATCTCATTTGATGTCTTATATTGGTAAATGAAGTACAACATAGTTTTTTCTTATGTGATTTTTCTAATTTTGAAATCATTCATCTCTAGAAGGTAAGACATGCCTCAAAAAAACGTTACAATGTTTCAAATCATGCAGAAATGGCATCATTCCTTTTTTATGAAATTGATATTTTATGGCTAGAAATTTAATAAAAGAAGTAAGGAAACAAGCTGATAAAGCAGCACAAATATCAGCAGGGTATATGAAAGATTTAATTTGGTGCAACAAACATATGTCAATAGAAAGCAAAACCCGCATATACAAAACGATAGTTCGACCAGTTATTGTATATGGTGCAGAAACCAGGGCTGATACAACAAAAACTAAACAAATAATAAGCACATGTGAAATGAAAATCTTAAGAACTATTCAGGGGAAAACATTATTTGATAAAATACACAACACAGAAATTAGGGACAAATGTCATATTCAAGACATAACCAAATTTATTATAGATAGACGAAAATATTGGAAGGGTCACATAGAAAGAATGGAAGAAAACCGGCTTGCAAAAAAAGCTAAAGAAGATAGACCAATGGACGGGAGAAGAACAAGAGGAAGACCAGCCAAGAGATGGATAGACAGTGAATGCACATCCAATATGTCTTCCTCCGAGGAGTGATTTTGGAAATAAACAGGATGAAAATCCTACAAATTAAGTTTAAGAAGAAGAAGAAGATATTTTATGGTAGTGTGTTCTGCATTCTTACATATGTTTTTTCTCGATTAGTTCTCATAGACTCATATTCACAATAGTGAAGTCCTTTTATTGTAGAAACATGTATATGAGTTTAAATTTAAAATAAATTAATAGATAGATAGAATTTTAATGACTCACCTCATAATTGTAGATTTCATGAACTGTAGTCAGAAACTCTGACCATCAGGCTGGTCATTATTATTAATAGTAGTAATAGTGGAAGTATTTTTATTTTTAATTAGGCTCAAATCAGTTTTCGTCATAGAAGATATGATTCATTAGAGGATGATATCAACCCTTCCTTCCAAAGTTTTTTTTTTTGGTCTGCTAATGCATTTTTTGCTCTTAACACATTGGTGACGGGCCACGGAGATCTCCGTGTTTAAATGGCCAGCGCTAGACGACCGGTCACGGAGATTTCCGTTTTTACGTTTTCTATGGCTTCCCTGCTCTTCGCTTTTGAATGAGGCATTCAATTTTGTTTCTTCTCATTGTGAAATAAATTTTAGTTGTATTTGTACCCCCCTTTCTTCTCTTTTATGAAATTGCCAACTTTACAGAATTGTTTACAATTTTATGACAGACGGCTGGTGAAATATGGAATTTTAGTGCGGGTAGTTAGGCGATTACGGGATACGTATGTAACCTGTAAATATATTTTGCAGAGCGGAAAAATTAAAAGAAACTCTATTTTGCGTTCTGGAGCCGAATTTATATCTGTGGCATCATGTCCACCAGGATAATTATTATAACAGTGTGGCTATAGCTGAAAATTTGCTCGAAAGAAAGACGAGAGCTTCTGAAGCAATAAAGATTAACAGAGGGCTTCCAAAATCATTTGTGGAAGCAGGAAATAAACTCAAACCAGGAGAAAGTGTTTTTGTAGTAAGGGGAACCTTTTGCTACAAACATGGAAAGATAAAAGGACGTAAGAATGGTTAGCACATTGCATCAGGCAACACAAGAGTGGGAGGAGTAAAGTTGAAAAAATGCCCTATTGTATACTTCAATATAACAAGTACGTAAGGGTGTAGACAGGGCTGATCAATACCTATCATATTACTCCTTCCTTAGAAAAATAGTGAAATGGTGCTAGAAAGTTGTATTGTGGCTTCGGAATTGTACACTCTTTAATGCTTTCAGGGTCCATAAATTTCAAAATCCTAACAGCAAAATGTCAAACAGGAGTTTTTTGCTTGAAACAGCCTCTTGTTTGGCAGTCGTGAAATTAGGAACAGATGACAGAGAAGACGAGGAAAGACAGAGAGAAAAGAAACCACTTCTAGGAGACCACCTCACGACCCACCAGGGAGGCTAAGACATTAAGAAAAATAAATTAACACCAACTGTGATTGTAAAGAGAAAAATACCCTCAAAACTTTTCCGCGATTTTAGTGAACACAAGAAAAGAAACTCGCTACGTATGCTCTTTTGCCCTTTGCCTTTACATAAAGGTAAATATTTCCAACGCTATCAAACTCTCAATTTCTACTAGAAAATCTGGTGAGAACACTAATAAAGATTTACTTATGCATTATTGTTATTGATTGTAAATATATTGATGTAAAAGCCACACTGTGCTAGCGCGGTTTAAAATTTAAAAGTCCACCCTACTGACAGAAATGTCCGGTCCAGCAGCGGTGGGTGCAACGCAGAGCTGTCGGTCACCAATGTGTTAAATATAAATCTCGAACTACCCTAATTAACCTTGTAATAATTATATGGATATTCCACTCTCTCTCTCTTTTTTTATATGTTTTAACGACCATTATATTCATTGTGTCCACTGCTGTGATCTCGAGGTAGCGTGCTGCCTTATCACGCAGCAGACCCGGATTCGATTCCCGGTTGGGACAGGCTCCTGGATGAGGTTTTATTTTGGGATTTTCCTCACCTGTAAGACAAATGTCAGGTAGCTTAGAGCCCAGTGGTCCCTGAAAATCATCCTTATCATCATCATCATCATCATCCTCCTTCACCTGTGTCGAAAGCAGTGGGAAGCTACCACACCTATAATTCCCCAGTAAAGCTACAAAGCTTAGCATGAAAATGCTATGATTGCAATGAAAGACATGCCCTCAGGCATAATTACTATGGATGGACAGATATTCATTGTTGTCTCGTCTATGTGTCTAGTCTGATTTTCCCAACAGTTAGTTGAGTTTTCATTTCTGTTTAAGGGTCGGTTTCACCAACAGAGGTAACTGTATTACGCCAGTTTTCCCGTGTATAATGCATAGCTTAAACTGGCGTAATACAGTTACCTCTGTTGGTGAAACCGACATTCATAATTTGATGTAAGGGCTAATTAAATTATTGTGAAAATAAAATACCCCTTTAAAAAGCTAGGAGGATGCATAGGGGCATAAATAGAAGAATCCATGATTCATAGCAAAAATAGTCAGATGCCATATCACTATTTTTCTGACACACAATAAGTGATTATACTTTTATTTTAATAATGTGTTAAAATGACTGGCAAATGCAGGATCACATTAACAATGATCATGCAACCTACAAAATCTAATGCCTCAGTAATCCATCCATAGTAATTCTGCCCGAAGGCAGGTCTTTCACTGCAATCATAACATTTTTATGTTATGCTTGCAGCTTTACTAGGGAATTGCAGGTGTGGTAGCTTCCTGTTGCTTTCCACACCGGTGAAGGACGTGATGATGATGATGATGATGGCCATATGATTTCGGGGACCGTTTGGGCCTTAAAGTTTTCCAGACATTTGTCTTACAGGTGAGGAAAAACCCCGATAAAACCTCATCCAGAAAAACTGCCCCAACTGGGGATCGAAACCGGACTTGCTGCGTGACAAGGCAGCATGCTGCCTCGAGACCACAGCGGTGGATATATATATATTAATAGCACAAAACCACGATGACATAGAATATATGGCAAAAATGCCTCAGTAAAATAACCTGATATTTATCGTCTTTATGCAATAAACTTTTGGAAATGTGATACAACTTTTCTGAGGAATGTCTTGATATATTGATTGAATGATTTTAATCTTAAAACTGCATGTAAAAATATTTGATTCAATTGAATGTTCATTGTTCCAGTTATTATTTTAACTTTCTTCAAATTGACAACATATTTATAAACTATACCATCAGTTTTGTTGAAGGCCAACATTACTCTGGCCAGTTGGGACCTTAATAATTGATTTATATTCATGAGAAAACTTGTGATCATGGATATCCTAAAAATGTATAATATATTCATAAATCCACAATTATATATTAATGATGATAATGATTTTGAAAATATTTATGTTTTTTTATCTTGTGATTTATTGTAATTTATAATGGGATTATCTCTAAACTATAATATGACTGTTTTTATCTACATTTCTTCTAGTTTCATCATAAATTTAACTTTGAATTGTTTTTTTGTGTATCTATGCCTGACATTGGCACTACATTCAAATATGAAATCTTCTGTCGTTATTATATCACATGAGTTTGTCCATTTCTATGTTATATACAAAACCTCAGCATCAGTGGCAGATGTAACTTGTTGAGGCCAAAAAAAAATGAAATAAATAAGATTGTGATATACTGGGAAATGTTAAAGATATAGTTATAAGTATAGTTTAAACATATCACATTTGATGTTTGTAATATAAACACCATATAGAACTCATGCTCACATTATTTATTCATTATATTAAATAACTAAGCTATAATTTAAAGTATGAATTCCAGAACTTTCTTTGTTGCATTACAATAATTCTTTCAATTTGTAGGTATGAGTCCTCCCCTGATTGAGGATATAAGAATTCTTTAATAAAGAAAAATGAAAATTGCATCAGATAAAACATAAAAGCATACATACCATGTTAAAAAATGTAAAGAGTAAATAGCATTGTTAAATTTTAAGGTGTTGCAGTTTTTTTTTATTGTAATTTCTAGGGCAAGATATTTAATGACCTATAAATAGGTAAAAAATGAATTTATGACCTAAAAATACAAAAAATGACCAATAAAATTTTAAAAAATGACGAATAAGAAGTTAAGACGATTTTATTATTAATTTAACACTTCTCATTGAAGGATAAATTATATTTGAAGAGAAAAATTTTCGCCTAGACCGAGATTCTCTTCAAATATAATTTTATCCTTCAATGAGAAGTGTTAAATTAATAATAAAATCATCAATAGAAGCCCTACTGGCTTTAAAAAGTAGTGTTAAATTCCCAATAAATGTCTTCTTAACTGAGAAGCGACCATTTGCAAAGATAGAAGCTACGGTTTCAAGCATTTGGCACGAGGGAATTACAACGAATATAAGAGAAAAATTTGCGTCTAGATCGCAACTCGCCTCGGTAGCTCAGTTGGTAGAGCACTTGGCCTGGAAAGCCAAGGGTCCCGGGTTCGAGTCTCGGTCTAGGCGAAAATTTTTCCCTTCAAATATAGGAAGTTAAGAATTACCAATAAAATACTATTTATTAGATTTAGTACTCACTTGATTACTGAATCACATAAAATTTAACTTAACATCAAAATATTACAAGAAATGTATTAAAAAATACATATTAGAGTACCTTTTATTGCAGAAAATCCATTTCAATTACACAGTGCACTTTTACAACAATTTTGAATTGCAGTTAACAATCAAAATAGGGGTAGAGGCTAGCATAAGCTCTAAGAAATTGAATAAAATTCCTAGAAGTGGAGAAGTTCATTAAGCACATACCTTGAAAAATAAGAGTAGTAGTTAGCAAAACTTCTACTTAATTCCAAGAAATTGTATTGACAAGGAAAAGTGTAAAAAATGCTCAAAATGATTTAAAAATTGCCAAAAAATGACCTATCCCTAGTAAAGTTAAGAAAATGCAAAAAAATGCCCTAACGAATTGCTTTTATTTAATCCCTTTTTGAATGTCATACATTTTCATATATGCAAGCTATGTTTCAACCTTCATAAGAAAAAGATGCAAAATCATTAATTGCCTTGCCCTAGTAATTTCATTTTAGCTACATTATAGATTGAATGGATTGATTTTTGGTGGTTGGTTCTTTATTTCTGTTGTTTCTGGGATTCATAGTTTGAATTATGATGTTATGAAGTTCTTAACATGATCAGGTTTCACTTATTTGTGATGTTTTAAGCAATATTTAACTGCTAAATTTATTTACTTCATTTTGAAGTTTGGTGTTTATACAGAGTTGCATTATTATTTTGCTATGAATGTATTGGTACAGAGAATATAAAATTGATGTTGAAAAGTTAATCTGATTATTGTATTTCATGTAAAAATGTGTTAATAAAATTTATAGAATTCAGTAGTCTTCTTTTCTCCATACATATTTATGGAAACATAATTTCATTTCTCATTTTAAATTGCATATTGTTTTAGGAATCCATCTTTGTTATTATTGCCAAGCGCGACAGGCCTAGAAGGCCCTTGGCCTACCACCCAGCAGCTGGTCTCACGTCCACATGTGTTAATCACAGAGTTAGACGATCATAAGCCAGTGTAGGAGGTGACATGTGGTCAGCATGTTGGGTCCCCCAGCCGTTATAGCTGGTCTTCTCAACCTGGAGTCACTAATTATTGCAGCTACCCAAATGCCCCACGATGCTGGGTGGGCATTGGTCCCATACTGGCCAAAATTCCATGAGAAAATTTCTTCCCCCATGGGGACTCAAACCAGCGCAAGTCCCGTAGCTCTGCGGCAAGGCCTCTTGCCTTAACCACTCGGTTACGGTGCAGGACATTTTTGTTATTAATCATCATTCACGAATTTAAGCCATTTGTTGACCTGTTTCGGCCTCGAGAGAAACACCATCCAGAAGTCTTTTGAGTGGACGTCCTGGTCATCTTCTTCCTGCAGGTTGATATCTTAACATTTGTTTGGGTATTCTGTGATCTTCCATTCAATGAACATGTTGCATCCATCTTGACTTATAATCAAAAATTTTGTTTCCTAAAGGTTCCATTTGTAATTCTTCTAAGATATCTTCATTTTCTTGTGGTCTAGTAGTGTATATCCTGCAGTCCTCCGAAGGTATCTCATTTCAGCAGATCTAAGTCTCTGTATGTCCTTCTGTTTCAGTGTCCATACTTCGCTACCATACAAAAGAGTTGGAAGAGCCAGTGTTTTATACACTTTTAGCCTTGAATGTTTTTGGACTAACTGTGGCTTGAAGATAAAATTTATTAACCCTAAAATTCTTAAAAATTTAGATATTTTTGCATTTACATCCTTTTCTTCTTTATATGAGATATTGCATCCTAGATATGTAAAATTATTCACCTGCTCCAAAATTTTGTCAAGTACAATTTTACTTCTGACAGGATCTACATCTAGAAATGCCATAATTTTTGTTTTCTCTGTAGATATCTTCAATCCATATTCTTCTGTAATTTTGTTAAGTTCATACAGACCTTTCTGCAGATTATCTTCTGAATTTGCAATTATTATTTGGTCATCTGCAAACAATGGGGTATTTAATTTTGTATTTTCTGATATTCTTATTCCAAATTTATATTTCTTGTTCCAGCAACATATTATTTCATTGATATAAATCGCAAAGAGTATCTTTGTTATTAATAATATTATATATAAACTCGAGATTAAATTAAACCTCATAGTGATTTCTTCCTATAAAAGTTCATATATAAAGTCCACCAAAGCCTGATTGATAACAGAGGATGGAGAAGGGAACTCCTAATTAAAAATTGAGGCTCAACTGGCCTGGGTGTCACTATTGACAGTGTGAAGGGCCCTTTCCTTGAGTAATGTGGACTGCCAGGGAGTGCCTCATAAACTGTGTTGAAATACATTTTTCTAGGAAAAGAAGATCCCAAAATAAAACTCCTGGTCCTCCAGGTCTTTTCATAGACATCAAAGCAGCATATTTGATAGTATATATTAAACTCGTCCACCGCTGTGGTCTCGAGGTAGCGTGCTGCCTTGTCACGCAGCAGGCCCGGGTACGATCCTCAGTCGGGGCAGTTTTTCTGGGTGAGGTTTTTATCGGGGTTTTTCCTCATCTGTAAGATAAATGATAGGAAAACTTCAAGGCCCAAACGGTCCCCGAAATCATATGGCCATCATCATCATCCTTATCATTATCATCATCCTTCACCGGTGTGGAAAGCAACGGGAAGCTACCACACCTACACAATTCCCTAGTAAAGCTGCAAGCATAGCATGAAAATACTATGATTGCAGTGAAGGACCTGCCTTTGGGCAGAATTACTTTGGATGGATATTAAACTACACGATTTATGGCAATGTATGAATTCCAGATCCCTACAAAACTTATTAATCTAATTAATGCTTCCATTAATGATACTAGAGGAAAGATTGGAATTCAGAATTTGCTGACTGATGGTTTCTTGGTTAAAAATGGTATTGGATTGCAGATAGTCTTGCAAGTTTACTTTTCAATGTCGCTCTCGAAAAAATTATAAGGGATGTTGATCTCTACATAAAAGGGTCTACTATAAAAAGTTCAAATTCTTGTATATGATGAAAATATAGATATGACAGAAAAACTCGGACAGCTATGAAGGATGCTTTAATGATAAATTCTAATAGTAAGTAACATTAATAAGATTCTAAATAAATAACATAAATCCAGAGTCGTCTTACCTCATACTTGTGTTCTATTTTACGATATGCCATGCATACCATCTTCAGCTTTTCCAGCCTGTTGAATTTTATGTTGTCAGCCCTAGATATCGACTCCCACTCCATCTTTTGACTGACCTAAGAATTTGTAAGTCAAGTCTTTTTCTCCAGGAATTTCAAAATTCATAACCCTGTTTTTGTTCTTCTGGATTTAGATCTTCCAAACGGTGAGTTCTTTTGTATTTTCCAACAGTTTTAATAATATTTAATTTTAGGAAGTTATATTTTGAGGTTATTTTAATTATATTATTTTTAGTCTGAACATCTTATTAATCTTGATTTGTTCTTGAACATGTTTCAAAACAATTCTGTTTTATCATCAGCTTTTCCAGACTGAGGTAAGATGTTCAGACTAAAAATAATATATAGTTTTAATAATCTTGTGTTTACTTCAATTTTATGCTTTTCTGACCAAACGTGAGCTACTACTGCAGATTTTTCTACTACTTAATATTTGAGTTTGTATTTTTTAACATTTTTACCTCATATGTTTGTTGTTGGACGATTGTTTCAAAGCTATTGCTCCATCTTCAGCTTGTTCACAAACACAAGCTGAAGATGGAGCAATAGCTTTGAAATGATCGTCCAACAAATAAACATATGAGGTAAGAATGTTAAAAAATACAAACTCAAATATTAAATTAAACCTCATAATGTAACTTCCTAATGATTTTAAAATGTTCTACTACTTCTCCATTCTTTACATTTCTAATGTGTTCTTTCATTCTAATGGTCAAGTCTCTTTGTTTTCCCTATGTATATTTTATCACAATCAGCACATTTTATCTGGTATATTCCTGATTTTTTTTTTCCTCTATCAATCTTTTCATTTTTGTTAGTTTTGATGATATGCATGGCATATCGAAACATATTTAACTAGAACACAGCCATATTATGAGGTAAGATGATTGGATTCACCTTATTTATGCTGTAATTTGCAGGAAAACGCAAAGAAAATGCATTTATTTATTAATGAGAATAAAACCAAATACATGCCAGCTATAAAGAAAAATTCTAATGACAATCCCTCATATTTACAAATTGGACAATATAAATATTGAAATAGTGCTTAGTTTTATATATTTAGGATCTTAAGTAAACTGCAAGAACAATATTGCTGCTGAGGTTCAAAAGTGCATTATGGCTGGAAATAAATGTTTTGCTGGACTTAAGGAAGTTTTTCTAGGTCTCAGTTAATATTTAAAAACACCAAAGCAATGAAGTATAAAGATCTTATGAGACCAATAATAAAATATGCCTCTGAAATGTGATGACAATCCTTGGGATTGTTTAAAAGTAGAATAAGTAAAGTAAAGTGATCCCACAACAGGCCTCAGGAGGCCCTTGGGGTAGTAGGAGGTTAAGGCTCCCACATTTTCTAGACAATCGGCACTTTATGTCAGCCGGGTTGTCAGCCCTGCGTGACGGCCGCCTTTACCCCCAGAACAAGCGTCTGGTACTCATTTCCGTTAGAGGCTGAGTCAACCCCAGGGCCATAGTGCCGCCAGAGGGTTTGGGTCAGTTTAAAAATCCTGACCCCAACGGGACTTGAACCCTCGACCCTCTGGCTTGTAGCTCAGTGCCTTAACCACTGCGCTACGGCGTGCCCCCTAAAAGTAGAATACTTAGATCTATCTATGGAGTTATGCAAAAAAAGCAGTAGGCTATTAGAGGAGGAGATATAATTGAAAGGTATAAGGAAATATCCAGGTAAGTCACTTTTTGCTTGAAATCTAGAAATTCTTTTAGTTGTCCAACATCCATACTTCCTTACCTGTATGCTGAACTTTGGAGGTAAATAAACCCATGACTAAACATTAGCCTCTGCCTGCTCCTGGAGTTTCCTTCCTCAAGATATCAGGGGTTGCTGCACACTTGACACTTTCAAGTCACGCTTATACAGTTACCTATTGTCTAAAATAATATAAGTTAAAACATACCTTCTTAGGTAAGATCCGTCGTCCTCAACTTATAAAATATGTACATCTGTTCCATCTTCAGCAGGTCCTTCTTCGCTACAATATCTAGTATGATGGTTGATGCTGCTGGTTCTAATGTGGTGTTGTCGTGACAGTCACAACAACACCACATTAGGGCCAACAGCATCAACCATCATACTAGATATTGTAGTGAAGATGGAACGGATGTTCTGAAAGGCCTACAGGCATAAAGAATACATATTTTATAAGTTGAGGACGACGGATCTTACCTAAGAAGGTATATTTTAACTTATTTTATTTTATGACTTTCCACTTCAACGGTTTTAACAATGAATTTTATTAGTATTGAACCTATTGTCTAATAATTAATTTTTCTCTATTTATTTAAATTTATACTTTGTCAATTTTTTCTCATTTTTTTTATAGCTTGTACATGTTATATATTTAATTTGTTCAAACTAGAGTAACTCAAAATACATTATAAATATTAATTGTATTTATATAACATGTATTCGTTCATGTTTATTGTAATTTAGATGTAAAACTATTTTTTTTTAAACCTGGTTGAGAGGCAGACAAGACCTTAAGGCCTTAACTCTCCCAGGTAAAATAAAGCTATTATTATTATTATTAATGTTTTTATTATTGATTTAACACTTCTCACTGAAGGATAAATTATATTTGAAGAGAAAAATTTTTGCCTAGACCGAGACTCAAACCCGGGATCTTTGGCTTTCCGGGCCAAATGCTCTACCAACTGAGCTACCGAGGCGAGTTGTGATCTAGATGCAAATTTTTCTCTTTATACGTTGTAATTCCCTCACGCCAAATGCTTTGAAACCATTGCTTCTGTCTTTGCATATGGCGGCCTCTTAGTTAAGAAGACATTAATTGGGAATTTAACACTACTTTATAAAGCCAGTAGGGCTTCTATTAATGTTTTTGTTATTAATACACTTCTCACTGAAGGATAAATTATATTTGAAGAGAAAAATTTTCGCCTAGACCGAGACTCGAACCCGGGACCTTTGGCTTGCCGGGCCAAATGCTGTACCAACTGAGCTACCGAGATGAGTTGCCATCTAGATGCAAGTTTTTCTCTTATACACGTAATTCCCTCGCGCCAAATGCTTTGAAACCTTTGCAACGTATATAAGAGAAAAATTTGCATCTAGATTGCAACTCGCCTTGGTAGCTCAGTTGGTGGTCCAGCAAGCCAAAGGTCCCAGGTTCGAGTCTCGGTCTAGGCAAAAATTTTTCTCTTCAAATATAATTATTATTATTGTACACTTCTAAATAATAGTGTTTTCATGGAGAATCTAATGACACCTCAAATTCTATTTCAACAAAAAGTGACAGAGGGAGGAAGAAACAGTTCTGATTGACATAACGTCAGTCGACAAGAAATTACTGAAGTTGGAGCTGCCTAAGCTTTGTAACCGCTATAATTAGAAGACTGGATATGAGGTGAGGTATAAAGCATTTTAATTTAAATCATAAAAAGTGACTTGCCTGGGTATTTCCCTGTACCCTTAATTTCTGAATTATATAATTTATTTAATGAATCTGATATGGTGAAATATATTAAAATTAATAGATTGGATTGGCCCAGGCATGTTATATGCATGAATGATAATAGAACTACAAAAAAAGTCTATGATGCACATACTTTAGTAATTAGGAAAATGGGAAAGTCTAATTGAAGATGAAGCTGACATAATTTGTTGAAGATATCAAACGTCTTGAAATAAAAACTGGAAAAAGCAAGCGAAAGAACAGATAAGGCGTGACAGAATAAAGTATACCAGGGAGAGCCATGCCCATATTGGAGCCTGTTGTGTTAATTTATGATGATGATGATGGGACTCTTTGTTCCCAACTCATCTAAAAAAGATTAAGTTAAAAAAAAAAATCTATATATATACCAAGAATGAGGTGGGAGAACAACATTAACTATGATTTGAGGGAAGTAGATTATACAGGGAATGATTGGAAGGCATTAGCTCAGAATAGGGATGTATGGAGAGCTTATGTCTGCGTGGCCATGAACCTACAGGTTCGATAGTGCCAGCGAGTAAGTATATATATATATGATATGAAAAGAAAAATGAATCCTTCAGTCGGGATTTGAACCAGAGTCTCTAAACTCTGTACGTTTAGCATGCTAACCATCTAAGCCACTCAAGTATACAAACATACATTTTTCTTATATATGTAGTAATCTCAATTCACACAAGAGGTAGTGGGAAGTCGTTCCAACTGACATCTAGCGGCCACCATAACAGGTAAGCAATTTTTTTAAAGAGAATATTTGCTTTATAGCAGAAATGCTTATGTATATATATATATATATATATATATATATATAGATATTATAAATATATTTTTGACATTTGGCAATGAAAGCAAATATGATATGAAAAGAAAAAAGAATGCTTGAGTCTGGATTTGAACTCGAGTCTCTAAAGTCTGTACCTTTAGCGCTCTAACCAACTGAGCTACCCAAGAATTCCAAGACAAACATACAATTTTCTTATACATGTAGTATTCTCAATACACACAAGAGGTAGCGGAAATATCATTCAACTGCCATCTAGCGGCTAACCTAACAGTTAAGCAAATTATTAAAGAGAATATTTACTTTATAGCAGTAATGCTTGTATATATAGATATTATAAATATATTTTTGACATTTGGCAATGAAGGCAAATATGATATGAAAAGAAAAAAGAATGCTTGAGTCGGGATTTGAACTCGAGTCTCTAAAGTCTGTACCTTTAGCGCTCTAACCAACTGAGCTACCCAAGAATTCCAAGACAAACATACAATTTTCTTATACATGTAGTATTCTCAATTCACACAAGAGGTAGCGGAAATATCATTCAACTGCCATCTAGCGGCTAACCTAACAGTTAAGCAAATTATTAAAGAGAATATATATATATAACTAAATCACTGGATCTATCAAACCTGTAGGTACATGCCTATGTGGACATAAGCTCTCCATACATCCCAATCCTGAGCTATTGTTTTCCAATATTCTACTTTCCTCAAATCATGGTTAATGTTATTCTCCCACCTTATTCTTGTTCCCCCAACCGAATTTTCCCTCTGGTTTTCCTACAAGAAACATGTACCTCTTTTATTCCCCATTTGTGCTAAATGTTCCACCTATCACAGTCTGTGAGACTTAATTCTTATTATATCTGGTTTCCTATAAAGATCATGTAGTTCACTGTTATAAACTCTTCTCCATATGCTTGTCTGTTCATCTCTCTTTGCTCCAAACATTTTCCTAAGAACTTTATTCTTAAATATTTGTAATATTTTCTCCTTCCTTAAAGTAAGCGTCCGTATTTCACATCCATATAATAGCACTGGGAGAATAATGGCTTTATATATCTTCAGTTTAATGTTTTCTGAGAGGAGTTGGGATGACAAAGAGTCCCTGTGTTTCCAGAATTGAGCCTATGTTTAATTTCTTTGTACATCTCATTCCTATTTATAATTACTGTTCCTAGGTATTTGAATTCAGTCACTTCTTCAAAATGTTCCTCATTTGTCATTAACTGTCCATTTCCATTATATAATGTATTTCTATGGGTGAACATATATTTGGTTTATTGATGTTTACTTCCACTCCCAATTTCTTAATATTACTCAATAGAGTGTGTGTATTGGTCTTTAATGTTTCCTCGCTATCACCTAATAATACTACATCATCAGCATAAACTGTAGTTCAGTTCTGGCTTCTTTAGCCACTTTTGAGGGGTCAATGTTGTATGGTGCGGTAAGAGGGGAGGGCGAGTTGCAGGTACTGCCAGCAACTACACTGAGTTTGGAAAACACAATAGTTACTACGCGTTGAATTTTTTGTATCTACTAGTGCTGTGTTAGTGAATACTTATGTTTTCTCATATATTTGGAGTGTTCATTATTGAATAGTGTCGTTTTTATAACAATTTATTTTATTATTATTCTTAATAAAAAATGTTTTTTGCATGGCTACTACTTCCCTCCTGCCACATGCCTTAGGTTTGACCAAGGTGGCTACAGTTACCAGAACTGGTCTATAACAGCTTATTAACCTTTTGAACGCCATGCCCGGCGTGCGCCGGTGAAAGTGTGTGTACAGCGGTACGCCACGCCCGGCAGGCTCTGGTTTTCAATCTTATTACTTTAAATTTTTTTTTCCCGAAGTTTTTACTTCAATAAACTAAAATTGTTGTTCGTTCTGTGTTTGTACATCCTTTCTTAGCAATACTTTGCACATCCCTTACAGATTAATGGTACAGGCTGGTTGTAAATCGGTTTTCTAGAGGAGGGTGTACATTCATATTTCAAGGCCTTTTTTTTTTTTTTGCTATGGAATATTGCAATTTCAGGATTTTCTCTTTATTTATTTTACTTTTAGTTGAAAAGATACCTGACCAAGGGGTAGGTCGTGCTGTGGAATACAGTGATTCATGTCTCGAAGTTGACGAAAATACAATACCCGAGTTTATTGTGTCAGTTTTATCAGAAGATGAGAGTGACAGTAACAGTTCATCAAATGGTTATTCGTTTGACGAATGTGATAGTAGTTCTGTTTTTAAGAGAATATTATTACAATCTTAAGCCTGTAAATAGTAAAGCAAGTGATGTGGACTTAAATGAACAGAGTGTGACTGACAGTGGTGGGCATGTCGCGACAGACGAAACACGTGGCATAGAACAGCTGTTTGACTGGAAGTGATTCGAACCCAGGACCATAAAAAGTGTTCAACAATATTTAATATTATAAGTGTTTAGTGATAATACCATCAAAATTATTCAGTAGAATAAATGTTTTAGTGATAGTGATAACAAATTTCAATAAAGACACCGTGCTGAATTCGAACCTGGGATCTTTACAAGTGGAAGCAACACCGCCTAACCTTCAAATAAATGTATAATAGTGAGTTTAAATTCAATTTAGCATGGCATGTGGACAGTTAATTATACTTTATATAGGTTTATATTATATAGTATGGCGTAGTACTTTAAATTTAAAAAACCTGGCACCCACAGCCAAGCTGGCAAAAGGAAAACTCGGCAGTCAAAAGGTTAATACCATTGAGTTGTAGGCCTTCTTCATCTTCTAAAGATTTGATGGCATACTCTAGTACGAAATTGAATAGTAGAGGAGGTAGTGTATCTCCTTGCTTCAACCAATTGTGAATTTCAAAATCTTCGTTCTCTATGCTTCACCATATACAAAACTACTAGAACAACTGGAAAGCCCATCTTCAACGAATGCCATCTCATAGAATTCCAAAAGCCATACGCTACTGCCCCCAAGGCAAAAGATCGCTGGGACGTCTAAAAAAGCACTGGATGGAAAATTCCTCTTTGAGACTGTAACAGGCCACATTACCTAATACTTGCATGGATGATGATGAATTTCAAAAGTATCCTAAAATTGTTTACCTACATGCACCCTATTCTTTGTGCCATTTATAAAAAGATTACAAGTAGGTCCATTATTTTGAGAATAGTTATGAATCACATAGTTCTTAGAAAAATATTTGGGCTGAAGAAAAATGAACAGGTGAATGGAAAAGACTGGTACATAACATTGAGCTACATGATGTTTATGGGAAACCAGATGTAATAAGAATGATTAAGTCATATAGACTCCAATGGGCAGGACATATTATGGCATGAACGAACAATCAAAGAGGGGCATGGAAAAATTTTGCAGGAAAACTAGAAGGAAAGTGCCCAAATAGGTGGACCCAGAATGAGGTGGGAGAATAACATTAACTATGGTTTGAGGGAGGCAAATGCATAGGGATGATCTCTATGGGGATGTTTGGATAATTAGTTTAAAAAATACTTTGCCATTTTCGGCTATCAGCAATGGTATTGAGTAAACAAACAACATGGGTGCATAACAATGGCTTAAGAAGATTTTGTTTTCGATGAAAGCAACTTTTTGTAAAATACCATGATAAAATTCATTTTGAAACTCGGTTCTCTATGTTTTGAAACAGATAGCCATCTAATATGCGGTGCTTTCAGACCATTGATTGTATAGTTTATCGGTAGTCTACAAAAATCTTCGTTCTCTATGCCACAAATTGCTTGCTGGTCTATCATCTAGTACTGCATGCAATCAATGACAATCTCGCGTGCTTGCGGTGATTTTCGTTTTCATTTGTATTTGTCATAAAATCGTGTAGGTAGAAAATTAAATAAAATGTCAGCAATTAGTCTGTTAAATCCTAAAGCTGAATTTGCTAGAGCTGCCCAAGCTCTGGCAATTAATATTTCTGCAGCAAAAGGAATCCAAGATGTAATGAAAACAAATTTAGGACCTAAAGGAACAATGAAAATGTAAGTAACTTAAATTTTATTGGAGACCATGTGGGCTTTTCTTTATAAATTTAATAATTTATGAGAGAAAGGAGAGGAAAGTGACATAAGGAATATAGCATCAGTTTAGTTATAGGATAATAATAAAGAAATTAGGTCATTCGGAATAGTTAAATCATTTTCTCGAAGTTTCGGAACATGCCCATAAATGGGCATCAAATTTCCATTGTGTTAATATATGTATTTTAATTGTTAAAATATTACAGGTTGGTATCTGGTGCTGGAGATATAAGAATTACGAAAGACGGCAACGTTCTACTTCATGAAATGGTAAAGAATATAATAGTAAAAATTATTTTCATTATCTCTATTTTTAAAGTCGTAAATCTGAAGTAACAATG
Organism: Diploptera punctata; assembly: GCA_030220185.1. Lineage (NCBI taxonomy): Eukaryota > Metazoa > Arthropoda > Insecta > Blattodea > Blaberidae > Diploptera > Diploptera punctata. The sequence continues at coordinate 284,324 of JASPKZ010004932.1, forward strand.
CTATAAGGATTCATTTAAATGTGTTTGTTTACAGCAAATTCAGCATCCTACTGCCTCGCTGATTGCTCGTGCTTCTACTGCTCAAGATGATATGACTGGAGATGGTACCACTTCAACCATCTTGGTTATTGGAGAACTCCTTAAACAGGCAGATCTTTATATCGCAGAGGTTAGTTGACAAATTGTCAATGAAAATGTGGAGTAATGTGGGCTGATGTTTGCATTAAGCGCAGTGAGAATTTTTTCTACGTCCCAGGTAGACACTACGCGCATGTGCCAACAGGTTGTATTTTAAAATTATTTCCCACTATTTACAATAAATTTTACATTTTTTCTAATGATTATTCAACATATTTTTCTATGATATTTAATTATATACATAACATGAAGATGTGGCAGCCATATTGATTTTAATGAATTTTCTATACAACAGTGCAGCCAACATTATAAATCTGAGGCAGACACCATGCGCATGCGCCAACAGGGTTTTATTTTCAAATTATTTCCCACCATTTACAACAAATTTTGCATTTTTTCTAATGATTATTTGAAACTATTTTTCTATGATATTTAACTATATACGTAACATGACGTTGTAGCCATATTGATTTTAAAGAATATTCGGATATACTTTCCTTTAGGTCCGGAGAAATTTTTTCTAAGTTCTATAGAATCGCAGTGCGCATGCTCTAGTGCTCCAATTATCCCACGTAGATAAATGCAGCCTCCAGCAGTTGGCGGTGTATATATGTGAAATCAGTATGACCAACATTGACACAAAATTCCCAGAACTTGTCTAAAAATGTATAATTTATTTTACGTATCAAATCACTTTTAAAAAGCAAGGAACCTAAAAGCTAACCTAACCTAAATCAATTACTGTAATACAAATCAATTACTCTAACATAGGTGAAATCCAGGGAACGTGGAATCACATTTAAAAAGCAAGTTCGGGTTGTTTTTTATTATTATTCTTAATAAAAAATGTTTTTTGCATGGCTACTACTTCCCTCCTGCCACATGCCTTAGGTTTGACCAAGGTGGCTACAGTTACCAGAACTGGTCTATAACAGCTTATTATTATACAACAATAGTGCAGCCAACATAGGTTATGTACTTCAGAATTTGAGAACTTAATATTTAATTTGGGTGTTGCATTATTTCACGGGTTAAGGTGTTTAAATTGCGTTAGGTTAGCATTGAGGCTGGTCTTTCACAGGTTAGAGTACTTAAATTACATTAGGTTAGCTTTTAGGTTTGTTAAATAGCATGTATAATGTTGGCTGCATCACGATATTCCATAGAGTAGACTGCTTTGCATTTGTTGGCACATGCGCGTGGTGTCTGCCTGGGACTTTGAAAAAATTCTCACTGCGCTTTATGGAAAGATTATCCCTTACCATTTATTTTTGGATGTTGCATTCTTTCACAGAGTGCTTAAATTGCGTTAAGTTAGCTTTTAGGTTTGTTAAATAGCATGTATAAGACAACACTTTGGCTAGACCAGTGTTGACCTATGGTAGTGAAGCATAGACACTAAAAAGACAACATGAAAGCAGAATAACGGCTTGTGAAATGAGATTCATGTGCAGAACAGTGGGTTACACCAGATGGGATCGGAAAAGGAACACCGATATCTTAAAAGAATTGAAGACTACACCAATTTTGGAATATATTAAACAGTACCAACTAAATTGGAAACACCATCTTGAAAGAATGAGTTCAAATCGGATCCCCAAAACTGTTTATAATTATATACCAAGAGGACAAAGATCTCTGGGCCGTCCTATGAAATGCTGGAGGGAAAATTTTCTATAGGATCGTAACAGGCCTTGGCCTAATACTTGGAAGGAAGAAGAAGAAGAAGAAATAGCATGTATAATGTTGGATTACCTTAGTAGAATTTAATTATAATCTAAGATGTGTGTATGTATCCAATGCAGTTTTTTGAGAGAAAAAAGTACTAGAAATAGAAATAAGTGAGTTAGAATAATTTGCTCTACATACTCTATTTGTCATTGCTAACATTTTGTACTATTTTTAATGTTTTGCAACGATTCTTAAAACACTTTTTTTTTTAGAATTATTAAATGCTTATCTATGTATGCAAATCGTAACATTTGTCTCTCAATGAATTTTTCTAAATTGTACAGAATCATAGTGTGCATGCGTGAACATTTATGAAATTACCACCAGATGGCAGGACATATATGTGAAATCAGTATGACCAACATTTGCAATTAATTCCAAAACATATTTTAAGAAATGAATATTCACTTACTTCATTTTATTAGTTTCTAATGGAAAAGTTAGTATTTACAGATTAGTTTATTAAATATGTAATTTATTTCAGTAGTTTATGAAGGGGCATGTTGGTGTACATCCATTTGGGTGAACAATAGTTTACAACATACTATGCTATACCATACAACATTCAAATGACACTCATTCTTGGTCTACCAACTAGGTGTTTTCCCTCTGGTTTTCCTACAAGAAGCTTCCATGCACATTTTTCATTCCCCATTCATGCCAGATGTCCTGCCCATCGTGATCTATGATACTTAACTGCTCTTATTATACGTGGTTCACTGTTGTGTAGTCTTTTCCATTCACCTGTCTGTTCATCTCTCTTTGGTCCAAACATTTTCCAAAGATTAATATTATTCATTTTTAAACACCTTAATGATGGACAAATTATATTTGAAAAGAAAAATATACGCCTAGACTGGGGTTTGAACCCAGGACCTTTGACTTTGTATGTCAATGCTCTTCCATCTGAGCCACCTAGGCCTTCCCCTGCTCAGATGGAAGAGCATTGACATAGAAAGTCAAAGGTCCTGGGTTCAAACCCCAGTCTAGGCGTATATTTTTCTTTTCAAATATAATTTTCCAAAGACTTTATTCTCAAATACTCATAGGCTCGAATCTATGAACGCATTAGACCGTAAAAATCGTTCTCTGCCTGTACTCTGCTGAGAAAGTTGTATCCAAATATGTTTTTGCATACTCAAAAATCTGTTCATGCGATAATTGTTGAAATTCCTAAGCTACCTGGCGAGGTGACTTAGGAGAGAAACGAATCATGAGAATCCTGATGGTAACCGATGTACTTTGAAACCTTGCTGCTTTATCCAAGATGTCGGACCTTGAAGACTTCGATCTTGTTTTCGGTATATGCGGAGAAGAGGAATTTGACAGAGTCTATCAAAGAATTCAACTGGAAGAACAGGAGAATCGCCGTAATATTGCGCGATACAGACGTCATTGTATACGGTATTATTTGCAGGACGCAAGAGTAAGTGCGTTCCTGTAGCAGACGAAAATAACAGAAGTGGTTTTATCGCTGAGAATTCTGGGTAATTTCTTGCCAATATTATGAAAACGACGACTTTCATGCATGACCAGTTAGTGGGTAGCTAATTCGATCTTTGCACTTGCTCACGGTAAGTTAGCTCACCAGTGATTGGAAGTAATTTGAGTAGAGACTAATGTATTTGCATGCGGCCCGTAATCTCCTTTTCTCCCTTAAAGTAATGCTATGGTTTATTATACAGCATGTCGCACCCAACGTGATGCGAGCTTGCGTGATGCTGGTTTCACATGGAGTGCATATGGTACAGCACTTATGTTTATGGAATTATCGCCAGATTGCACCATGTATATGGGAAGTCGAAATGACCAACGTTCATAATAAATTCCCAAACGTGTTTATGAAAAAATGGATGTATACAAACTTCTCCCTGCACAACCTAATGAAATAAATTACATAATACTATTTAGTAACTATAAACTAATCTGATGTACATTAAACTGGCCCATTGGAACCTAAGAAAATGAAGTGATTGAACATTTATTTTGAAGAAGTAGGTAGCTTTGTCCCACGTTGTAGTGACATTTTGAAGCAGTAATTCTCTTCATGCCCGATGTTGTAGTAACAGTTTGAAGAAGGATTGGTGTCCCAAAAAGAATTGCTGGTTCAGGTTGGGTTTAATATTCGATAGAGCCGGATTCTCTTCTTAGGGTCGGAAGTTGGTACACTGGATAGGAAAACACTTCAAAATTATTAAAAAAATGTTTCTTGTAGAAATAATTTCACATTTATTCACTTCTTAACTTCCCAGCAGATCAAGTAAATGTAGGTGGTATTATTCTTCACCGTCAATTAAAATTAAATTTTTTCTTATCTTGTATCAATTATTTTTTTGTATTAAATATTACATTTTATCAGGAGATCTCTTCTTGTTTCTATCTTTGTTGAAAGTTGTATGCAGAATGACTAGTATAATTCTTTTATAATTTTAAAGAACATTATTACATCACATGATGTTATATTTAAATTCTATTGGTCAATAGTTCTTTAAATATAAGGTTTAATTTTATTTAATAATAATTAAATGAATCGTGATTTTTTCTTACCTCATACATCTATGTTTCTTTAAACACAGCACTGCAGTATCGGCGACACTTTGTCGTCATCGTCAGCTGTTTTCACGGCTGTCAATTTTTTCTCCTTTTTGCCGGTAATTATCTAGACTGCCGTCTGGTGTTCTTTTTAAGGAATTCCTCTTCAAACTGCCATCTGGTGTTATTTTGAATGAATCATTTCCTAAACTGCTATCTGTTGTATTTTTGAAGAACTTTGTAATCAAGCTTGGTTCTTCCGGAATCTCGAAGTTCATAGTTCTAGTATGGTTTTTTTTAATATATATTTTTTCCCAAACTGTTAAATCCAAAGGTTTAGATAGATGTTTTAAAAGTTTTGCTTCTTTTCCAATCCTATGTTGCTCTAATAAACTATGTGCTGCTATAGCTGATTTTTCATTTTCTCCATTCTTCATGTTTCTGAAGTGCACTTTTTTATGAGTTTCCAAGTTCCTTTTTGTTTTTCCTATATATATATCTTGTTGCAATCTTTGCAATCAATTTGATAAATCCCAGATTTTTTGTTGTCTGGGGTATTACATTTATTATTAGTTAACAGCAGATTACCCAGGCTGAATTTGTTAATCGGAGCTAATGTTATATTAAAATTTCTGAAAATTTTTTGAAACTTATTATGAACTTCAGGATGGTAAGTGAATTTCTTGAATTTTACATCTTTCTTGGGACCATGATGTAAGGTGGTGTATTCCTGTAACCTTTTTTGTTGTTTGAATTTCTTTAATTTATTCTTTATAATGTCTTCATCGAAACCATTTATTTTAGCAACATGAACAATATGATTATATTCCTTGTCAAAATCTTCTACATTAAGTGGAATATTTAACAATCTGTGTAATAGACTATTGAAAATTGCATGTTTGTGTGTCAAATGATTAAAACCTGAAGATTTTATGTAGTTGTCAGTATGTGTGTCTTTTCTGTAAATGTTAAATTCAATTTTTTGCTGTTGTTCATTTCTTATTAAGTATAAGTCTAAAAAAGGAATCTTGTTATTTTGTTCCATTTCAATAGTGAATTTCACTGACTCATCCTGAAGATTAAGCAATTTCAATGCATCTTGAATGTATTTTTTTATCAATCACAGCGATAATATCATCTACATATCTATACCAACACTTGAAAATCAAAGGATAAGCATTGGTGATATGTGATTCAAGATACCCCATAAATAAATTGGCTAAAAATGGAGAAAGTGGATTCATTTAATTATTATTAATTGAACCTCATAATGATAAAAATTCCCAAATTTAATATATAAATTAATTTTATTTGTTAAATAAGAAAGTTAATTGTTTTAACATCCAATCAGAGTTTAGTTTACTTTCATTTAAGAATATGAAGTTAGGCAGGTGTTGTTATTACAGTTATAATAGAAGGCTTTACCATTTTGACAACAATGACTTAAAACAATTTTTTAAAAGCATAGTATTACGAAAATTGTTATGTAGTGCAATTTCTTTAATTGTAACTGAGACATTTTTATTCAACATTAACCAACAATGAATTATTTAGATGTTTTTATTTATTTAAGTAATATCTAAATATTAAAAGAATTTTAAAATACAAAATTATTAACTTTAACTTTTATATTCATTATAATATTAAAATTCTGCTTTAATTTCTCAAAATATGTTTTGGAATTAAATGCAAATGTTGGTCATTCACACATATGTCCTGCCATCTGGTGGATTTAATTTTATAAGTGTTCGCGCATGTGCACTTCAATTCTAAAGAACTTTGAAAATCATTGAGAGGAAAAGTCATAATTTGTCTACATAGATAAACATATAATAATTCTTTATAAAAAAGTTTTTAGTATCGTTGCAAAACATTTAAAATAGTATGAAATATTAGTAAAGATGGGAAAGGCACCTAGAGCAACAGCATCATATGAATGTTGTATGAAAAATAATAGAAAAAATAACCTTAAGTTCTTAAATAAACATATGGTTGATGATAATACCAAATTTTAGAATAGTTCAGATTTTCACCAGACCAGTTTTATCAGGTTTAGAATTTAATAGAAGACAAAATTTATGTACATCCATAATATCCCTAAGATACAATAGAATATTTACAGCTTTAATTTATTTCTTGATTAAGTTCGTCCCGCGCCGTAGCCGAGCGGTTAAGGTAGGAAGCCTTGACACAGAACTACGGGGCTTGCGCTGGTTCGAGTCTCCATGGGGGAAGAAATTTTCTCATGGTATTTCGGCCAGTATGGGACCGGTGCCCACCCAGCATCGTGAGGCAATTGGGTAGCTACAATAAGTAGCGGCTCCAGGTTGAGGAACCAGCTATAACGGCTCGGGGACTCGACATGCTAACCACATGTCACCCCTACACTGGCTGTTGATCATCTACCTCTGTGATTGACACATGTGGATGTGAAGGGCCAGGAACCGGCTGGTAAAAGGGCAACCGCTGAAAAGTGGAAAGACCCTCAATCGGAATCGGATTAAGTTCAAGTCACAATAACTTTTTTCTGTACATCTCTGTACTCCTTCATACTCATGTCGTATAAAACACGACGATTCGAAACGAAACTAATTAAAATTTTATCATTGAATTTGCTAAAATTACAAACCAAGCGCTCTTTTACCGACATTTTGCCATGAAATTTTAGTTTGGTTTAAGCCTTTTTAGCAATGAGTACGGATAATAGCTTCTATATTCTTTGTTTGCGCTGGCAAATTGCGTCCGGAATTCAAGTGATTCAAATACATGATGCGACATGTCAGCGCAAAATTTTTTGCGCCAGTGCTTTGCATTGTAGATAAACCACATCCATTTAAATATATGGGGAGTAATTTTTGCGCTGGCACTTTGCGTCATACTGTCCACAGGCGAGACAAATGAAACCAAGGGACGAAGGGGGGGCATGGGGAATTGGAAGTGATACAATGGCTTACTACCTGAGAATATAAAAACAGTCTATGATGTCATACACACATCTGTCGTTTATTTCATGCGTATTCAATTTTGTTTTATATTTTTCTGTTTTACAGTAATTAAATTTGTTCTTTTATTTTGTTCTTTACTTTATATTTTAATGTTTCGTAGTTCGCTGTGAGGTAAGGGTGATGATTAAAATTTTGAAGTGTGTCCGTCAGACTCGGAACTAACACGCCTGCTCAGCGTCTAAATGAAAGTAAGTTATAGTAAAATCCTTCATGATATAATGTGCTGAGTATGAAATGCTTACTGCTTTCATTCATTTAGTCCGTGTTTCGCATCCATATAACATAACTGGTAGAATAATAGTTTTATATATTTAACGTTTTTTTTAATTTATTCAAAAGATAATTAAATCTTAAAGATTCTTTCCTCTTTCTACCATTGATCAATGGTATGATTCAATCAATGTTTACATTAAAAGCGGGTCTTATTTTGGATCGCCATAGCACTGTATCTCTCATGAGTAAAAAAAAATTGTGTGAGCACTCATTCTATATAAGTTTGTATTTTATGTATGATGTACAATAAAATTGTAATTATATACATTATGAAATTTAATGTAATATAATATTTAATTATATTTTATATAACAGTCCCAGAAAGGACATATGTCAATGGATGGTCCGTAGAATGCTAGTGCAGTGTAGTACTAAGATGTTATATTGATTAATGAATGAGTTGGAGAAAATACTTTAACATCTCACCTCATAAAGTTGTGTGTCTTCACGATACTGGTTTCAAATGTATAGTTTTACTTCTATATTCAGTCAAACTCCAACTGTCAAAATTTCGCTGTTAACACCAGTTCAGAAAATGGTGTTAACGGCAAAATTTTGACGGTTGGAGTTTGACTGAAAATGGAAGTAAAACTATACTTTCGAAACTGATATTGTGAAGAGACACAACTTTATGAGGTGAGATGTTAAAGCATTTTCTCCAACTCATTCAATAATATTTGAGTTTGTATTTTTTAACATTCTTACCTCATATGTTTATTTTGTTGGACGATTGTTTCAAAGCTATTGTTCCATCTTCAGCTTGTTACAATCATTCAATAATGTTACCTCCCACTTTGATTTTGATTAAATGTTATATTGATTTTGAATTCTGGAGTCGCAGGCAAGATCATGTAGCCAAATTCCTAAGTAAAGCATAGTACATACACATGCTGATTTTATAAAGAGAATAATACATTTTTCTGGCACACAAAAGAAATCAAGAGTATTTGTTTCAGGGTCTCCATCCCCGGATTGTTACAGAAGGATTTGACAAGGCTCGAGTCAAGACACTTGAGGTTCTGGACAAGTTGAAGGTGAAAATTGAGCCAACTCAGGAGAGTCTTCTGGACGTTGCACGTACCTCCTTACGCACCAAAGTGCATGTCCATCTCGCTGATGTACTTGCTGATGTAAGTTCTTCATATATATTCTAGTCCATTATGCCACAACAGTTTCAGAGAGTAAACTCCAATTGAAGTGGTTGCTGTCACTGACTAACAATAATCCATCCATAGTAATTCTGCCCGAAGGCAGGTCCTTCACTGCAATCATAGCATTTTCATGCTATGCTTGCAGCTTTACTAGGGAATTGTGTAGGTGTGGTAGCTTCCCGTTGCTTTCCACACCGGTGAAGGATGATGATGATAATGATAATGGTAAGGATGATGGCCATTAATAATATACATAAAAATTATGATTTCTATTGAAAGATTGATTCTTGTTTAGATTTTTGTGCTGAATTCGAAAATGTAATCAGTTTCTTCCTATCATATCATTTGGCAAGAGAATTAATTACTTAAGTCAACGTGCAGCTATTGGAAAATAATGATAATATTTGTGGGTTTTGTAAACAATTGAATTTGATGAAAATTTAATTGTATACAAGTAGCTTGATTAATACGAGTGCAAGCTATATCTGTACCTCAGAGGTCTAGAGTCGTTATTACTAACAATTCCCATACTTTACAAGAGGAAGGATTTACTACTGTTTACCAATATGCAATATTGGAGTTACGGCAGCTTTTATACAAGTCTAAATTGGCACTAATGTTGGCCGTTGTGGACTAGTGGTTATATACCTTGCCTCTGGTTCCTTGGATCACCAGTTCAAACCCAGCGGGGCTTGATGGATTTTTTTGGATGGAAAAATCCAAGATGCAAGTCCTCCAGGAGGGACTTTAAGCCAAGTGATCTGAGTCTGAAGATTTTCAGGCTCGTAAAAGAACCTTAAGCCTGACTAAAGAGGCCTCTAAGCAAAATTTACTGACCTTCATCTTATTAATACCTTAGTTCATTGAATGAATGAGTCAATTCTTATCTTACCTCATATTTCATGTTTTTTTAAACATGGTAACTGCAGTTTTCAAGAGGAGATCCCTCTCATCCTCCGCCAATATTATGACTGTCATAATATATTTTTTAACATTAAATTTTTCTCTTTACCATTGATTTACAATAATTTAATTGTGTTCATTAATTTACTTATTTCTATCATAGTAATAGCTTTAGCTTCCCAATATTAATTTAATAAATAATGCTATAGCTGTGTGGAGTCCCTTCATGTCTTCTTCAGGTAGAAGCCATTCATTGCGTATTTGTGAATGATGATTCATTGCAATTGAATGTGGGACTAGTAGAGTAAGGTAAAGGAAGGATTTCTGCTTGGATTGGAATGAAGCCTGGATTAGCTCAGTAGTCAGAGCATTAGCACGGAAAGCTAAAGGTTCGGGGTTCGATTCCTGGTTCAGGCAAAAAATTTTCTCTTTACCATTGATTTACAAGTATAACTAAATTAACTTGATCTAGTAACTCCTAATAAAAGAGAGGTTAAAGCCCAACATTGTGCTATTACACCATTGAATATAGATATCATTAAGCAGTATTGAAGTTATAGCAGCTTTTATACAAATATAAATTGGCACGGAGAAAGATGAGAGTTACTTATTTTAGGAGTTCACACTATGAGGTATATTCATTTAGGTAAAATTTTATCACTCCCCTCATATTTTTTTATTAAATTTAAACTAGTTTAGAAACTTTACATATCAGTTCCATCATCAGTATCCCGCGACCATTGTTCTGTCGTCCTCTGAAGATGGCTCTTGAAGATGACAGAACAACAGTCGCGGGGATACTGATGTTGGAACTGATATGTAAAGTTCCAAAACTAGTATTAAATTAATGTTGGGAAGTAAACATTATGAGGTATAATCATTAAAATTCATCGGAGAACATTTTGTTTAAACAACTCACCTCATAGGATTCATGCTTCCATGATACCGCAGTTTCAAACACAATCGTGTTCATCCTCAGCCATAACTCCGACTGTTGAGGTGAGTTATAAAATTTTACCTAAAAGATGAGTTACTATTACACATCCAAGTTAACTGTGCACGGGAGGAGGGGAAGAGTTTTAGCGCTAGTGTTGCCGATCTACTGAATCTGTGGAAGGGATGTAGGAGAAGACTGTACATCCGATCACGTATTGAAATGTTTCAACTTCAAATGTGGGGGGAGAATCTCTAAACACGTGTGAAAGTTCTTAACATGGTTGTCAAATTAGTCATTTAAGCACAGAATGCTCAAGCAGTCGGATCATTTAAAATCACAGTATTTGTCGTCTCTCTGTTACCAGCCTCACAATAAATCACAAGTGGCAACATGTAATGAGAAGCACAAGGAAGGGACAGCTCATTCCTAGACGTAACCCCAAAAGTAACAGGATTGTCAAGTTAGTCATTATGTCACTGTCCGTGCAGAACGACGGATCATTAAATTTGTCAGCTCTCTATCTGCCAATCAAACAACATAATACAATGGACAGGAAGTGGCAACATAGTAAGGAAGAGAAAGAGAAAGACCGTTTGTTAGTTAACATATTTTCCGCCTGCACAAAACACTTGGATGGGTAATACTTTGTATATTTAAATTAATATTGGGAAGTAAACATTATGAGGTTATATCATTAATAGTGAGTGGAGAACATATTTTAATCGACTCACCTCATACATTTTCAAACTTCTTTGATACCGACGGTTTCAGACAAAATCATGTCCTTCATCAGTGGACACCATGACTGATGAAGGACATGATATTGTCTGAAATCGTTGGTATCAAAGAAGTTTGAAAATGTATGAGGTGAGTCGATTGAAATATGTTCTCCACTCACTATTAATACTTTGTATCTTCAAATAGATCTATTTCTTGTGATTACTGCTTCATCAGAACCTCAGAATCACTGAAAATGGAGTTATGACTCTTGACCTCTGAAGTGCACATATGTTTATTGTATGTTTTTAGGTATGTGTGAATGCTGTCCTAGCAGTACGGCAGGGAGACAAACCGGTGGACTTGCATATGATAGAGATAATGGAAATGCAGCACAAGACAGCGACAGAAACCAATTTGGTGAAGGGACTCGTGCTGGATCATGGGTCTCGCCATCCTGATATGCCTAAGAGACTAGAGAATGCTTATATCCTCACCTGTAATGTCAGCATGGAGTATGAGAAAAGGTACATTTTCACAACTTGCTTCCCAAGCTTCATTATTTAAATATGTTCATAGACAACATAATTGTAGGACATTTGTTATTGTAATATGTAAACACAGACAAGTAATCAGTGGAAATCGCAATTGAAGAAAAAAATTTCTGTCTGAACCGGGATTAATTTAGAAGCAACCCAATTGTACTAATACATTCATTCAGGTGTTAGAGTATATAAAATTGAGGCATTGACATGGGAAAGGTAGTAAGTCATAAAAGCAAATTTTACAGGGGAAGCAAAAAACAATTTTGACACTTTTAAGTTTAAATATATTTTGTAAAGCTAGTATGAATATTTCAAAACTATTTTGCAAATAAAATTTCTTGTTTAGCAGTGTCAAAATTATCCCCTTTTTAATGATTTTATAAAAATAAAAAAAATTTTAAAAAAGTTGAATTATTCTATGTGTTACAGTGAAGTGAACTCCGGATTTTTCTACAAATCTGCTGAAGAGCGGGAGAAATTGGTAACAGCTGAAAGAGATTTTATTGAGAAGAGAGTTCAGAAAGTTATAGAACTAAAGAAGAAACTGTGTGATAATACTGACAAGAAGTTTGTAGTCATTAACCAAAAGGTGAGGTTATTTTCAAAATAAATTGCCATTATGTTCGCATTGTGAGAGACAACGATAACAATCACAGACCTGATGTTCTGGCTTTAATAAATATGTAATGTAGTAGTAGTAGTAGTGTAATGCCCATTAGCTTGGATGTGTTCCATTTGCTTTCTTGCTTCCCAATAGAGTCCTGCCAGAGTTCTTGTAGGTGACATCTTCAGAGCCTCACAGCTAGCAAGATGATCTTTGTTCATGGTAGTGTTATTGTCTTGGCACAGGATACAATTTGGAGAGTTGAAGATTCCAATTTTATGGAGGTGTGCTGCCAGGTAGTCATGGCCTGTTAACAGTCTGAATGTTGCTACTGCTTCGTGTCTTGGTTGTTCAGGTATTAAGTTTTTATTCTGCGAGATAGTTGCCCATGGTTTCTCATTACTTTGTGATTTGAAGTGCTCCATCAGTTCTTTCTGGAAGTTTCTTTTAATTATAATTTTTGCAGAATGGTAGGGCAGGGATTGATTTGTTTACTGTAAAATTTTGATGCCCTTTTTTGCTAAAAGATTGCCATTTCATTTCCATGTGCGCCGCAATGAGAGGGGATCCATTGGAGCTGGATAATTTTATTTTGTTTGGTCAATAATCTTATGATCTTTTTTATTTCCAGCACTTTTCTGGAGATTGGAGAGTTATATGTTGTTATAGCTTGTATAGCTGATGTTGAATCACTTAGTACAACTGCTCTCTGAAATGTATTTATTCTGTACAGGAGTTGTGTTAGTGCAAACTCTATTGCCTGAATTTCTCCATTGAAGTGTGTGTAATTTTTTCCTACTGCAACCATAGAAGCTAAACAGTTTTGAGTAAATTCCAGCTGCAGCTTCTATTTCCATTATAAATATGTACTGTAGGCAGTAAAAAAAAAGGCATATTTTTAATCAGCAACGTTATTTACAAAAAAAACTCTATGGTACGACAGGCTTAGAAGGCCCTTGACCTACTAGCCCCCTGCTAGCCTCACATCCACATGTGTTAATCACAGAGGCAGATGATCATCCAGCCAGTGTAGGGGTGACATGTGGTCAGCATGTTAGATCTCCCAGCCATTATAACTGGTTTTCTCAACCTGGAGCCGCTACTTATTGTAGCTACCCAAATGCCTCACGATGCTGGGTGGGCACCGGTCCCATATTGGGCAAAATTCCATGAGAAAATTTCTTCTTCCATGGAGAGCCGAACCAGCGCAAGTGCCATGCTCTGTGCCAAGGCATCTTGCCTTAACCACTCGTCTACAGCATGGGGCTATTTTAAAAAATTGGAAAAATATTACACTCATCCTTTTAATGCCATTGATAAATTGTTGCACATAACTACAATTACTGTATTTACCCAAATTTAAGACAATCTTAAATTTGAAGAGGAAAATATATGCCTGAATCAGGATTTGAACCCAATATCTCTGGTTCTGTACACCAGTACTTTAACAATTTAAACTATTAGGCATCACAATTTAAACATAGATTTTTCTCTTATACTAATACGATTTCCATGCACCAGGTAGCAATGTACCTTCGTTCCACTAACGCCATCTAGCGGTCTCTTAAATAAGAGCACCTTAAAATGGAAATCAACACATTACATTTCTAGCAAGTAAAGCTAATAGGCCTATTCGATATTTAATATTAAGTTATATAGATAGGAATAACACTATGAGGTTTTTTAATATTGTTTATTTTTTATTTCACTCACCTCATACTTCATAACTCCTCGCATACCCAGGGTTTCGTCACATCATTTGTGACATTCTCAATGCTGTGTCACGTTTGACAAGTTTAAAAAAATCTTCAACAAATTCAACATTAAATTAGCACCGAAAAATGATTACAGCTTAGGTAATTTAATAAAAACCAACAAAAATGAAAAGATTGGAGACTGCAAAAAATCGGGAATTTATCAAATTAATTGTAAAGATTCTGAAAAGATATACATAGGAAAAACAAAAAGGAATCTAAATACAAGATTAAAGGAACACCTCAGAAATGTTAAAAATGGGGAAACCGAAAAATCTGCAATAGCTGCACATGCCTGGTCAGAAAAACATAGAATAGAAACCAAAACAAAATTACTTAAACAATTGGAAAAACCGAAGGAACTCACAATTTGGGAAAAAATTTACATATGCAAGAATGAAAATACAACTATGAATTTTGAAATACCCGGTTATAAAGAAAGAGGACTGATTTGGAAATTCTTCGGTTGGCCACCAGATGGTGCGGAGGTCAATCTGCAGGATAGAAGGCAGTCGGACGTCAGTTGTGAACGTGACACAGCATTGAGAATGTCACAAATGATGTGACGAAACCCTGGGAATACGAGGAGTTATGAAGTATGAGGTGAGTGAAATAAAAAATAAACAGTATTTAATATTAAATTTATCACTGTGCACTAATGATAATTAATAATAATTTGAAGAGAAAAATTAATAAAAGAATAATATTAAATATCAAATAAGCCTATTAGCTTTAGTTGCTAAAAATGTAATGTGTTGATTTCCATTTTAAAGTGCTCTTATTTAAGAGACTGCTAGATGGCGTTAGTGGAATAAAGGTTCACTGCTACTTGGTGCACGGAAATCTTATTAGTATAAGAGAAAAATCTATGTTTAAATCATGGTGCCTAGTATTACCCATCCAAATGTTTTGTGCAGGCAGAAAATATGTTAACGAACAAACTGTCTACCTCTTTCTAATCCTTGCTACGTTGCCACTTCCTGTCCTCTGTATCATGTTGTTTGATTGGCAGGTAGAGAGCTGACAAATACGATGTATTTTAATGATCCGTCGTTCTGCGCAGTCAGTGGCAGAATGACTAACTTGACAACCCTGTTACTTTTGGGGTTACGTCTAGGAATGAGCTGTCCCTTCTGTGCCCTTTTCATTGCATGTTGCCACTTGTGATTTATTGTGCGGCTGGTAACAGAGAGACGACAAATACTGTGATTTTGAATGATCCGACCATTTGAGCATTCCTTGCTTAAATGACTAATTTGACAACCATGTTAAGATCTTTCACACGTGTTTAGAGATTCTCCCCCACATTTGAAGTTGAAACATTTCAATACGTGATCAGATGTACAGTTTTCTCCTACATCCCTTCCACAGATTCAGTAGATCGGCGACACTAGCGCTAAAACTCTTCCCCTCCGTCCGTGAACAGTTAACTTGGATGTGTAATAGCTTAAATCGTTAAAGGACTGGTGTACAGAACGAGAGATATTGGGTTTAAATCCCGATTTGGGCATATATTTTTCTCTTCAAATTTAATTTGTCATTAATTGAGAAGTGATAAATTTAATATTAAATAAGACAATCTCTCAATTTTGAAGAGGTTTTTTTTTCCTAAGAATTTTAATTTGCTTACCAATACTATTTGATTTCATCATTATCTTCAGCATCACCACCACTTACATCTTTTCATTATATACATGCACCAGCTGACACTGGGTTTGGATGGTGCATCATCACTCATGGTCTCTTTTTGTATAATGTGCTTCGTTTCCAGTACTTTCATCCTAATCACCTCTCGTGTAATAAGGAACCTTCATTTCTTTTATCTTGCACATATTCAGTAACATTTTATAACAACTCATAAAGTTTCCCCTTGTTTGGTCCACTAAATGATTTTTGGGATGAATTAGCATTTCTCAGTGTTTCATTAATTTGGTGCCACTTAAGAATTTTACCTTTGGAGATACCAAATTTTCTTCCCTTTGCACTCTAAACAACAATGCCTCATCTGTTTAGGATGGTCTGCTGAAGCGGCGCTAAATTAAAAACAGGCCACATTGAAACTAAAAAAAGCACAAAAGATGTAGTGAGTGTCATTGGAACACACACACACATTCATGAGAGTTTTAGGGTGGATTTCTTAACCGAAGTCTAAACCATGACCCCGGTTTTCCAGTCTTTTTATTGTTTCCATGACACCTATAAAAATTACTGAAAATTTTCAGAAATTGTTATGAAACCATAGACATGATTCAGAAATTTGTTTTTGTAATTAACAGCCATTTATTATGATGTTTTTATTATTGATTTAACATTTCTCACTGAAAGATAAAATTTTCTCTTCAAATATAAGCCATTTATTATATTTGAAGAGAAAAATTTTTGCCCAGACTGCGACTCGAACCCAGGACCTTTGGCTTTCTTGGCCAATGCTCTACCATCTGAGCTATCTGGGCGAGTTCCAATCTAGACACAAATTTTTC
This sequence comes from Diploptera punctata, assembly GCA_030220185.1. Taxonomy (NCBI): domain Eukaryota; kingdom Metazoa; phylum Arthropoda; class Insecta; order Blattodea; family Blaberidae; genus Diploptera; species Diploptera punctata. Next base: position 301,094 of record JASPKZ010004932.1, read on the forward strand.
TCTTGTATACATTGTAATTCCCAGGTTCGAGTCTCGGTCTGGGTAAAAAATTTTCTCTTCAAATAAAATTTATCCTTCAGTTAGAAGTGTTAAATTAATAATAAAGCATCAGCCATATATTTTCAGTTTTGTGGTTATTTTGGAAACAATAAATAATCAGAAAACCACCCGTAATGTTGCTTTGCAGGGTATTGATCCTATGTCCTTGGACATGTTAGCAAAGGAAGGCATCATGGCTTTACGTAGAGCTAAGAGACGCAACATGGAACGGCTTGCTCTGGCTTGTGGAGGAACAGCAATGAACAGTGTCGATGATCTCACGGAGGAGAATCTTGGATTTGCAGGACTTGTATATGAACATGTATTGGTGAGTGTTTCTAATATTAGCAGTTGACAGTGTTATATTAAAAAAAAGTTTAACTCGTCTTGGGTTAAAATAAGACATTTAAATAATAATAAATTGTTTCAGGGTGAGAACAAATTCACGTTTGTTGAGGAATGCAAGTATCCACAGAGTGTGACAATTTTGATAAAGGGCCCAAACAAGCATACCCTCACTCAGATAAAGGATGCTGTACGGGATGGATTGCGAGCAATTAAGAATGCTATTGATGATGGTAAGTCCTCATTTTCACACTTTATGATGTGAAACTTATGTACCGTGTAGCTTTTTGTTAGCATAATTGTACAGAGCCAGACTGTTCTGTTGGGGCACGCCGTAGCGTAATGGTTAAGGCACTGCGCTACAAGCCGGAAGGTCGAGGGTTCGAGTCCCGGTGGGGTCAGGATTTTTAAACTGGCCCAAACCTTCTGGCGGCACTATGGCCCTGGGGTCGACTCAGCCTCTAACTGAAATGAGTACCAGACGCTTGTTCTGGGGTAAAGGCGGCCGTCACGCAGGGCTGACAACCCGGCTGACATAAAGTGCCGATTGTCAAGAAAAAGTGGGAGCCTTAACCTCCTACTACCCCAAGGGCCTCCTGAGGCCTGTAGTGGGATCACTTTACATTTACCAGACTGTTCTGTTAATGTATCGTATACTGATATCCTAGAACAATGTTGGATTGTACTTTCATTATGATACCTTTCATAGCTGCACACTACAGTTCAATTTAATGAGTGTTTTGAACTGCTGTAAACATAAAATTACTTATTTTTTTACTTTCACCATTTAAAAAGTAAATAACAAAGGGAGGTTCAGCAAGCAGCCTCTTGAATCTTTATTGAGAGATTTAAAAAAATTGTTTTGCCATAGAAGTACACTGGTTGAATTTAAAAAATGTTTTAAAGTTCTGAGCCAACTTTGTTGGCTCCATCAACATTATCTGCTCTTTATCGATTATACAAAAGCGAGCTTCGTTGGCTCATTAAACTTGCTTGGTTCCTTATCGATTGCACAGAAGCGAGATAATCGATCAAATAAATTGAATATCTTTGATGTTTAATGCTGAAGATCAATGTGATGTGACATAAATTGCAGGAAAACAAAATTTCAGAAACGTAAAAGCAGGGTTTTTAATTCATTGTGAATATAGGGTAACTGAAGGGACCTTTAAAAAATGTTGTAAAATGTGGGAACGTAAAAGCGGGTAATACTGTTAAGGTAGAATATGTTTATCACTCACCTCATATTGTTCTTCTTATTTGATTATAAACTAGTTTCGGAACATAGTTTCTGTTCCATCCTCAGTATCATCACGACCGTTGTTCTGTCGTCTTGAAGAGTTGTCCTTCTCTCCTTCCATTGGCTGACTGAAAAACCTCGAAACCAGGTCATTCTCACCGGGAATTTCAAAGTTCATTAATTTCTTCTTTTCGCTCTTTTGAATGTAGATCTTTTCCCAAACAGTAAGTTCTTTTGGTTTTTCTATTTGTTTTAATAATTTTGCTTCTTTCTCGATAAGATGTTTTTCAGACCATGCATGGGCAGCCACTGCAGATTTTTCTACTTCCCCTTTCTTGACATTCCTGAGATGTTCTTTAACTCTAGTTTTCAAATTTCTTTTAGTTTTTCCTATGTAGAATTTCTCACATTCTTCACATTTAATTTGATAAATCCCTGATTTGTTTTCTTCTTTAATTTTCTCATTCTTATTAGGTCTAATCAGTCTACTGATGCTGTAGTCATTTTTGGGTGCTAACCTTATGTTGAAATCTTTAAAAAATTTTTGAAACTTGTGGTGTTTTAATGGATGATATGTGAATTTTCTAAATTTTACATTATCTTCTAAAAGTTAAAGAAGATAATGTAAAATTTAGAAAATTCACATATCATCCATTAAAACACCACAAGTTTCAAAAATTTTTTAAAGATTTCAACATAAGGTTAGCACCCAAAAATGACTACAGCATCAGTAGACTGATTAGACCTAATAAGAATGAGAAAATTAAAGAAGAAAACAAATCAGGGATTTATCAAATTAAATGTGAAGAATGTGAGAAATTCTACATAGGAAAAACTAAAAGAAATTTGAAAACTAGAGTTAAAGAACATCTCAGGAATGTCAAGAAAGGGGAAGTAGAAAAATCTGCAGTGGCTGCCCATGCATGGTCTGAAAAACATCTTATCGAGAAAGAAGCAAAATTATTAAAACAATAGAAAAACCAAAAGAACTTACTGTTTGGGAAAAGATCTACATTCAAAAGAGCGAAAAGAAGAAATTAATGAACTTTGAAATTCCCGGTGAGAATGACCTGGTTTCGAGGTTTTTCAGTCAGCCAATGGAAGGAGAGAAGGACAACTCTTCAAGACGACAGAACAACGGTCGTGATGATACTGAGGATGGAACAGAAACTTGTTCCGAAACTAGTTTATAATCAAATAAGAAGAACAATATGAGGTGAGTGATAAACATATTCTACCTTAATGAATATACCTCATAGTGAGAATTCCTAAAATAAGTAAGGGTAATACTGTATTTATAATGAACCTCATAGTGTCATTTCCTTTAAATATTAAATACATCTGGTTTGTTTGCATTATAACTGGAGCTTAGCTCGGAAGTGGTATAGTATTTGATACATCACCAGGAAGTTTAGAGAATGGTTGGGATATTTGAGAAAAGTATATATATAAGTGTTTTAAAACATTATGAACAATAGAATATGGAGAGTTCAAGAGTAGGTTTTTTAAAAGGCGTGTGCAATGTATATCTTCAGGGCTTTGAAAATGTAGGCATGGAATTTAAAGTAATCGAAGAAGCCATAGATTTAAAGAATAAATTGAATATCTTTCAAATAAGGAGCTTGTATGTTGTGTTTTAACAGGTTGTTTAATTCCTGGAGCTGGTGCCTTTGAAATAGCAGCAAATCAAGAACTGATGCGCTATAAAGACGAAGTAATAAAAGGCAAGATGAAGCTGGGAGTGCAGGCATATGCTGATGCCCTTCTTGTTATTCCTAAAACTCTTGGTAAGTCTCAATGACTTTTTAGAAGCTTATACTGAAGTTAGGTATTTTTATACGAGCATCATCAAGAGACACTACAATTTTATTTTTATTTAATGTTTTGTCCTTATCACAAATTCAAGAGCTTTCTCGAAAAAGAGTGTAAACTTAATATCTGCAAGGGTGATTTTAAGATATGAAAATTAATGCAGTATTTTCTGTTGTTTATGTAATATTTTTCAACCTACTCAGTAAGTAGTTGGCATAATGCTAGAGTACATGAAATTTTAGAAAATGATTAATAGTATAGTATGTGGGTGATCTTGCACATGATGTGTCTTGCCTTACTGTTAGCTAGTCACATTCTGTGTTTGTCATATGAATTCAGGATCCACAGTCCCAAAACATAAACATCAATCATAAACTAAGGTCTCATGCACTGTAAGTAATGGCATCATTTACCACTTGTTTGAGCCTGACTGTAAGATAGTGTTCCATCTAAAATGAATGTCACAAAATTGTTGGTTACATCCTTATATACTACCGTCTTCCTCAATTAATGTTTCTATTTAAAATTTTCATTGATTTCACTCGAGGCCTTTCAAAATATGCTTCATCTTCTGAGTTGTAGTGTTGAATTATCTGTATATGTCTAGTAGAGGGTTTTGCTCATTAGGCATATTTTCGTGGAGAATGTTTGTATTCTTGGCCTCATACGAATTAAATGAATCGTGATTATTTCATACCTCATACTTCTATATTTCTTTAAGTACAGCACTGCAGTATCGGCAATTTCTTATCACCATCGTGAAAACAGCTGATGATGGTGATAAGAAATTGCCGATACTGCAGTGCTGTATTTATAGAAGTATGAGGTATGAAATAATCACGATTAATTTAATTCTTATGAATTTGAACCTCATAATGTTAAAAATTCCCAAATTTAATATATAAATTCTTGGCCTCCTTGATAATATATTGACTTAGGCTTTCACGACCGGAGTTATTATGATGATCTTGTAAAAGATTTCTGGCTGTTGGCCATGGTCTTGAGGTTTGTTGTTCCCTGACGTTACGCCAGAGACTGCATTCGGCATCCTCAAGGGTTGTCTTGAGACAGGCAATTTTGTCGACTACCTGCCCTATTTATACATTTATCCACAACGTGTTCTCTGCGCAGTCCGCTACTTCATAAATATCTGCCTTCTGGTTGGTTAACATTTGGGTCTTCCATTGCACCAATGAGGTTGCTGTCTGATGTAGTAGATTGTTCTATTAGGGGTTTACATCTGGCTTTTTTTTTTTTACTGGTATATCCACACTTTGTTGACTTTTAATGATTCTTCCTTTCTATTGTAACTATTTTGATGTTTGAATATTTCAATGGCTTCTCGTTGCAGACAGGTAAAATAGTGTGTGCAGTTAGATAATATATCTGTGTTGTTGTATTGTACTGTATCCTTCAAGTAGAGAGTGTTCTGCTACTGCCGACTTTTCCACTTGTTTAAGACGGCTGTATTTTTTGTGTTCTTTAAGTCTGGTTGTGATGCTGCGTTTAGTGGTGCCTATATACACTTGGCCGCAACTGCACAGGATTCTGTATATGCCTGAGGATGAAGTTGATCCTTAATCGGTCTGAGAAGGTTTTTGATTTTTCTGGTAGGCATGTATGCTGTTTTTATGTCTTCTTTCTTTAGCAGTTTTCCAATACGGTCAGTTACATTCTTGATGAAAGGTAAGAATGCCCTGGTTGACATTTTTTCTTCTGATTCCTTGTTGTTGTATCGTCTGGGATGGTTTGCTCTGTTGATTTCTTTGTTGGTGTATCCATTGGCTGTGAATACTGTACGGAGATGTTTAAGTTCAGTTTTTAATAATTCAGGATGGCAAAGTTTCTTGGCGCGGTTTGTCAGTGTTTTGATGATACCCAGTTTCTGTTTGGGGTGATGATTGAAGGTTTTATGACGATATCTGTCAGTATGCGTAGGTTTTCTATATATAGTGTGATAAATGTTGCTATCTTCTTCTCTTCTGATTGAGATGTCCAGAAAGGCTATACTGTTTTCTTTTTCTAGGGTGAATTGTATATTGGAGTTTATAATATTTAATTTTAGGAAGTTATATTTTGAGGTTATTTTAATTATATTATTTTTGGTCTGGACATCTTACCTCAATATTATAATAATATTGAGGTAAGATGTCCAGACCAAAAATAATATAATTGGAGTTTATGTTGTTGATGTGCGCAAGAAATTCTTCTATTTTATCTTCCCCGTGGTTTCAAATTACAAAGGTGTCGTCTACATATCGAAGCCATGTCGTGGGTGATTTGTGCATATCTAACTTCTGTTGGTCCACCGCTGTGGTCTCGAGGTAGTGTGCTGCCTTGTCATGCAGAGGACTCGGGTTTGATTGCCGGTCGGGACAGGCTCCTGTGTGAGGTTTTTTTGGGATTTTTCCTCACTTGTAAGACAAATGTCAGCAAGCTTAGGGCCCAACGGTCCCCGAAAATCATCCAACCATCATCATCATTATCATAATTATCGTTCACCAGTGTGGAAAGCGGGGCATGCCGTAGTGTAGTGGTTAAGGCACTGAGCTACAAGCCGGAGGGTCGAGGGTTCAAGTCCCGTTGGGGTCAGGATTTTTAAACTGACCCAAACCCTCTGGCGGCACTATGGCCCTGGGGTCGACTCAGCCTCTAACGGAAATGAGTACCAGACACCTGTTCTGGGGGTAAAGGCGACCGTCATGCAGGGCTGACAACCCAGCTGACATCAAGTGCCGATTGTCTAGAAAAAGTGGGAGCCTTAACCTCCTACTACCCCAAGCGTCTCCTGAGGCCTGTTGTGGGATCACTTTACTTTTACAGTGTGGAAAGCAACGGGAAGCTACCACACCTATAATTGCAGTGAAAGACCTGCTCTTGGGCAGAGTTACTATGGATGGATGGATGTCACCTCTTACTGATTATTTATGTATGATTTTGTCTGTATCAACAGCTGTGAACTGTGGATTTGATGCTCAGGACACCATTGTAAAACTCCAGGAAGAGAGTCGACTTATGGGAGAGCCTTTGGGTTTGGATGCGAATTCAGGAGAGGCCTTAAAATCTGCTGATGCAGGAATTTATGATAACTATATTGTAAAAAGGCAGATCATTAATTCTTGGTAAGAACTGACATCATTATTTTATATTATTTCTTTCCCCTTCATTATTTATTATTCTTGTTAGATTTATTCTCTTGTCTGTTGCTGTGGGGTGGTTGGTAAAGTCCCTAACTTCCATCCTAGCAATTTAGTTAGATTCCTTGAAGGGTAGAGGGTTTTAAATCTTCATCCTGAGTCTGGATGAATGTTCCTTGTCTTGTGCTTTCCCTGGCAGGCGAATCTCTGGCGTACTGCTAAGTTTAAATTCTAAAGAGGAGGACTGCATACTGTCAGAGGATAGCTACCTGTTTCATAAGCATACAATTAGTTAAGATAATACAATTCATCTACTTCATAGTGCATTGTGTAAGAAGAAAGAATTTAGCATGAATAAGTAGTATAATAACGATTTTATTATTAATTTAACACTTCTCATTGAAGGATAAATTATATTTGAAGAGAAAAATTTTTGCCTAGACCGGGACTCGAACCCGGGACCCTTGACTTTCCGGGCCAAGTGCTCTACCAACTGAGCTACCGAGGCGAGTTGCGATCTAGATGCAAATTTTTCTCTTATATACGTTGTAATTCCCTTGCGTCAAATGCTTGAAACCTTAGCCTCGGTAGCTCAGTTGGTAGAGCACTTGGCCCGGAAAGCCAAGGGTCCCGGGTTCGAGTCTCGGTCTAGGTGAAAATTTTTCTCTTCAAATATAATTTATCCTTCAGTGAGAAGTGTTAAATTAATAATAAAATCATCAATAGAAGCCCTACTGGCTTTATAAAGTAGTGTTAAATTCCCAATAAATGTCTTCTTAACTAAGAAGCCGCCATGTGCAAAGATAGAAGCTGAGGTTTCAAGCATTTGACGCGAGGGAATAACAATGTATATAAGAGAAAAATTTGTGTCTAGATCGCAACTCGCCTCGGTAGCTCAGTTGGTAGAGCACTTGGCCCGGAAAGCCAAGGGTCCCGGGTTCGAGTCTTGGTCTAGGCAAAAAAAAATTTTCTCTTCAATTATAAGTAGTATAATAGTCCACCGCTGTGGTCTCGAGGTAGCGTACTGCCTTGTCACGCAGCGGGTCCGGGTTCGATCCCTGGTCTGGGCAGTTTTTCTGGGTGAGGTTTTTATCGGGGGGTTTCCTCGCCTATAAGACAAATGTCAGGAAAACTTTTAAGGCCTAAACGGTTCCCAAAATCATATGGCCATCATCTTTATCATCATCATCATCACCCTTCACTGGTGTGGAAAGCAAAGGGAAGCTACCACACCTACAATTCCCTACTAAAGCTGCAAGCATAGCCTGAAAATGCTATGATTGCAGTGAAGGACCTGCCTTCGGGCAGAATTACTATGGATGGATGGAGGTAGTATAATAAATGCTGCAAATAAAATAAAGCAATTAAAAAAACAAACAGGATTCATAAAAGATAGGAAAAAACAGTGGATGAAAGTGAGATGGAATCTGCATTAGAAGAAGACATACCCTCTGGTAGACCAGAACCATCCAAATGGAGCAATGGAATACCCCATGAAATTAGATATTAATTTGTCTTAGTTCAAATTGTTTCTAATTAATTAGAAGACTAGATATGAGGTGAGAAATAAAGAATTTTATTTTAAATTATATTTGAAGAGAAAAAAATTTTTTTTTCTCTTCAAATATAATTTATCCTTCAATGAGAAGTGTTAAATTAATAATAAAATCGTCAATAGAAGCCCTACTGGCTTTATAAAGTAGTGTTAAATTCCCAATAAATGTCTTCTTAACTAAGGAGCTGCCATTTGCAAAGATAGAAGCTATAGTTTCAAGCATTTGGCGCGAGGGAATTACAATGTACATAAGAGAAAAATTTGCGTCTAGATCGCAACTCGCCTCGGTAGCTCAGTTGGTAGAGCACTTGGCCCGGAAAGCCAAGGGTCCCGGGTTCGAGTCCCGGTCTAGGCGAAAATTTTTCTCTTCAAATATAATTTATCCTTCAATGAGAAGTGTTAAATTAATAATAAAATCGTTTATTTTAAATATTCATTATGTTCTATTCCATAGTGCAATACCTTAAAATGAATGTTACAATTTAAAAAATTCATTGAAGTTGTTTACTTGATGAATGTTGTCTTATTATAAAATAGAGTTCTGTTCTTTTTTTAATAAGCGAACTTAATTTAAAAATATTATGATACAAATTATAGTCATGTTAATGATATAATGTAATCTGAAAATTCAATGTGATTGAATTCCATCCTGGAACACTAAAACTCCATGGTGCAACAGGCCTAGAAGGCCCTTGGCCCACCAGCTGGCTGTTGGCCTCACATCAGCATGTGCTCATCAAAGATGTAGACAATCATCCAGCCAGTGTATGGGTGATATGTGGTCAGCATGTTGGGCCTCCCAGCCATTATAGTTTGTTTTCTCTTCTTTCTTCTTTTTTCTCTTAATTTCGTGAATGTTTTGATGTCTTAAACCAACTAGATTTATTAAATTTGAAGAGAAAAATTTATATAAGAGAAAAAATTGCGTCTAGATCGTAACTCGCCTCGGTAGCTCAGTTGGTAGAGCACTTGGCCCGGAAAGCCAAGGGTCCCGGGTTCGAGTCCCGGTCTAGGCGAAAATTTTTCTCTTCAAATTTAATTTATCTTTCATTGAGAAATGTTAAATTAATAATAAAAACATCAACTAGATTTATGTTGAAATCTGATGTTGAGATTCTGTAATGGTCGGCCATTTTGTTTCCTATTCAGACTTGGGTCATCACTTATATTGAACTTACATAGGAAAAAATCACTATGAGGTTTAATTTATATAGTTATAAAACAAACGGAATAAACATAAAATTCAAGAAATTCACATTGAAACACCATAAGTTTCAAAATTTTGTAAGAAGTTTAATGTAAGATTGGCACCGAAGAATGAATAGAGCCTAAATGGAATAATTAAAACCAACAAAAATGAAAAAATTGAAGAAGAAAACATCAGGAATTCATCAGATCAAATGCAGGGATTGTAACAAAATTTACTTAGAAAAAACAAAAAGAAATTTGAAAACGAGGGTGTGCGGATTGTTACCATGCTGCCAGCTACCTTTAGGTGCTGAGTAGATCGTCTTTTTGTTTCCGTTGCATCTACTAGCGTAGAGTTCATTACATCCAAGGTTATTAATCACAAAGCTTTGCCCCGGGCCCATAGGAGGCAAAGATTGATTCATCTTTCTTTCCTAAGCACTTAAGCATGAATCAATAATAGGTCTCAAAACACCAGAGTAACTTAAAATGAATGTTTTCATTATAATTATTAATCATGAAAGCTAGACGGAAAAATAAAGGGATCTCCTAAATAAGTGAGTTTCCGTACAGGAATATCAAACAGCAACATGCACATAAATCACTTGAACATTAAATTGGATAAGTATAAAAATGATATTTAATATAAACAAGAAGTCTGAAGTGCCTAGAAAATATAACAAAGATAAACATTTGATCATTCAACAAAAGTAAATAAATAATAATGCTTTAACATGACAAAAAAAACCATATCATACCTCACACCACATTCATACTATGGTCCAAGCCAGGGTGGCTTTCCCCAGTCTTCAGGACCAACTTAAATTCCGCCGCTCGCGGCTCCAGACGACCTTGTCAACTAAAAGTTCCCATCCAAAGAATGAATGAATGAATGATAACGTTCTCGATGTGCATAGCGTATTTGAGCGTTCCGAGGTAGAAGGGGAGATGCGCCGCACAAACAGCGCAACAGGAGAGGCAAAAAGGGAGAGTGGGGGTAGATGCATAGAGAAAGGATATTGGCATAGTTCACGAATCTTACTGTCCAGGGAGGATTATGACACTACAGTAGTGAACCGAAAATCACACTTTCGGTTCAAGGGTGAAAGAAAATCTTAGAATGTCAAAAATGGTGAAGCAGAAAAGTCAGCAGTAACTGCTCATGCTTGGTCTGAAAAACACCCAATTGATACAACAGCCAGTCTAATTAAACAAAAAGAACTCACGGTTTGGGGGAAAAATCCACGTTTAAAAAAACAAGAAAGAAAAACTTATGAACTTCGGAATTCCTGATGATTCTGATTTGATCCGGAGGTTCATCGGTCCACCAATAGATGGAGGAAGAATTAGTTCTTGTGATCGACGTAACATCAGTCAACAAGACTGCCCAAGCTTCAAAACTGGTTTGATTAGAAATCCGATATGAGGTGAGGCATTAAACACTTTAATTTAATTCTTTAATTATTAAATTTATCACTTTTACCGAAAGACAAATTTTCTCTTCAAGTAAAATATAAGTTAATACTATATTGTTATTCCTTAACCCGTCAGTGACGCACCCTTTTACTTGCTTTCCTACTGCATGGACGGAGGCCATTTTAACATTTTTGTATTCCTAGAACACTGATTTGTATAAACGAACATAACTTTTTTAAATATCGATGGATTTGAACGAAATTTTTACTTGTTAGCTCAGAAATAAATGGGAAATTTAATACATACCGTATGGAGTTCAGTAGCCTTTATAAACTATTAAAAAAAATTTTGAAATCTGAATTTCTCTCTCATGATACACATTTTTACTAAATAATTTGATTTGCTCACATTGGACATCCCTGTTTCTTTCTGTGAGACACTAAATATATTGTGTGGCATAGTGCTGATTCATCTGTAACTTGTATATACAAAAGCAGCTGAGATAACCAAAATCAGAATGAATATTTAGAAGAGTGAACTCAAGCTCAATCTTGTGTCAAAGCACTAGCAATGTTTATACTTAGAATCTGAATTATTGCTTGGATTCGTATAAAATTCTACAGCAGTTATTTACAACTACACAGACCATAAAAATAATTTTCTCTTATTTTAGTACTATTAATTTTAGGAATAAAAAATCACATAACCTTAGTAGTTGAGCTTGGTGTGATACAGCTCGAAAACACTCTTCAATACACAGACCTACATCACATTCCTGGCAGCAATAAACAGATGTCTTTCTTCTCCCATGTTTAGTACAAACAACACACCTCCTTGAGGTTTCAATTATCACTTTTAGGGTAATTTTTCTGATGAAGTGTCTTTTAGGTTACGACTGGCCATAATTACGTATATAACGCACGACACCGCGCCTCAGACTGATTCCTTGTAAGTAACATCTATTTGAAAGAGGCAAAATAAATCAGGTATTCCCCTAAACAGGTCGATTTATATATCAATCGATAGCTTGTATATATTTTATCGACCTGAAAAATTAGATTTTGTATAAGTTTATTAGAAGCCCTGCAGAAAGCAGCACAAAACTAGGTCTGTGTGCCATCGAGTGTTGAAGTAAGAAACTACTTCAACCTCAATACCACATGCACAAAATGTGATCACAGCTGATTCATACACTTAGAAAGAAAGCTAAGATCTTAGGCTTCAAAATTATATTGTTCATACGCAAATATAAGAATATACAGCAGTAAAAAAACAAATGAAAAGGTCGCGCGCATTTAGAGAAAATTACGATTACTTCAATCTCATCTGATTTTTAAAAAAATAATATGAAATTAAATTTTAAACAAATATTATGTTTATTCATATGTCCTGAAAGCTCATAATTTCTACGTTAAACACAAATAAATTACATATTTGTAGCTTCAAAAATGTACGATCCAGAACAAAAAGAAAACACGCCTGCATAGGTCTATACCACGTATAGATGTCGGCAATAAGTGAAGAAGAGAGGGTCTATACCACGTATGGATGTCGGCTCTGACGGGTTAAGTATAGTTCCATGTCCTACAAAAAAAGATCCAACCCACCACACACCTTTTTGTGCCATCTGTGAACCAAGTAAGAAAACACTGACAGAATATGACACATTTATTTTTCTGCAGGAAGAACCAAACCCCCCCCCCCCATGCCCCGGGTTGTCATTTCGATATTTGTGGTGTTCTCTTCTGGCATGGCATACTTGTAACCCACTTGAGGTTGGGGAACCTTGTGAGGTGGGGTTATGCTGCCCCGATGATATGAGAGTTGGTGATGGTAATGATGTACCAGGAGAGGCCTTAAATTGGTTGGTTGGTATCTAATGTCGAGCACTTGATAATGAAATTAAATTAAACTTAATCTAATTAGGTAAATATGATATTGATGATAAACTAAGAATAGTCCGCAACGTGGGAGACGTCTGCCAGAAGGTTGACTTCGACCAAGAAGACTGCAATGGTCTATGAGGTGACGTGATACCAGGCGATCATCACAACGGCTCAAGGGGCAGAAGCAGCAACCCTCTCTAAAGGGGTTAATACTTAGAGGAGCATGGATAGATGCTCTGAGACAGCAGCCCTGTCATTATCCTTACCCTGCACAGCGCTCGTAACGCGGTCAGGGGACATTTATTATTGATGTTTTTATTATTAATTTCATACATCTCAATGAGGATATAAATCATATTTAAAGAGAAAAATTATACGCTCAGACCGGGACTTGAACCCGGGACCCTTGGTTTTCTAGTCCAAGTGCTCTACCATTTGAGCTACCTGAGCAAGTACCGATCTAAACGCAAATCTTTCTCTATATACGTTGAAATTCCCGCCCCAAATGCTTTGAAGCCGGGACCCTTTGCAAATGGCGGCTCCTATATTCTTCTTCTTCTTCTTCCTTCCAAGTATTAGGCCAAGGCCTGTTATGATCCTATGGAAAATTTTCCCTCCAGCATTTGAGGGAAATTCTCGTATAAGACTTGAAAGCATAATAATAGTCCCTTCGATTGGTTGCTGGCCAAAGGAAGGCAAGACCAGTGATGGGGCTGCCATCTTATAGCCTCTGGTCAAGCTTTTCTGGAGAAGAAAAGAAAATAAAGGAAAGAAGAAATGGAAGAAAGGAAAGAATCCCTAGCCCTCGGATGCCCTAATAGCGTCGGTGTCAAAAAAATAAGAGTTAACCAAGAGAGGTTAGATAGTAAAGTTAAAAGAGTGCAAAACACAAGTAAGTGGAAGAAATGTTTTGCACAGCTTGGGCACCTTGTGGTCGCCATCCACATATCCCCTAGATGAGGACCTCTGAGGGGGGCTCCTATATTAAGAAGACATATTTGGGAATTATACATTACATTATAAATGCCAGTACGGCTATTTTCGATGTTTTTATTATTAATTTCATACATCTCAATGATGGATAAATCATATTTCTTCTTCTTCTTCCTTCCAAGTATTAGGCCAAGGCCTGTTACGATCCTATAGAAAATTTTCCCTCCCCGGGAAATTCTCGTATAAGACTTGAAAGCATAATAATAGTCCCTTCGATTGGTTGCTGGCCAAAGGAAGGCAAGACCAGTGATGGGGCTGCCATCTTATAGCCTCTGGTCAGGCTTTTCTGGAGAAGAAAAGAAAATAAAGGAAAGAAGAAATGGAAGAAAGGAAAGACTCCCTAGCCCTCGGATGCCCTAATAGCGTCGGGGTCGAAAAAAACAAGAGTTAACCAAGAGAGGTTAGATAGTAAAGTTAAGAGTGCAAAACATAAGTAAGTGGAAGAAATGTTTTGCTCAGTTTGGGCACCTTGTGGTCGCCATCCACATATCCCCTAGATGAGGACCCCTGAGGGTATAAATCATATTTAAAGAGAAAAATTATACGCTCAGACCGGGACTTGAACCCGGGACCCTTGGTTTTCTAGTCCAAGTGCTCTACCATTTGAGCTACCTGAGCAAGTACCGATCTAAACGCAAATCTTTCTCTATATACGTTGAAATTCCCACCCCAAATGCTTTGAAGCCTTTGCTTCTATCTTTGCAAATGGCGGCTCCTATATTAAGAAGACATATTTGGGAATTATACATTACATTATAAATGCCAGTACGGCTATTTTCGATGTTTTTATTATTAATTTCATTCATCTCAATGATGGATAAATCATATTTAAAGAGAAAAATTATACGCTCAGACCAGGACTTGAACATTTGCAAAGATAGAAGCAAAGGCTTCAAAGCATTTGGGGCGGGAATTTCAACGTATATAGAGAAAGATTTGCGTTTAGATCGGTACTTGCTCAGGTAGCTCAAATGATAGAGCACTTGGACTAGAAAACCAAGGGTCCCGGATTCAAGTCCCGGTCTGAGCGTATAATTTTTTTTTTAAATATGATTGTCCATCATTGAGATGTATGAAATTAATAATAAAAACATCGAAAATAGCCATACTGGCATTTATAATGTAATGTATAATTCCCAAATATGTCTTCTTAATATAGGAGCCGCCATTTGCAAAGATAGAAGCAAAGGCTTCAAAGCATTTGGGGCGGGAATTTCAACGTATATAGAGAAAGATTTGCGTTAAGATCGGTACTTGCTCAGGTAGCTCAAATGGTAGAGCACTTGGACTAGAAAACCAAGGGTCCCGGGTTCAAGTCCCGGTCTGAGCGTATAATTTTTCTCTTTAAATATGATTTATCCAAACATTTATTATTACTGATTCATCTCAAAGCAAAGGCCGGATTGGATTTAAGAACAGAACTTAATATATTTAATCTCTGTGAAAGAATAAAATATTATCAAAATGCTTATCTTCAGCACGTATTATGAATGAATGAATGAACAGTACATACCAAGAAGAATGTATAATTATAAACCAAAAGGGAGCAGATTGTTGGAAAGACCATTGAAGAGATGGAAGGACCAATTCGATCTATAATGAGATTGGAAAAGGCCATTGGGCTTAATCCTTCTTGTTGATGATGATGATGATAATGATGGCCAGATGGTGTTTGGAGACCGTTTGGGCCTTAAAGTTTCCTGATATTTATCTCACAGGTGAGGAAAAACCTCACCCAGGACCGGACCGGCTGCATGACAAGACAGCACACTTCCTCGAGACCACAGCGGTGGACTAGAACCAAACAATAAAAATGTATGAAATATCAGAATTAAATAATGCTTGAATTACCATCTGTGTCATAAAATAGCTCTTTGGTATTCTGTTACTTGAAGTAATAAGTAAATGTTTAAGATTAATATAAAAGTTCAAATAAATGTTTATTCTTATTTATTAATTTTTACTGACATTTAACTTCAAATACATTTTTCTCAGTTCACTTTTGCAGAATGTGGTCGAATTATTCATTATGTTGTTTGATAAAATAGTTTTATCATTGATTAGAGATTGTTTGTAAAAAAATTTAAGTCTCTGTATATAAATATTTTACTTTTGTTTTATTAAAATTGAGTTATGTAGATATATATCGACGATCGTTCCTCGTGCAAAATGATAAATATTTTGCAGGATTTCTGATCATCGTAGAATAATATTGGTTCGCTTCACCCAGAATTGCTGACATAGCACTGTTTGGTTTTGTGGGATCATACATTGTTAATTATGCTCATTATAATTGAAACTCTATAGCTTGGTAGGCCTAGAAGATCTTTGGCCTACAGCCATGTGTCATTTATAGAGGTGGACATTGATCCAGCCCATATAGAAGTGACATGGTTAGCATTTTAAGTTCCCAGCCATTATAGCTGGTTTTCTCAACTTGTTTCTTGTTGTTACCCAAATTCCATACAATTCTGGTTGGGCTATATCCAATACTGGCTGAAATCCCATGAGAAAATTTCTTCTCCTATAGTGACCTGAACCAGCTA
This sequence comes from Diploptera punctata, assembly GCA_030220185.1. NCBI lineage: Eukaryota > Metazoa > Arthropoda > Insecta > Blattodea > Blaberidae > Diploptera > Diploptera punctata. The sequence goes on from JASPKZ010004932.1 coordinate 317,251, forward strand.
TATCCCGTAGGTCTGCTTCATAGTCTGGGGCCTAAGATCACTTGGCTAAAGTGTGGGACAATATTATTCATTATTGTTTCTGGTAAAATAAATTGTATAGATATACATCGATGATCGTTCCTTGTACAAGATGATAAATATTTTGTAAGATTTCTGATCATCGTAGAATAATATTGGTTCGCTTCACCCAGAATTGCTGACATAGCACTGTTTGGTTTTGTGGGATCATACATTGTTAATTATCCATTATAAATGAAACTCCATCACTTGACAGGCCTAGAAGAACTTTGGCCTACCAGGCATGTGCCAATATGAGTGACATCCATCCATAGTAATTCTGCCCTAGGGCAGGTCTTTCACTGCAATCATAGTATTTTCATGCTATGCTTTGCAGCTTTATTAGGGAATTGTAGGTATGGTAGCTTCCTGTTGCTTTCCACGCCGGTGAAGGATGATGATGATGATGTGATAAGGATGGTGATGATGGCCATATGATTTCGGGGACCATTTGGGCCTTAAAGTTTCCTGACATTTGTCTTACAGGTGAGGAAAACCCCCGATAAAAACCTCACCCAAAAAAACTGCCCCGACTGGGGACCGAACCCAGGCCCGCTGCGTGACAAGGCAGCACGCAACCTCGAGACCACAACAGTGGACTATATGAGTGACATGTGATTAGCATATTAAGTTCCCCAGCCATTGTAGCTGGTTTACTCAATTTGGAGTTTTATTTATTGTAGTTATTAAAATTCCTTACAATTCTGGATGGACATTATCCCATACTAGCTGAAATCCCATGAAAAAATTTCTTCACCCATAATGACCTACTCCTGTAGGTCTACCTCAAAGCCTGAAGCATTAAACCACTTGGCTAGTGTGGGACAATTATTCATTATAGTTTCTGGTAAAATAACATAAATGAAAGATTTTTTTTGTAAAAAGCTGATACTTCTCCATTAGCCATTACAACTCCACAGTAATAATAATAATAATGCTTTATTTTAGCTGGCAGAGTTAAGGCCATAAGGCCTTCTCTTCCACTCAACCAGCAAATAGTAAAATTATACAAAAATGACATACTTGTTACAATTTTAAGATATTATTAAAATACAGACTAAACAAAATATAATGATGATGTGATCTAATACTAGCTAATACTAACAAAAACATGGAATATAATAAAATTAAAATGATATAAAATAAAGTAAGTAGCTTCCTAGATTATTATTTATAGATTGCTGTATATAGTTGTTATGCAGTTAATGTTTTCATTGTGTCGAACTTAAGATATCAGTTAATTTGGATTTAAATAATGATAGCGATTGACAGTCCCTGACATGACTGGGAAGTGAGTTCCATGCTCTAGTCATAAATATTGTGTAAGATTCAGAGTATAGACATGTCCTGTGCTGTGGTATCAAATGTAAAGAGGAGTCTTGTGATCTTGTTCTTAAATTGTGATGAGCTGATAAATTTTGAAAACGTGTTGTTAAATAACTTGGTAAATATGTGTGCAGAATTTGGAAGTAAGGTATGTGAATGTAAAGTTGTTCTGTCATTTAGGCGTCTCCATGATAAGGCCTGAAATGGAGACACATGGTCATAACGACAGAGATTGAATATAAATCGAATGCACGCATTATGAGCATGCTGTAGTCTGTCAGATTAGTCAGTAATATGTCACAGTAGTCGAAGTGTGGCATCGTAAGAATCTGTACAAGTTTTTGTTTTAATTTTGAAGGAAGGAAGTTTTTAAAACCATTTAGGGAGTGAAGAATTGAGAACACTTTCTTGCAGGTATTATTCACCTGAATTTTCCAGTGTTGTCATTTAGGAAAATGGTAGGAATATTTTCGTAATTTATAATGGTTTGGATTTGCCGAAGCCCTATAATTATGCACTGTGTAATTCTCCATTCCTTTCAATTCTGTATCAACTTCAGTTTTAAATCATTAATGACATTATTCATTTTAATTCCTGGTAAAATAGTTTCATCGTTGATTAGAATTTTTGTTTTAAAAAACGCTGGTATGTTTTCTTCATTAGCCACTAAACTCTATAGTAATAGTTATTGCCTTCACAACAGCCCTATCCATTCTTTCCAATTTTGTATTATCTTAAGTTGTTTACCTTTCTCAATATTAAATCATTAATGACATTAAGATATTTGGTCTGTTTATTCTTACCTCATATGGTTGTTTTTGTTGAACATATGTTTGCCCCATCGTCAGCGATTATAGTGTGACGATGGGACTCACAAGCCTTGAAACATATGTTCAACAAAAACAATCGAGATCTCTGCTACCAATTTTATATTTTTATCTTTTGATGTTTAGCAAGTTTTTGTTGCTGTGTTGAAGAATTAATGGATTTATTCATGAAACAGAGTGTACAATTTCTAATTCATTTTACATTATTTATTGTCTAGTATTATTATTTTATATGTAAGGAAAATATTCTAAAATAATCAATTGATTTGGCGTATATTTGATGAAAATCCATATCCATTTAATTAAATAAAAATAAAACTTAAAGTTTTATATGATTTTCATATTTATTACAATATAAATTTGTTTACAGCTGTTTTGATACTTTGTACCTTCTTCAGGCATGATTACAAATGAATGAATTTTGTTATTATATATATTTTATTCTGTCCACCGCTGTGGTCTCGGGGTAGCATGCTGCCTTGTCACGCAGCGGGCCCAGGTTCGATCCCCGGTTGGGACAGTTTTTCTGGGTGAGGTTTTTATCGGGGTTTTTCCTCACCTGTAAGACAAATGTCAAGAAAACTTTAAGGCCCAAATGGTCCCAGAAATCATATAGCCATTGCAATCATCATCATTCATATTCATCTTAGGTTTAGCTTACGATTAGGGACTCTCCTGGCGCACCATTATCATCACCCATCATATCATCGGGGCAACGTAACTCTGCCTTCCAGGCGCCCCAACCTCAGAAGTGGGTTACAAGTACGCCATGCCAGGAGGGAAACCAGGAATGTCGAAAGACAAACCTGGGACATTTGAAAAAAAATATATATTTTATTCTAAAATAGTTTTCATCTTCCATATTCTTTGTTAAAAGTATTGATATTAATTGATTATTGTGATTTTTGCAGTTCTGTGATAGCGAGTAATCTTCTTTTGGTGGATGAAATCATGCGTGCTGGATTGTCGTCACTTAAAGGTTGAAAGATTGAACTATCCTCAGCCTGGAGAACAGAAATATGCTTCACTTACAAATGGAACAAAGATAATTTAATTGTTTTGTTAGTTTTATTTTATTTTGTTCCTTCACATTTAACACCAAACTGTTTGTTCCATCTCACAGCAAACTACTTTTTTATTGTAATATTGGTAGTATTTCAATACCAGTGTTACTTTCTATTTAAATAAAATGCTTTAACATTAAATTTATTAATAAACATTCTTTTTTTTTTACATATATATTAATCTTCTTTTTCTTGAATTGGCATTTAAGGAATCATAAAGTTTATTGCTACCCTAACATAATCCTATTTGTTATATCTCTCCTCAACAAGATCAGCGTGTCCAGCAGTTAGAAGAATCTTAAAACCAGGAATAAGTAGGGAATATTTAATATTAGGAAGTGATATTTTGAGGTTATTTTAATTTTATTATTTTTAGTCTGATCATCTTACCTCAATATTAATGTTGATTTGTTCTTGGACATGTTTCAAAACAATTCTGTTTTATCGTCAGCTTGTCCAGACAGAATTGTTTTGAAACATGTTCAAGAACAAATCAACATTAATATTGAGGTAAGATGATCAGACTAAAAATAATATAATTTAAATAAGTAGGGAATTTGAAAGAAACTGGGAAATAGTCGGGAATTAATAAATCGGCGTGTATTTATCTTGTATTCAAATCAAAAGAATCGCAATCATTAAACCACATTCTAAAAAAGCGTACAGGTATTGGATTATCTTTTGTAAGAAGTTTATGGAACTATAGCATACATTTGGTGGAGTCATGCTGCCGCTCTAAAGAAATGTTGCCCCTTGATAACATGATATCGTATCACAAAACAGTACTTGAGCACACGTAGTTCAATAAGACAGATCAACTCGTACTCTATATAGTCAGCTTATTGAACACAAGAATTTTTAACGTAATTGTCGGTGAGTGTTTTTTTGCTTGGTTTTTCACTTTTCGTATACAGCCGACCAATTCTTCCTATTATTAATATTTTATTGAAATATATACAAATTGTCAAACAATAAAAAAAATATATGAATAAAGTAATTTTAACGTTAGATTTGTAATGTTTTATGGTAGATAGATAGATAGATCATTTGATTAATGTCTTTGACATCGTCCAATTCCTAATAGCCAATTTTGTCTGTCCATCCAATCTCCTGGTTGTAGATGTTTCTCCTTTATGTATAAATATATTCTCTGATTCCAGGAGGTTTTAGGTCTTCCCTCAGGTTTCCATTCCAAAACTGATTTTGGTAGCCGATCCTCTTCCATTTGCTGGACATGTCTGTACCGTCTTAATTGCTGAGTTTTTACCATGTTTTATGGTAACATAGTTAATAAAAACATTGAAAGAAGCTCTACAGGCTTTATAAAATAATGTTTAAATTCCCAATAAAACGTCTTCTTAATAAAGAAGCCATCCTTTGTGTAATCAAGCAACGGTTCGTAGCATTTGGCATTCGGGAATTAACAATGTATAAGAGAAAAATTTGTATTTAGGTTGGAGGCCTAGGTAGTTCAGTTGGTTGGCATAGAAAGTTGAAGGTCCTGGATTCAAACCCTGGTCTAGGCATATGTTTTTCTCTTCAAATATAACATAGTTAATATTCAAATAATAAAAAGTAATAATAAATGATTTTACGATTCTTATTTAAGCCATAGCATTGTGTTATTATCACATACACATATTAAAAAAAAAGATTTTTACCACATTAGCTTTACTAGAATTAATTCAATTTAGTACTGGCAGTCTGGATAATTACTGGCAAAAAGGAGAAAAAATTGACAGTCGTGAAAACAGCTGACGATGACGACAGTGCTGTGTTTAAAAAAACATAGATGTATGAGGTAAGAAAAAATCACTATTAATTTAATTATTATTAGTACTAAAAAACTCGGGAATTATTTTTTGATGCCGTGAAAAAACGGAAATTTCATACATATAATTTGCTGGACACCCTGAAGATGTATCCATTCCTAAATATTATAACTAACTCATTAACACTATCAATTCTGAAGTTCATGGCTGCAGGGTAAAGCTCTCCGTCTGTCCCTATCCTGAGTTTCTCTCGTGTCAGCTGTTAGAAGTAGAGACCATCCTGTGCTAATGCTTTCAATCATTCCCTGTTTAATTTACCTCTCAAATTTATTACTGTTTTTCTCCCATCTCATTCTTGCCCTACTTAATGGGTGCTTTCTCCAATATTGCAACATATTTCTAAAATCCGTTTTAATTCTGTCCTATATATTATGGGGGAGTACACCTAAGTGTAGTTAATGTAAGCTGGAATGTCGTGGATTCAAGTCCTGTTCACTAACTCACAGGCACTATCAAAAACTAGAAGTTCATGGCCGTGCAGTCATCCCTATCCTGAGCTAATGTTTTCCAATTAATCCCTGTATAAATCACTTACCTCAAATCATAATTAATGTTACTCTTCCATCTCATTTTTGCCCCTGGGAGCTTTCCCTCTTTTTCCTACAAGGAGTTTTGATGCCCCTCTTTCATTCCTGTTCATGCCACATATCCTGCCTATTGCAGATTAAAGTTTTGATAGAGGCCTTATTTTTAAACTGTGCTAAAGCTTTCTGTTGGTATCTTGGTTATGGAGTTGACCTAGCCTCTAATGTAAATAAGTATCATACATTATATTTGAAAAGAAAAATATATGCCTAGACTGGGGTTTGAACCCAGGACCTTTGACTCTCTATGTCAATGCTCTTCCATCTGAGCTACCTAGGCCTCCAATCTAAACACGTATTTTTCTCTTATACGTAGTTAATTCCCTAACCCCAAATGCTACGAGTCGTTGCTATGATTTTTGCAAATGGTGGCTTCTTTATTAAGAAGAGTTTTTATTGGGAATTTTTAAACATTACTTATAAAGCCAGTAGTGCTTCTTTCAGTAATAATATTAACATTGAAAGAAGCACTACTGGCTTTATAAGTAATGTTTAAATCCCCAATAAAAAGTCTTCTTAATAAAGAAGCAACCATTTGCAAAAATCGTAGCATTTGGGGTTAGGGAATTAACTATGTATAAGAGAGAAATATGCATTTAGATTGGAGGCCTAGGTAGCTCATATGGAAAAGCATTGACATAGAGAGTCAAAGGTCCTGGGTTCAAATCCCAGTCTAGGCGTATATTTTTCTTTTCAAATATAATTTGTCCATCATTAAGATGTTTAAAAATAAATTATATTAACATAGTTCCAATAATGGATCATATTATAATGATATTGTGAAAAGAAAAATTAATGTCTGAACTAGGATTCGAACCGTGGTCAGCGGACGAAACGAGAATTATAGATTTGTATATGTCGAAAGAATTGTTAATGTTTGTGCCAAGTCTAGAATGGTGTAGTGGGCTGCACATTAGTAAGGAGAACTAGAGGTCCACAGTTTGATTCCTGATTCAGACAATTTTTCTTTTCACAATATCATTATAATATTATCATCAGGGAACGGAAGTTCATGCATTTGCATATTTGTTCTCTCTCGTTGTGCAAATATGCTGAAAGATTATCTACACGAATCGCAAATTTCTAAATACAATAATATTGTTTTTATTGTGCATAAAAGTGCATATTTTACCTTTATTTATAAATGCATCATATTTTAACATTTATGCAGGGAAGCTGCATTTTTGGTATATTTATTTGTATTTTTCAAATATTTAAAGGTTTTTAAATTTCATTAATTTAAATTAAATAGTTAATTAAAAATGTAATGTAGTAAACAATATTAAAGAACCTCATAGTGTTATTTCCTATCTACATAACTTAATGATTAATATATGTTTATGAATTTTTTTTAACGATGAGTGGCACACCCATTGGGAGCCCCTCAGGTTTTCTTCTTTAAGAAGACATTTATTGGGAATTTAAACATTACTTTTATAAAGCCAAATTCTGCATCTGTTCGAGAGAGTTTTAAATCACAATCAAGATTGTTAAGGGGGTTGATGGGCGAAATTTCTAAGACCCCTAAAATATTTAGAAAAACATCATGCATTAGAATTCTTATAATGTGAATACAAAGGGAGGGAAAAAAATGTACCTCATGTGTGGAATTACAAAAAAAATTTAATAATTGCATACATTTTATTTTTTATTTCTTAAAATACTATTTCAATCATGAGACCCATGCACTACGTTGTTACCCATTATTTTTAGGACATGCAGTAATAATTTAGCCTTCTAGGACAAAATTTCTGAATTCCATTCAATTTTGAATATACAAAAATGCAGTGGAAGTAAAAGTGTAGAAAAACAAGTTTAAAGATTTGCATGCAGTTAGTATTTAACTGGCGCAGCCTTTTAACTCATGGCGTAATTTAGGGCACTTAGAAGCGCCATAGGCCTCTGAAACTTTGCCAACATATACATTAGAGTACAGGCTATTTTTTAGTACAAAAAATGCCAATTTTGATTCCAAATGGTCAATTTTTCACCCATCACCCTCCTTAAGCTCTCCCTGTTTGATTTTGTAATGTGAACATGCCGTAGATGAGGGTTGAAATTCAGGAGTTTGACTTCTTGGGATATCAGAGGTGTTTTACTCTGAATCAACAATATGTTTATCCGCAGCTGTAGGTATAGTCTGCAGAATGAAAAACGGAGGGTAAGTTTGGATATCGAATAGATTTGGACGAGAACTCCATATCTGTCAAACAAAAATAGCAATCTGTTGTGTTTCTTTCATTCACGCCAAACCATAGGTACTCCAAATTTCATTGTTATTACAGTTTCCTTGTAACCAGTTTCTCAGATTTCTGGAACATGCATGTATATGGAGCCCAAGTCTTATCTGGTCTCCAAATCTACATCCAAAATCCATCCATCCATAGTAATTCTGCCCGAAGGCAGGTCCTTCACTCCAATCATAGCATTTTCATGCTATGCTTGCAGCTTTACTAGGGAATTGTAGGTGTGGTAGCTTCCCGTTGCTTCCCACACTGGTGAAGGATGATGATGAAGATGATGATGATGGCCATATGATTTCGGGGACCGTTTGGGCCTTAAAGTTTTCCTGACATTCGTCTTACAGGTGAGGAAAAACCTCACCCAGAAAAACTGCCCCGACGAGGGATCAAACCCGGGCCCGCTGCGTGACAAGGCAGCATGCTACCTCGAGACCACAGCGGTGGACACATCCAAAATATAATTCATATTTGAGTTTGTATTCTTTAACATTCTTACCTCATGTGTTTATTCTGTTGGACGATCATTTCAAATACGATTTTAAAATATAATTCATATGCCTTTAACTATGGTGACAAGCTACATTGTTGAGCCTTGAATGTAGTTCACCACACACATAACTAGAGTGCGGATGTTAGGCACTTAAAAATTCAAAACAGGCAGGCAAAAAGGCACTAAAAATTCAAAATAGGTTCTTACAAAAATTGACTATATCATACATTTTTACAGCCTAATGTTCGTCACACCAATTTGTCTTTGAAGCACATGTCTGTGAATGAGGACTACAGACTGAATTCAGTGTTACCAACATCAAAAATAATATTGCCAGTCACTTAAAGGTTTTAGCACCAGGTGTGAGACAGAAGAAAATTTGAGCCATCTACCCTCTTTGTCAATCAGAAATGTTTCTATTTGAAAGAAGCAAACTGTACTGTAGAACTTTCTCCATGCCTTAGAGCCGGAGCATAATACGATGGGACATAGCTTAGGGCTATTTTGCTAAACAAGTGCATGAGGTGAAAAAATGTAATATTCACCTAATGGGAGTGCATTTAGCGGGAAACCACCTACCTGCCACCCTTAACCTAAAATATTCTAAGAGAATTTATAAAAAGAACATTGAAAATTTCTATGAAATGATATGTGTCATGAAGTTTGTACATTTCAATTGATTTCATTGAAATACTAAGTTAATTTGGAGAAAAAATGGCAAACAGGCATTTATAGGCATTGTAAGCTGAAATAGGCAAAATGCACCTCATGGAAAACAACTCTAGGGACGTCAGTATGAACTTATATGAAGTCACTTTTACAATATCTGTAATAAATAACTGTAGGCATTTTCCCTAACATCCGGTCTCTACACATAACAAAATAAGACCAGCTTATTTTTACATTGATGAGAAATGAACGCAGTGTACCTTGTCCTTAGCCTGTAAAACACTTGTACACTTCACATTTAATGTCACTAGAAATAACAAAATTGGAAACAGACACTATTAAATAAGGAAGTAATAAGTCTACAGAAATAATAGTCCAGCAAGGACAAGGAGACTCATTAAATCCCATATTGCTCACACTGAAAGAACAGAAAGTTGAAGTTAGAAAAGGTATTAAAATAGGCCAGCGGTTCCCAACCTTCATCGACTCGTGAACCCCTTCCACAGCGATCTGAGTTGGGTGAACCAATGACTTTTAAATATACGTATAGTAGACATGCATAAAATTTAATTCCAAGCAAATGGTTTAATAATTGTAGATTAACTTAACCCTTAACGGTTAAAACCAAAGTTACTCTAGTTACGGCTTACAAGTTACACAACGTGTGGCAAAATCAAATGCATTCCTAATGTTGTTACATAACTGTAAATTAGTCATTCGCGGTAAATATTAATTTATTGTGGAAATAATGTGATAAATTCCTGATATTACACATATGCAACAAGGGGCATTATAGGGTTAATTTAATTTTAACATAACCTCGAAACCTGCCATTATAGAAAAGTTTTGGCGAACCACAGGTTGGGAAACGATGAAATAGGCAACAAAGAGCTGAAGATAATAAACTATGCTGATGACACCGTTCTAATTGCACTAATAGAAGATGATTTACAAATGCTATTGCACACATTTAGAATCATTGCAACAAAATATAACATGAAAATCTCAATAAACAAAACAAAATTAATGGCAATATTCAAGGACCCACACTGTGTTAAATTAGAAATAGAAGGGAAAAGTACAGAACAGGTCATGAAATTAAAATATTTAGAATAGAAATTAATAGCAATAACAGATGAACTCCCCCTCAAACAAATATGCAAACAAAATATTGGTATTTAACTTTTATAGGAATTAATCACTATGAAGTTTAATTTATAGTGAAATTAAATGTTTCTTACCTCTCCTCATATCAATTTACTAAGTTGATCACGATTTCGAGACTATAACTGTCTCATCATCAGAACTTTGTTGGCGCCAACAAAGTTATAATGCTGGAATTGTGGGATGATCAAGCTGGCAATAAATGTAGGATCCATCCATGGTAATTCTGCCCGAGGGCAGGTCTTTCACTGCAATCATAGCATTTTCATGCTATGTGCTGCAGCTTTACTAGGAAATTGTAGGTGTGGTAGCTTCCCGTTGCTTTCCACACCAGTGAAGGATGATGATGATGATGGCCATATGATTTCGGGGACCGTTTGGGCCTTAAAGTTTTCCTGACATTTGTCTTATAGGTGAGGAAAAACCCCTCATCCAGAAAAACTGCCCTGACCGGGATCGAACCTGGGCCCACTGCGTGACAAGGCAGCACGCTACCTTGAGACCATAGTGAAGGACAAATATAGGATATAGATATATATATAGCTAAATGTGTGTAAATCTATCCCTGCTGTGAAAATATTGAATTGAATAAACAAGATATTCCAAAATTCAATTAAATTAAGAAAACATAGAAATTTAATATTTAATGGAAGTGACACTGAGGTTTATTTTAAATAATATTAGTTTTAGAAAATGCATGACTCGCTTCATATTTGTAGTTACTTGAAGACCCAGAGTTTTGACACTCTATGTGTCATTGTTAATTCTTTCTAACTGTAAAATCAGCAGTTGGTGATCTTGTAGGTTGATTTCTGCTCGCTCGGTTAATCAACAGAGGGAGCAGAAAACAATCTATAAGATCACTAACTGCCAATTCAACCGTTAGAAAGAATTGATAATGACACACAGAGTGTTGAAACCCTGGGTCTTCAAGAAGCTAGAAATATGAGGTGAGTCATACATTTTCCAACTCGTTATTTAAAACATAGAGCAACACTAAATTGTGGATTTTTGGAGAAGTGGTACGTTTTAGAGAAAATCTGAGTATAGATTCATTATTTTCATCCATGAGTATACAAAAAACATATTTTATACTAAAAAACATTTTTCTTGTACAGCAGAGTTATCTGAAGTTATTTGTATCACAAATAAGCGTATACTGATTTGCTACTTTTCTTGTTATATTGCTATAACATATTTCACAAGTTCTTATTCCATTACTGATAAACTAAAATTACAGGTCTATCCTTAGCATATTTTAATTTATTAAAATCTGCAGAGGCTGGATACAAAGTGATGGAGGGCTGTATCTGGTAATAGTTTCGACATCACTGTTGTACAGTGTAATAGGAAGAATAAGTTAAGAATGTTGAGAGAAGACTTTAATGGATGGAAGAGAAAACATGGAATGACTGAGAAAGATGGAAGCCTGCATGTAAAATAGATTGATTAGAATAGTTGGAGATTCTAGCACTCAGGTACTAAAGTATGGAGTACTTTTTACAAATGAGGATTTTTGGGATGGATCTTGGCAAATTAGGGCTATAAACATTACATTAGTACAAAAACAAATATTGTGTCTATTATTTATTTAATAAACTTACCCAAAAAGGGTCTGCCAAAGGTGTGTCAGGAGAGAATATCAGAATGTCGAAATGAAATAGTATTGAAAAAAAAACAACAGAGAAGGAAAACAATAAAAAAATACAGAGACAATATACATTTGTTTTGAATTTATGTAGTAAGCATAAAACAAGATTAAATTAGAATACATATATGTGAAAGGGTTATTCTGAATAAAGGGGGAAATCAAGAACCAGAATTTGGAGACTGTGTAGATGATTTCAGATGCTGATAGAGCCCTTCAATGTGTTTGTTACATTTTGTGCTATGAGATCTTTACCAGTTCCTACTTGTTTCAGTAATGTTTTATTAAGTATTGTGCCTCTAAGCACCCACAAGTAAACCTTGGATGAAGATTTAATTTTTTTTAAAACTGAATTGTTTTTTTGCTATCAATAAAGGAACCCAGATGCTAAATTAAAAAAAAAAAAGTTTGTAGAGATAGTGATATAAGAAATTGACATTTGGCATAGCCTGTTGTTAGTAACACAGTGACAAAATATAGGACCTACACTATAAAGATTTATAAAGCATTGGCTAAAAAGTAAAACTTTTTTATATAATCAGGTAAAAACAAATGTATTAAACATTTTAACTGGACAAGTTAAAAGCTCCCCACTCCAAATATTTTTGTTTCCTAAGATCCTGCTTTAGCTATTGGCTCTTAAGAGATAGGGCGGGCGTTAATGCAAAAGTATCTATATTTATCAATAATTTTAGGAAATATAATATTGCATTTTTATTGGCTTATGCTATTTTTGCACTTTGGCATCGATTTGTATATAAAATTTGTAACTCTAGAGTGCACTATATGTTCATAAAGCAGAGTAGCCAACAACTAGTTGTCGAGATATTAGGATAGTTGAATTAATTAAGTAATTATATTAAAGTGAACAAATATATACAATCTAAACAAAGAAACAGATTATTAACAGGCGTTACATTTCACTTTATTGTGACTTTGAAGTTCAGTTATTATTATAATGTAAATTCGTTTACGTTGGCTACATGTAACGCTGTTATTGTCATTGGAAAGTCGCCATTATGGAATCACTGGTTGGATATGGTAGTGATGACGAAAGTGGAGAAAATTATCAAGATATAAGGGTAAGTATTAGAAATGTTCATAATTTTATGCTTTTAGCTTTTTATGCGTTAAAGATATGTATATATCCCCTTTATAAGTTGTAGGACTCGCAATAGAACGTTCTGTTTTAACGCCTACGCATTAGAGATCCTAGACGGGATATGCATTTGAACTTACGCTAGATGCCATATTTAAAAATTGTATTGATATTTTAGTTAGGTAATTGACGTTTGTGTTTTATTATTTTGAAATTCAGAAGAGCGACATAGGGAGAGGTATGGATAGAATTCGACAGGGAGAAGAAGATGTGAACTACGACAATGTTCAGATGGATATGAGTGAGGTAAGAAAACAAATTTACAAACTTTTTAATATGGGGTAGTAGGTGTAAGGAATATGATTTGTAAATGTTATTTAGAATTATTTATAGCTTGAAAATGTTATATTTATTTCATCAATATGTTAAATATACCCATTATGTATAATTTCATTTAATAACTTTATGAAAAGCAATATTTGTGTGTCTCATGAATTTAAGATATTTGGGATATTCTTTCCAACATGTGACGTGCATTTTTTTCAAGTCCGAAGTAGATCCCAAGACCTTGCTTCAATAGACGAAACTGGATAAACATATAATCTTGCAATGCAGCCAACTTATAGGGAACTTTTTAATTCCTGTTGCCAACCACAGAAGAAACATCCTAAATATCTGCTCAACATATGTAAGTGGGAGAATACCTAGAGAGTAAATGTGGGTGGGTCAATTTTGAAAATGTCTATTTATGTTCCTTTGTTAGGTTCGTTGCTTGACCTAAAAATATGTTGCTGCCCTTTGCATTACACTTTGCAAAGGAAGCTGAGCTGAACTATCAACTGCATATCATGAAACAGAACTAGTTGCTAAACATATTTATAGTTATTGTTTGTTGCTAACATGTCTAATTATGTTTAGGAAAAAGTCCAGTATTTGGTGGACACGAATTCTTCTAAGTTCACAGAATTGCAGTGCGCATACGCGAGTTGCTGTAATGGTTAATGTAGCCTCCAGTAGATGGCTGTGCAGTCAGCATTACCAACTTTGGGAATAAATTCCCAAATGCTGAAAAAAATGGACGTAAACTAACTTGCCATTTCCTAACCAAAGTAAACAATTTACATGCATATTATTTATTCCCAAATGCTAAAAAAAATGGACGTAAACCAACTTCCCATTTCCTAACCTAACAAAACTATTTACACGCGTATTATTTAATAAACTATAATCTAATTTTATGTACACTAACACTAAATATGGTTTGAAATTATTTTCAAATGTTGGTAACTCCGATTTGAGAGCCACCCAGCGGATGTTACATGAAGCATTTCTGCGTCTCTAGAACTCGATGCACAAATTTTGCATAATTTATAAATATTTAAACATCGTAAGAAATGTTTATAAAATGGTTCCAAAATGTTTAAAATAGTACAAAAGTGGGTGGGGTTGTACAAGACTAGCTTTTTATTTACGCGACTTATGCCATTTTTGATGTAATTTAAAGTATTACGAAGTGTTGATGATACTATTTACCTCTGGGATTTAACTATCGTCAAAATATTGAAACCTATCATGAAATGAAGTAGTGGAAATATGATTTCACTTTGTAACCGTCAGACATGTTTAATGTTCCGTAGAATAACACATATGAAGAGGTCATTTATGTTACGTATTAATCAGATTTAAAATGCAAGGAAACTAAAAGCTAACCAAACCTAAATCATTGAATGGAAACTAAATCAATTACTCTAATGTAGGTGAATTCCAGGGAACGTCCTTTTTATTATTTTAGGCGGTTAAATATGTAAAAGACAAATTCGGACATAATTTGTTGAAGCCACTGATATGCTGTATCGATGGTATATCTGTGGTCATCGTTGTGATAATCGGTGGTTTATCGCTGGTTAGAAGTAAGAACTGTTGTAACCTCGTGGTCATGACAGGAAATAGTACCACTTTATTTTCATATTTACGAGAAAATAAAAAAAATGATAATAACTTTCCCAGATTGAAATACGTTAAATATAGTATTTGATTAATATGTATGCCAATTATGTACTGTTAAAGTGCGTAAATAAAAAGGCACTGTTCTCCCACCCGGCCCAAAAGTGTTTACAAGTGTTTAGTGCATCAGTGGCATAAGAATGTAAGTGTAGAATTGTGTCTGCCAAATAATGGACCTCAGCCCTTGCTTCAATAGATGAAACTGGCTAAACATACAATCTTGCGATGCAGTCAACTTACAGGAAATTTTTTAATTCTTGTTGCCAACCACAGAATAAACATCCTAAATATCTGCACAACATATATAAATGGGAGAATACCTAGAGAATAAATGTGGGTGGGTCAGTTTTGAAAATGTCTATGTCCCTTTGTTAGGTTCGTTGCTTGACCTAAAAATATGTTGCTGCCCTTTGCATTCCACTTTGCAAAGGGAGCTGAGCTGAACTATCAACTGCATATCTTGAAACAGACCACTAGTTGCTAAACATATTTATAGTTTATTTAACTTTCACAGGAAGAACACTATGAGGTTTAATTTAATAATTAAATTAATGTTTTTATTACCTCACCTCATATCCTTTTTCTTCTATACTGCAGTTTCGGAGCTTATCTCCATCGTCAGTAGCCTCTGGTCGACCGGTGTTATGTCGTTTCTTGGCGGTTTCCTTCTTACTTCTGTCGGTGGACCGATGAACCTCTGGATTAGGTCAAAATTTGCGGGAGTTTCAAAATTCATGAGTTTTTCTTTTTGTGTTTTTTGGATGTGGATTTTTTCCCAGACTGTGAGTTCCTTTAGTTTATCTGTTTGTTTGATTAGGCTAGCTTCTGTATCTATTAAATGTTTTTCAGACCAAGCATGGGCTGCTACTGCTGACTTGTCCACTTCCCCCTTTTTTACATTTCTAAGGTGTTCCTTCAATCTAGTTTTTAAATTTCTTTTTGTTTTTCCTATATAGATTTTGTTGCAATCTTGACATTTGATCTGATATATTCCTGATTTATATAAATCAGGAATATATCAGATCAAATGTCAAGATTGCAACAAAATCTATATAGGAAAAACAAAAAGAAATTTAAAAACTAGATTGAAGGAACACCTTAGAAATGTAAAAAAGGGGGAAGTGGACAAGTCAGCAGTAGCAGCCCATGCTTGGTCTGAAAAACATTTAATAGATACAGAAGCTAGCCTAATCAAACAAACAGATAAACTAAAGGAACTCACAGTCTGGGAAAAAATCCACATCCAAAAAAACAAAAAAGAAAAAACTCTGAATTTTGAAACTCCTGCAAATTTTGACCTAATCCAGAGGTTCATCGGTCCACCGACAGAAGTAAGAAGGAAACCGCCAAGAAACGACATAACACCGGTCGACCAGAGGCTACTGACGATGGAGATAAGCTCCGAAACTGCAGTATAGAAGAAAAAGGTAATAAAAACATTAATTTAATTATTATATTTATAGTTATTGTTTGCTGCTAACATGTCTAATTATGTTTACGCTATAGCGAAATGTACAGTTGGGTTATCAGAAGTTTTATCCAGCCATACCTCACAAAAGTTAACCAAAGTTTACGCTAGAGTTTAGTCATGTTATTGGTGGTTTCGGCGGCCGGGTGGGAGAAGAGTGCCTTTTTATTTACGCACTTTAACAGTACCTAATTGCAATAAATGTTAATGAAATATTATATTTAACATATTTTACTGCGGGACAGTAATTATTATTTCTTTATTTTCTCGTAAATATGAAAATAAAGTGGGACTATTTCCTATCATGACCACGAAGGTACTACAGTTCTTACTTCTGACCAGCGATAAACCACCGATTATCACACTTTTAACTACCGATGACCAGCGATAAACCAAAAATGAGCATAATGTGTAAACCACATTGTGTACATTTAATCACATACAGCATATCTGTGGCTTCAACATATTATGTCCGAATTTGTCTTATACTTATTTAACCGCGTAAAATAATAAAAGGGATGTTCCCTGGAATTCACCTAGGTTAGAGTAATTGATTTAATTTACAGTAAATGATTTAGGTTTGGTTAGCTTTTAGTTTCCTTGCATTTTAAATGTAATTTGATACATACAGTAATTGACCTCTTCATATCAGTTATTCTATGAAAAATTCAACATATCTGACGGTTACAATGTAAAATCATATTTCCACTACTTCATTTCATGATACGTTTCAATATTTTGACGATGGTAAAATCCCGCAGCTAAATGGTATCATTAATACTTCATAATACTTTAAATTAGATCAAAAATGGCGGATATGCTACACTTTGGGTCGCACGAAAATGTTTCTAAGTTCTATAGAATCGCAGTGCGCATGCGCTAGTGCTCCAATTATCCCAGGTAGATAAATGCAACCTCCAGCAGTTGGCGGTATATGTATGAGAAATCAGTATGACCAACATTGACACAAAATTCCCAGAACTTGTCTAAAAATGTATAATTAACACGAAATATGATTTTACGTGGTAACCGTCCGATATTTTGAATTTTTCATAGAATAACAGATATGAAGAGGTAATTTATTTTACGTATCAAATCACATTTAAAAAGCAAAGAACCTAAAAGCTAACCAAACCTAAATCAATTACTGTAACACAAATCAATTACTCTAACGTAGGTGAAATCCAGGGAACATGGAATCACATTTAAAAATCAAGGAACCTAAAAGCTAACCAAACCTAAATCAATTACTGTAACACAAATCAATTACTCTAACGTAGGTGAAATTCAGGGAACGTGGAAATGGTTGGCAACATCTGGAGTAGTTTGGGTTGTTGATGGTGGCAACGCTGGAACAACATCGGAAGTGGAGGGAAAATAACAAAGAGTAGGAAGTAAGCAATGTAGCACGACCGTGTTTTACGCAAATATATAAATATGAAAAAAAAACTCGTTGCAACATTGGAAGATGTTTAAAATGTGTTTAAAAGTGTTGCAAAATGTTTTAAACGTGTTTAAAAGTGTTTAGTGCATCAGTGGAATAAGATATTAAATTGAAAAAATTTTGCGACCTGAAGTGTACAACAGCCAAAATGGCATAAGTCGCGTAAGTAAAAAGCTGGTCTTGTACAACCCCACCGGTTTTGGCTATTCTATGCTATTGTACCACCAGTTAATATTCAATCGGAGAATAAATTACTTAGCGTCATTTGGCCAATGTGAAAACACATGTTCCCGGTAGATGCAATTGCCAACATGTTTGCTTGCATATAAGGGGATTCTATCCCAAAAATCCACCTATATTAGTGGGAAAGTTAGGGTAAGAAAATGAGCGAGTTAATACACCAGATTAGTTTAGTGTTTATTAGAGGTTTAGTGATAATTGGCTGCACAGTCTGAGGAATGACTAATACACATTTTACATTGTAAATATCTCAAATAAATACATCAATAAACTTAGAGAAGAATACACCACAAAAACATCTGGAAAGGAATGGGAAAATCTACAAGCTTATGACATTACCACATTACAAAGAAAATCTGCAGTAGCAACATTCAGACTGCTAATGGGACATGACTGCTTAAATAAACACCTACACAGAATAGGCATAACAGATTCACCTAAATGCCCTTATTGCAATTTAAAATGAAGATATGGAAAGAAACCATCTCCTCTGTTGTCCAGCTTTTGTAGAAGAGACCAGCCTTTCTGCTAAATATTGGAGTGCAAGAGAGCGAATGATTTCATTATCAAGTGCTCGACATTAGATACCAACCAACCAACATTGTAAATATACTGATTTTATGACACTTTAAGAGCTCAACTTCTCACTTTGACTTTTTTACATTTTTCTTGCAAAAATCAACATATGTATATATAGACCTATTATACTTTTCTCTCAAGTAATAGTTCCCATATTGCAACAATAAATTGTGTTTTTTTCCATTTTTATTTGAATTTATGTTGGTGGCATGGAATCCCCATGATTTCTTCAAGTTATATTCCACAAAAATTTACTGAAGTTTCCGATGGAGGCAATTTATGTGCATATTTTTATGAAGATATCAATTTGATGTGGATATTTTGATGAAAAAGAAACTTCACATGCATATTTTTTAACTGAGCAATTTTGATAAAAGGTAATTTGATGTGCATATTATGATCCGCTGTGGTCTCGAGGTAGATGTGCTGCCTCGTCATGCATCGGGCCCGGGTTCGATCCCTGGTCGGGGCAGTTTTTATCAGGGTTTTTCCTCACCTGTAAGACAAATGTCAGGAAAACTTTAAGGCCCAAATGGTCCCTAAAACCATATGATCATTATCATCCTTCACTGGTGTGGAAAGCAACAGGAAGCTACCATACCTACAATTCCTTAGTAAAGCTGTAAACATGGCATGGAAATGCTATGATTGCAGTGAATGACCTGCCTTTGGGCAGAATTACTATGGATGGATGGATTATGATGAAAGGCAATTTTGTGTGCATATTTATAGCACATTTCTGGTTTTTAGACATGGGATGGTTTAATTTCATATGACTACTTAATTTCTGTTAAACATCGGTCATTGCACCATTAAATTTGTTGGTTTATTTGCATTTACTTTGAAAGAAAAAGTACCGTATGAGGTAGAGGGGGAAAATGAATTAGAATTTCACATAAAACACTGTTGCAAAGTTCTACAGAATTGTAGTGGACATACTTGAATGCGTAATGAAACTTTTGTCCGATGGCAGGACATATATGTGAAATCGGTGGGACAAGCATTTGCAATTAATTCCAAAACACATTTTAAGAAATTCATTTTCACTCGCTTCATTTTGTTAGCTTTCGATGGGACGAGTTAATATAGACTACACTAGATTACGCTATAGTTTATTAAATAATATGCATGTAATTTATTTAGTTAGATTTTAAAGGGGAAGTTTGGTGTATATCTATTTCTTATAAACATGTTTGGGAATTTATTGCGATGATTTGTCATACCGATCTCACAGATGTGTGTCCCAATCTGGCGACAATTCCATAAACGTTTGGACATGCGGATTGCTATTCTGTAGAACTTAGAAAAATTCATTAAGTAACCTATTCGGATAATCTTTTCATTAAGCGCAGTGAGAATTTTTTCTAAGTCCTAGGCACCACGCATATGCGATGGATTATCGCGATGCAGCCAACATTATACATGCTATTTAACAAACCTAAAAGCTAACCTAATGCAATTTAAGTACTCTAACCTGTGAAAGACCAACCTAAAAGCTAACCTAATGCAATTTAAGCACTCTAAACTGTGAAAGAATGCAATGCTCAAAAATAAATAGTAAGTTCTCAAATTCTGAAGTACATAATTTATGTTGGCTGTACTGTTGTATAGAATACTGTTTAAAATCAATATGGCTGCCATGTCTTCTTGTTATGTATATAGTCAAATATCATAGAAAATATCTCCAAATAATCGTTTGAAAAATGTAAAATTTGTTGTAAATGGTGGGAATAATTTGAAAATAAAGCCCTGTTGGTGCATGTGTGTGGTGTCTGCCTCAGACCTAGAAAAAATTCTTACTACACTTAATGGAAATATCAGCCACCTATTCTAAAGTTTTTCCAACATTTCCTTATGTTTTGGTACATTTGGGTAGGTTGGCTAATATTTAGTTAAAGTTATTATTGTACCCATGTGGAATTTCTGATAACAGCGAGTAATCTTTTATCTTTAGCGATTTTCGTTTTTTATGTAGGTGTATATTTGATAGATTGACTGTTCTGTTTCCTCTATGTAAACATACATTGCAGGGTACATATATTGTATGATGCAAGTATGTTGCTATAATATGATTATGTTTATGTGAACTTCTCATTCAATTTCAAGGCATTTTGAGGATATTTTTTTGAGAAAAGTAATACATTTATTCATTCTCTAGGCAATTATTAATATTTTTGTAACATAATTTGTGTGCTTTTCAACTTTTTTTTTTTAGATTAATGGAATTGTTCATCATTGTTAGTTTCTCCAGAAGCTAGACAATTCTGCACTTCAGCGCTCTAATGTATAATTGGAAAAACTGCATTTAAACTAGCGTGAAATATTTTCAAAGTCCTATAGAACAACAGTACGCATGCACCAGAGTTTATAAAACCAGCGATAACCCACAATCGAACCACATATCGATTATCATCCTCAATTATTATCCGTCGCTATGACATTTAAATGACCATTATTTGCAATAAATCCCAAAATCTATGTTAAAAAATAAATCAGTGATATTAAAATTACCAAATGTTATTAAAATAAAAATGGGTGTACACTTACTTATCACTCCCTAACGCTGATCCAACTAGCAATAACCCAAAACAGAGATAGAAAAATCATAGACTAAATAATATACTCTATGGAGAAAATAGCAGTTAGCATCACAATATTGTCTAACAGTGTCATAATATTGTGATTTGCATATTTAAATAAATACTTAAAAATTGTCTAATAATGTTAGAAAAATTGTTTGAAAAAGTTTAAAATATTAAATAATGTTAGTAAATACAGAAGAAGAGCTATCGTTTACAACAATATAACTGAAAATTCAAGCACTAGTAGAGTGCAGTTGAGCTGGTAATGGCCATATTAACAATGTGGTAGTCTGAATGTTAATTACTTACATATCTTAGGTTAGTTTTGTCTTAGGTTAGCTTCTGTTATGTTAATTATGAAATTATAAATTTAGACTGCCAAAGTGCAGGATTGAAATTATAGATTAGGAGTTCTAAAGTGCATGATTACCAGGAAGGTGCATCTTGGGATGCTTGACATCAAATCAGATAAGATGTGAATCACAATTTGCCTAAATAGCAGGGACACCAGTATGCTACTTGATTTAATTTTACTTGGAGGTTCTGTTATGGTTTAAAGACTGGTGGATTTGCAGATTATCTGTCAGCAAACATCGTTGATCCTGTGGCAAATTGTCATCACACTGAGTCTCATTGGCGAGCTCTACAACTTTGTCTACCCAGGGATGGGGTAAGACACCATAACATAGATGTTCACATTTGTGAATTTTATGGCATCAAGATTGTAAAAATTGATCAGCAGGCCCAAGTAAGAAACTGATTGAAGACATACAAGTTTACCGTGTGGTTTAGATATTTAACAAATATTCTTAACTCGTGTCCAACTCAGGGCCAGGTCGATGAATGAGATGAAGCCACTATATTTATAGAGGTCTGTAAACGACAAGGGTGCTGGTTGACCACTCCTGACACACCGTCACAGGGGCAGATGAACAAAATGAAACAAAATGTATGAGATGAGTATGGAGAAATGGTGGAATGAAATTTGTGGCAGGGGAAAAAACGGGAGGAACCCCGAGAAAAACCTGCCCAAGCTGTAGAAGTTCTAACTGCTTGTGCCATGGAGCCACCTTGGATATTTATGATGTGGGAAAATAGTAACTTACATACTATATGTTTGGCTGCATTGGAAATTTATTACAGGAACTTTCAATATATATATATATATAGATATTGGTGAATTAAAAAAAAATACTGCCATATAGCCCATCAGATAATATGTCAGAAAAAAATAGATATTTTAAAAAATTGCAGAAACAACTAAAAAAAAAACGTGATAACTTTAATCTGTTAGCGAAATATAGTTAAAATGTAAAAATGTTTTTCGAAGTGCATTACCAATTTGACATAACCATTTTGTGGTATTATAGAAAACCCGTCACATGTTGGAAAATATAGACAATATTTATGTATATTATTTATTATGTATTAAATAATAATGGTCCTGCATAAGTCCCATGATAGTCTGGTTTTAAGGGGAAATAAGATGATAAAATTAGTACTTTAAAAATAAAATAAAGCTTTCAAGCCAATAATACCCTTGTAAAATGGCAAAAATATGCCAGCGGGACATGTTTGATAAAGATCGAAAAAATATTAACACGCTCTGTTAAATATACTACCATGTGCATGGAAAAAAAACAGTGGTGCCAAGCCGTTTTGCCAAGCGAGTCGCCAAGGCGAGATGTGTAAAGTTGCAACGCTCTGATCTTCAAATCGTCTCTCTCGACAATCACACGATGTGATGGGGTGAGTACCACCAGACAAGGTGTATTCAGAAAATCTTATCAAGTAAGTGGTTTTAACCTAGTATGTAGGATATAGCAGCTTGCGTCATCAGGAGGATTGTATTTCTAGTTTTAATGTGTGGGAAAATAAAAAAAATAATAGAGCAAATTATATAAAATGAAAAGGAGTGCCTTTATTAAAGTAGGAATTAATCACACTAAAAAGAAAGAAATGTCAATGAATAATTAATTATGAAGCTTCATTAAACTCATTTTAAAATACAATAGGAAAGCTTTGTTTAATAATTAAGACTTTTGTCTGTACATTCTTACCTCTTATGTTGTTTTTGTTGAACATATGTTTGAAGGCTTCTGAGCCCCATTGTCAGCAATTGGAATTTTCTCAAGTTGTCGGCCCTGATTGATGATGGTAAAAATCAGGAATATATCAAATTGGTTGGTTGGTATCTAATGTCGAGCACTTGATAATGAAATCATTCGCTCTTCAAATAAAATGTGTAGACTGTGATAAGATACACATAGGGAAAACAAAAAGAAATTTAACCATTAGAACTAAAGAACACATAAGAAATGTAAAAAAAAGGGGGAAGTATAAAAATCTGCAGTGGCTGCTCACGTTTGGTCAGGAAAACAAATTAGATGTAAACACAAAATTATTAAAACAGTTAGAAAACAAAATTGAACTCACCATATGCAAAAAAATCTACATATAGAAGAAGTATAGAATTATTGTTTTATTTTAGGAAGTAAGTCTCGGTCTAGGCAAAAATTTTTCTCTTCAAATATAACTTATCCTTCAGTGAGAAGTGTTAAATCAATAATAAAAACATCAATAGAAGCCCTACTGGCTTTATAAAGTAATGTTAAATTCCCAATAAATGTCTTCTTAACTAGGAAGCCACCATTTGCAAAGATAGAGGCAAAGGTTTCAAAGCATTTGGCTCAAGGGAATTGCAACGTATATAAGAGAAAAATTTGCATCTAGATTGCAACTCGCCTCGGTAGCTCAGTTGATAGAGCATTTGGCCCGGAAAGCCAAAGGTCCCGGGTTCGAGTCTCGGTCTAGGTGAAAATTTTCCTCTTCAAATATAATTTATCCTTCAGTGAGAAGTGTTAAATCAATAATAAAAACATCAATAGAAGCCCTACTGGCTTAATAAATTTTTCACTTCAAATATAATATTTTGAGGTTTTTTTAATTAAATTATTTTTCTCTTCAAATTTAATTTATCTTTCATTGAGAAATGTTAAATTAATAAAAAAAAAAAAACATCATTAGAGGCCTTACTGGCTTTTAAAGTAATGTTAAATTTCCAATAAATGTCTTCTTAACTAAGAAGCCGCCATTTGCAAAGATAGAAACAATGGTTTCAAAAGCATTTGGCGATAGGGAATTACAACGTATATAAGAGAAAAATTTGCGTCTAGATCGTAACTCGCCTCGGTAGCTCAGTTGGTAGAGCACTTGGCCCGGAAAGCCAAGGGTCCCGGGTTCGAGTCCCGGTCTAGGCGAAAATTTTTCTCTTCAAATTTAATTTATCTTTCATTGAGAAATGTTAAATTAATAAAAAAAAACCATTATTTTCAGTCTGTTTATCTTACCTCAATATTAATGTTGATTTGTTCTTGAACATGTTTTGATTAGCTTCTAATCATCTTCAGCATCTTTGGCCAGTCTGGTTGGTTTTATGTTGTAAACCCTGGATGTCGATGTCAGCTCCCTTCTGCGGTTGGCCAAAGAACCTCAAAATGAGGTCACATTCCATCGGTGTTTCGAAATTCATAACTGGTTTTGTTCTTCTGAATTTTTTTTTTTTTTTTTTTTTTCTCCAAAATAGTCATCTCTTTTGTATTTTCTACCTGTTTCAATAATTTAGTGTCCGAATTTATATTATGTTTTTCAGACCAAACATAATATTAATATTTGAGGTAAGATAAAACAGACTCAAAATAATTTAAATAGATAGAATTATGAATTTTGAAATTCCCGGAGAAAGGAACCTCATTAGTAAATTCATTGGAGCAGAGGCAGAGAGAGAAGGAATCAAGAATCAGGGCTGACAACTTGAGAAAATTTAGTCTGTAATCGAAGGGCTCAGAAGCCTTGAAACATGTGTTTAACAACCATAAGAGATAAGAATGTACAGACAAAATGTCTTAATTATTCATTAAACTCAACTATTTGACCTTCACATGTTAGCGTAATATTCAATGTAGCTAAAGTGACAGAACTGTTAACTTATTAGCACTATTAAACCTTCAGCTCTCCATGCATCCCTATCCTAAGCTAATGTTTTCAAAACATTATCATCAAGTTTTACAATGTCTTAGAAGCCTGCCATGCTGTCTCAGGTGGTAGTGGCCCACCTGAACATAAGCTCTCCATACATCCCTATCCTAAGATGTTTTTAAAACATCATCAAGTTTACAATGTCTTTGAAGTATGCCATGCTGTCTCAGGTGGTAGAGGGCCTGAGTTCGATACTTGGCAGGGTTGAACAATTTTATTGTAAAATTAATAATATAAAATTTTGAATCTTGGTCCAGGAGAAGTAGTCCTGTAAAGGCCCTTGGGGTACTAGGAGGTTAAGGCTCCCACTTTTTTCTAGACAGCTGGCACTTGGTGTCAGCCCTGCATGACTGCCACATTTATCCCCAGAACAGGAGTCTGGTACTCATTTCCATTAGAGGCTGAGTCGACCCCAGGGCCATAGTGCTGCCAGAAGGTTTGGGTCAGTTTAAAAATCCTGACCCCACCAGGACTCGAACCCTTGACCTTCCGGCTTGTAGTGCAGTGCCTTAACCACTATGCTAAAGTGTGCCCCCCAAGTAGTCCTGTACAATTTTTTAATTACTAGATTGTGCACCAGGTTCCTACATTAAATTGCAAATCCCTCTGCAGTATATGTGTTGAGAAAGCATGTGATACTGTTGATAGCGATTTGTCCATCAGATGGGGATTGTTAAACCTGGCATAGGCTATGTGATGGCACCATGTGTCACCTTTTCCCTTCTTTTCATCATCCTTCATACAAGATATTTCACGCTACACAAACTTAAAAAGCATTTATCTTATACTCCACATTTTACACATTACAAGAATATATAATCTGTTAAGTCCACCGCTGTGGTCTCGAGGTAGCATACTGCCTTGTCATGCAGCGGACCTGGGTTCTATTCCCGGTCGGGACAGGCTCCTGGGTGAGATTTTTTTTGGGGTTTTTCCTCACCTGTAAGGCAAATGTCAGGAAGCTTAGGGCCCAATAGTCCCTGAAAATCATCCAGCCATCATCATCATCTTTCACCGGTGTGGAAAGCCACGGGAAGCTACCACACCTATAATTCCCTAGTAAAGCTGCAGAGCATTGAATGAAAGTGCTATGATTGCAGCGAAAGACCTGCCCTCGGGCAGAATTACTATGGATGGATAATCTGTTACTTCTCTTGGTTTCCAAGACTTTTTTATTATTAGTCTTAAATTAAAATGTTATATAAATGCT
This sequence comes from Diploptera punctata, assembly GCA_030220185.1. NCBI lineage: Eukaryota > Metazoa > Arthropoda > Insecta > Blattodea > Blaberidae > Diploptera > Diploptera punctata. The sequence goes on from JASPKZ010004932.1 coordinate 343,819, forward strand.
TAACCCCATGTTCTTGCAGCCTTAACATCAGCAGTCCCAAATCATTTACTAAAAAGGATAGTAAATAAGTAGTTTATTGTCCAGTCTATCTCATAGTAATTATACAGAATATATCCTCCCATCTATTAGTGAAATTTTCATTGATATTGAAACTTTTATAGGAAAAAATCGCTATGAGGCTTAATTTAAGATTAAAGTAAAATGTTTCATACCTCACCTCATATCCAGTCTTAAATTAATATATATATATATACACATTTTAATTTAATCTTATTTTCATTGATCTAGTCCATTTTAGTCTTGTAGACTGTGATGGGCAGGACATGTGGCACGGATGGGGAATGAAAGACGTGCATGGAAGCTTCTTGTAGGAAAACCAGAGGGAAAATGCTCAGTTGGTAGACCAAGAATGAGGTGGAAGAATAACATTAACCATGATTTGAGGGAAGTAGGTTATACAGGCATCCCACGCCGTAGCCGAGCGGTTAAGGTAGGAAGCCTTGGCGCAGAGCTACGGGACTTGCGCTGGTTCGAGTCTCCATGGGGGAAGAAATTTTCTCATGGTATTTCGGCCAGTGTGGGACCGGTGCCCACCCAGCATCGTGAGGCAATTGGGTAGCTACAATAAGTAGCGGCTCCAGGTTGAGGAACCAGCTATAACGGCTGGGGGACTCGACATGCTAACCACATGTCACCCCTACACTGGCTGTTGATCATTACCTCGGTGATTGACACATGTGGATGTGAAGGGCCAGCAGCCGGCTGGTAAAAGGACAACCACTGAAAAGTGGAAAGACCCTCAATCGGAGATTATACAGGGAATGATTGAAAAACATTAGCTCAGGATTGGGATGTATGGAGAGCTTGTCCATGTGGCCATGATCCTACAGATTGGATAGTGCCAGTGAGTTAGTTAGTTCATTTGCTTTATAGTGTTTTATTTTTAAAATGGCTACCTAGTTTAAATTCTACATATTTATGTTTTTAGATAGTTTCGTCTTAAACATTAAGTAACTGTTAAGTTTAAAACATAAATATATAGAATGATAAACAAAGGTAGCCATTTGTAAAATTATGATCAAATATAGTTCACTAAAAGAACTAGGTCAGTGAGAATACTTCACTAAAAATAGCTGTGGTAATAGCTTAACTGATAGGAGCTGTTCTGTATAGCAACCATTACCATATACATTCATGATCATAAACAGTATTTGATTTAGAATTTTTTTTTTTTAAGATTTTACATAACTTTGTTACAGATGGTGATATTAAATATTTAATTATAGAAAACAACTGGACAATTTAAATATGTTTTGATGATTAGCCATGAAGGATTTAGTATTTATTTTATTTTTATAGATGATATTTAAAATGAAGGCACTTAAACCCTTTCATTTTGTATGAACTTGTGTGTTGTTTCCAATATGATAAACTTGCAGAGTGGACAGCTTTATAAAAATACCATTTTTTACCATCCCTTTAAAATCTCTGTTTATGTGAAATAATTTGCTAGCTTTTGGTTGAGTTTGTTGCAGAAAGTATAAACTTATCATTTAGACAAGTTTAAAAACAGACATTTAATGAAGTTTTCTCGTAATATGGTCTAAGCCATTTATGCACATTTTACAGAAAGAGAGATTGTTTGGAAAAAATACTGAATTTCATGAATTTCCATTGAAAACTCTGTGGATAGAAGTTATTGATTAAAACTGAACAGCAACATGGAGGAATGTGGAGTCTATCAATAAAAGAAACTTGGGAAAGTTAGAAAGGTGTCAATTATACCTATAATATGTCAGAAACACATTTATAAATTATATTTACCTACATGTTTTGTTCATATAAAATGTTCTAGATAAATTAAAAGTCCACTGCTGTTGTCTCGAGGTAGCGTGCTGCCTTGTCACGCAACAGGCCCGGGTTCAATCCCTGGTCGGGGCAGTTTTTCTGGGTGAGGTTTTTATCAGGGTTTTCCTCACCTGTAAGACAAATGTCAGGAAAACTTTAAGGCCCAAACGGTCCCCGAAATCATATGGCCATCATCATCATCCTTCACAGGTGTGGAAAGCAACGGGAAGCTGCCACACCTACAATTCCCTAGTAAAGCTGCAAGCATAGATATATGTATTGAATAATAGTTGAGTGGGGTAACAATGGCGAAATAGGACTTTTATCTATAAAGAGGAACCTCATGATCTTGTGGTCAGAGCTTCTGACTACAGTGCATGAGGTCCCAGATTCAATTCCAGCTCTAACATAAATTTTTTTCTTAAAAAATCATGTTATCTCCCAGGTCTGGAATTTAGGTTATGTTTAGGTTTAATGTTTCTCCTGATACTTATAATGTCAGAAGTGGGTTACAATTCTGCCAATGCTGGGAGAGAATGCTAGAAATGTCTTAAGACAAGCTGGTGGCTTGGAGCAAGAAAAAAAAATCTTGGGAATATGACAATAGAGGCCATTTATAGCTGTAATATATTAGACATATTTAAATTCCACTAGACTTTTTATTTATTTGTTTTAAGAGATATTACTCCTATTGAAGAGGAAATAAAATCTCTCAAAATATGTTGTAGGTAAACAAGCTAGTGGAGTTTGTGTATGGAGATTTTGTTCACTTCTTCATTAATAGTGAGTGGAGAACATATTTTTAATGACTCACCTCATATAATTTCAAATTTCTTTGATACCAGCGGTTTCAGACAATATCTTGTTCCTCTTCAGTCATGGCTTCCACTGATGAAATTCTATGGTTGTTGATTTCTCTAACGACATCACCTCTTGTGCTGCCATCTTTGGTTGGGATTATAAATTTTGTAATTAAATTTTTATCCACTGGAATATCAAAGTTCATAGATCAGTATTTATTCTTCTGAATGAATATCTTTTCCCAAATTGTCAATTCCAACGGTTTATCCAATTGTTTAAAAAAAAAAGAGGCAAAACTTTTGAAACAATTGGATAAACCGTTGGAATTGACAATTTGGGAAAAGATATTCATTCAGAAGAATAAATATCTATCTATGAACTTCGATATTCCAGTTGATAAAAATTTAATTACAAAGTTTATTATAATCCCAACCAAAGATGACAGCACAAGAGGTGTGTCCTTAGAGAAATCAACAACCGTAGAATTTCATCAGTGGAAGCCATGACTGAAGTGGGACAAGATATTGTCTGAAACCGCCGGTATCAAATAAATTTGAAATTATATGAGGTGAATCGTTAAAAATATGTTTTCCGCTCACTATTAATGATATAACCTCATAACGTTTACTTCCCAATGTTAATTTAAATAAATATCACTCCTTCATGTTTAGATTTGTTACGAATATCATCTAGTGCAGTTTATGAATGAATTCACATAAGAGGATACCAATAAAAAATCTGATGGGAAATTCTGTCAGTTGGGACCAGTTGAAGTTTAGAGATTTTGAAGGGACCATTTATATATATTTATTTTTTTTAATTGGGTAATTATACTTAAATCTCAATAAGGTGTGCCTGCTTTTATACCATTCTGCAATGTAAGTAGTTCCTTGCTATCACCAATTTCTTAGTTTCAGTCAAAACATTAGGAGTTCCAAGTAGATACTTGTTCCCAAACCAAATGTAGAAAAAATAATTTGTAAGTTAATATAAATAGATTTGTGCAAGATAGACTGATATGAAAACAAATTAAATTAATATTGTTAGAGAGACAAGAACAAAAAGCAGAAACCATAAAATTATCAGAGAGCCCAATTACAAAATGAAGATGATTTAAATTTATTTTAAAATAGGCTACTGTTTGACAGCCCTTAATGCCTTTATAGAATCTAGCAGTGGACACAGAATTAGAATAGTGGGATATTTTCTTCCCCACAAAAATAAAAAAATAGTTATATTTGACCCAATTTGCCAGATGAATAAATTTGTAAATTTTTATTCAGGTGAAAGTATATTTTTCAGTGATTTGAAGATATACAGTGTGATTCAGAAATATGGCTATACGTTTGATTGCATTTTGTGATGAAAATATTATTATTAAAGGAAATATATATTTGGAAAGGGAATCCTTCAAATTACAACAATAGAACAAAAACTAATCACTTACAACAACACTAAGCAAGTCATTTTATTGCTTCAAACTGTTCACTATTTACATCCAAGCATAATTGGCAATGCTTTGGGAAATCATTCATTGTGTTATGATACATGTTTAGAGGAATAGCTCTAATTTCTTTCTCACTCACTAATTTTAGCAATTCGACGTCTTGAGGTTTCCGGGCATAAACCTTCTCCTTCAAATAGCCCCACAACCAATAGTCACATGCTGTGAGCTCAGGGGAACAGGCTGGCCATTCAATGGGGCCTCTTCTTCCCACCCACCTGTTTTGCAAATTATCATCCAAAATTTCCCTCACCACAATTGCATAGTGAGGAGGCGCACCATCCTGCTGGAATAAACATTGTTCATGTTCAGCACTTTGCATTATCGGCAGTACAATTTGTCTAAGGATATCACTGTACCGATCACCATTAACAGTCCCATCCAAAATTTGCATTCCTAACAGTCATTCCCATCCGAACATAGCCCAAACAGTGACTTTTCCGCATCTTAAACGTGTCTCTTCAATAACATTAGGATTCTCTTTACCATAATAGTGACAATTGTGTCAATTAACACATCCGTTCACATGGAAAACAGCTTCATCAGAAAAGTGCAATTTTCTGTACCAATGTTCGTCGCTTGCTGATTCCCTTACAACAAATTCACAAAATTCCATCCGCCTGTCAGGGTCACCTTCATTAAATTCGTGGACACGAATCGGTTTGAAGGGGTGGTACTTCTCACGCTTCAAAACATGACACACATTCGATTGACTGATATGAAGCTCACGTGCAGCTTGGCAGGTTGATTTTTGAGGGCTAGCATCGAACGCATCCACAATTCTCTTTGTTGTTTTTGCATCCGTGCTAATGCAAGGCCTTCCAGGAGGTTTGATTTTCTGCATCCTTCCCATTTCCAGCAGTTGTTTTCTCCACTACCCCAGAGTCGACGGCTGCAATGCTACGTTAAACTCACATCTTGCCTGTCTTGCGGCCTCGCGATCATTAGCATACATTATTGCCCATGCAGCAATTGTAATTTGCTGTTGCATATTCAATGCCATTTTGACTAATGACGTAAGTTGTACACTGCTTTGTTTTATTCCATTGTTGTAATTTGAATAATTGCCTTTCCAACTGTAATTTCATATTTCCTATAATTGTATATTTTCATCACACAACGCGATCAAATATATAGCCATATTTATGATTCACCCTGTATATAATGTATATTGTACTTATTCTTTTCTTTCTTTCTTCTTCTCGCAAGGATTAAACCTTTTTGGTTCGTTCCGGCTCCAAGTATTACAGCTGCTGTGTCCATCTCTTTTGTGGCATCCCCAATCTATTTTTCCTCCTTTTGGTTGATAGTTCAGCCTTTTCCTAGGCAACCTGTTAGTATCCATTCTGCAGACATGTTCATACCATTTTCTCCTATACTCTTCTATTTTATGTGTCAAACTGAATATTTGTAGTTCTTTACGGGTATCTTCAATCCGTTTTTATCCATTAAAGTATATCCTGCCACAAATCGTAAATATTTCATTTCTGCTGCTTTTATTCTTTTAATTGACTGTTTATTCAGAGTCCATATTTCTGAGCCATACAATATTGCAGGTACAGCCAATACTTAAGAATGTTTCTTTTCTTACTATCTTTCCCAGTGTTCTTTTAAGGGTGCCACATGAATATTGAAATATTTGTAATTTATTATTTGTCTTTTTCTCTATTACAACCTAAAGATACACCTAGATGATTGAAATATTTTACTTGTTCTAGCATCATGTCATTTAATACTATTTTTGTTCTTTCCATTTCTTTGCCACACTGGACCATTACTTTAGTTTTTGTTGAAGAAATTTCTAGGTTATAATCTTGTGCATTATTATTTAATTTAAAAATTGCTCTTTGTAAGTCATTCTTGCAATTCTACTTATTCTTGTAATATATATTGTAACAAAGTTAATAAATTTTCAGATATTTTAGTATTAAACATTAAGGTCAATTTGGGAAATGCATGTTATTATGCATTATTATAACGTCTCTTGTCATCTCAAATTCTGTTAAAAAATGTTTTAAGAAAATACTGTACATAAAACTGCAATTCTTCCAGTTATGTTTTATGGATGCAAAATATGGTATCTTATTTTTAGAAAGGAGAAAAGGTTATGAACCGTAAAGAGAGGAATATACAGGAAACTACATAATAGCTCCATGATCTTTATGGGAAATCAGATGTACAATGATAGCAGAACATGGGGTGAGAGAGAGGCACGGAACTACATAATAGCTCCATGATCTTTATGAGAAATCAGGTGTACACCCATAGACAAACAAATGAGTCATCTCTTGATTCTATCAACCAATTGGGGAACTTCGTCGCAGAAGCCTTTTTCACATTAACACTTTTCAGTAATTGTACTGTGTTGTTTGCTAGTTAACGCAGTGCACACTCAAGTAACATAAAAGAGAGAGCTTGCCTTTGTGTGTTTCCGTGGTCAAGAGGTTTAACACACAACATCTGCATTTGTAACCTCACGGGTTTCGATTCCCATTCTACTTTCTTTTTTTTTTTTACTGAATGTTAGGATAGCATTTCGCCTGTAATATAGTTTCATATTTAATTTTATATTTGAGTTTTATGGCTTTAATGCACACACAAACACATAAATGAAAACCTTCTAATAATTAAATGAAGAAAGAAAATAATATCTTCTAAAATGAAAACTTTAACAAAATTAATATCGGGTGTATGAACCCTCAGCATCTATTACCGCCCTCAATCTGCGGGGCATTGATGCAATCAAATTTCTACAGTCACGTGGACTTTCGGCTAGAGCATCCCAGACGTCCTGAATTTTGTGCCCATAAGCCGTCTTTCGTGCATCTGCAGAACAATTAGAGTTCATTATAAAGAAACTTGTTAGAGGCTGTTGCTTTTTGCGCAGAATGTGTGCGCATCAGTCTATTAAAATCAATATATTGACATCACCTAGAACAAACCCTAAATATGGTAAAATAATTGTTACAATAACAACATTAACATTGATTTATTTCAATTGTCAAAATAAAATGTATTTAATTCATGAAACATTTTAATACAAATATCACGAAAAAAACTACATAATTGAGGATGCGAACCTGCGACCTTCATTAACAGAAACAGTGACTGCATGCTTTACCGCTGACCTAACAGGGCACGTAGGAGTATCTTCACTCAGTTCATGCCACATAACGCAGTAGCTCAGAGCCTGCACAATTATGACTAGTTTACTAGTGTGAACCCAGCGCTGTGTCGAGTAGGACTTAGAAGAAATATGTGTTCAAGAGATGACTCATTTTTTTGTCTAAGGGTGTACAATGATAGCAGAACATGGGGAATGAAAGAGAGGCACGGATACTTGTAGGAAATGAAAGAGGAGCATGGAAACTTTTTGTAAGAAGTGAAAGAGGGACACAAGAAACTTCTACTGGTCTCATGTACAGTGATAGGCAGGACATATAGCACAAATGGGGAATGAAAGAGAGGCATGGATACTTGTAGGAAATGAAAGAGGAGAATGGAAAATTGTTGTAGGAAGTGAAAGAGGGGCATAGAAACTTCTTGTAGGAAATCCAGAAGCAAAGCTCGCATTGAGGTTGGAGAATAACATTAACTTTGATAGATTTGAAGGAGGTGAATTATGCAGGGAATGAAAACATTAGACCAGGCACACTATTAGAAGACATATGCGGTAAGCCATTCCTGCTTTACCCTTCATGTGCCATTGTCAGATATCGGTATGTAAGAGGGGAAGAGACAGATGATATGCCGTGGTTACTGCGCCAATTGTACAACACCGCTCGATTATGATAGGCTGGATGAAATGCACTAGTTACTCATAGCTCCGCCCGATGTCTTCTAATAGCGGATGCCTTATAGTTCAGGATATGTTAGTCTTAATACATGCCCTTCCCAGGTCCTTCTCATTAGAACCTTTAAATACTTGAAACTCACTTGTTGTCTTCTTCTTAAACTTAATTTGTAGGATTTTCATCCTGTTTATTCCAAAATCACTCCTCGGAGGAAGACGTATTGGATGTGCATTCACTTCTTTCATCTGAGGCTTGAGCCTTGGGACTGCGAGCAATGTATAAGATACACCTTGAAGTGGGTTTGCTAGCCCGTTTTCATGGCAGGTTTATTATTCGGGCCTCCATAGGCCGATTGCCTTCACCCAGCTCCAGAGCTCAGCCTGCCCCATTTTATTTTGGAGTTGTCTCTCCTAGATGGGTTGTCTTGCAGGACTAACGAACCCCATCCACCCGTTTGTCAATCTACAAGGCAGTAGATGTAGAGTTGCCTCTTCCGTCAGGTACACTGTACCGAAGGACTCCTTCTCCACTGTATCTGTCGTTGAAGTCTTCACCGTAACCCTGGCAAGGGGCCCTCACAAGGTACTATCAGCTAGGCAAGCTGAACCAAGGTTTTTTTACGAGGTGTTACTCCTCGCCCTTTTTCAACCTGGCTTGGGACAGGCTATGGCGGGTTTTCACTTGTTGTGAGTTTATGATATTGGTAACTGAACAAGTTTAATGCTCATGGTTGGTGTTACTTATGAAAGATCTGTTAAGCCATGGTTGTCCACTGGATTCAGGTGACTGTTTTGTGGACTGCCTTTTATATGCATGCTACTTTATTAATATTATGTTAAATTTAAATCACTCTCATAATACAAAACTAGCACTGTTCAAGTTATACAGCGTGTTTTAAAACTGTTGGTCCTTAATATAGGAATAAGATGTAAAAATGAAGAGAAACAAAAAAGTTACAGTAAACACGAGTCCAGAAATTCACCATTTATGAGATGTAATTTTTTATTAATAGTGAGTGGAGAACATATTTTTAACAACTCACCTCATATAATTTCAAATTTCTTTGATACCGGCGGTTTCAGACAATATCTTGTCCCTCTTCAGTCATGGCTTCCACTGATGAAATTCTGTGGTTGTTGATTTCTCTTGTGCTGCCATCTTTGGTTGGGATTATAAACTTTGTAATTAAATTTTTATCCACCGGAATATCGAAATTCATAGATCGATATTTATTCTTCTGAATGAATATAATTTCCCAAATTGTCAATTCCAACAGTTTATCTAATTGTATCAAAGAAATTTGAAATCATATGAGGTGAGTCGTTAAAAATATGTTCTCCACTCACTATTAATGATATAACCTCATAATGTTTACTTCCCAATATTAATTTAAATGTAATTTTTTGTTGATTAATACTTGCTTAATATTCTAATTCTTCTTAACTGGTACTACTACAGTACAATACAGAGTTTTTGCCTCCTCCAGTTGTCTCTATCCTTGGATCTTACATTTTATAATTCCTAATATCAATGTAAACATTATCATAGCCGAGTGGTTAAGGTAAGATCCCTAGGCACAGAGCTACGGGACTTGCACTGGTTCAAGTCTTCTTTCTCATGTAATTTTGACCAGTAATGGGACCAGTGTCCACAAAGAATTGTGAGGAATTTGGGTAGCTACAATAAGTAGCAGCTCCAGGTTTGAGTAGCTAGGCTATAATGGCTGGGGGACCCAACATTCTGACCACATATCACCTCTACACAGGCGGTATGATCATCTACCTCTGATTAATACATGTAGGTGTGAGGCCAGCAGCTGGCTGGTAGGCCAAGGGCCTTCTAGACCTTTCGCGCCATGGAGATTTTTTAGTTTTTTTCTTCTGGTTTTAAGTCACCATCTTTGCCTTTTTCCATGTGGTTAACAAAATCTTAATAAGGGCCACTCTTTCCCTCCATTGTATTCACATGCCCTAATCATTTCAACCTCATAACCTTTATAAATGCAACTCTTTCCAGATCTGTATACAGCTGCTTAAGTTCATGTTTTGAACTTATTCCCTCGGCTGCGGTGGACTAATGGTTATGCTCCTTTGCCTCTGGTCCCGAGGGTCGCGGGTTCAAACCCGGCCGGGGTCGATGGATTTTTTAGGATGGAAAAATCCAAGGAGCAAGTCCTCCGGGAGGGACTTTAAGCCGTGGGTCCTGAGTCTGAAGATTTTTCAGGCTTGTAAAAAATCCTTAAGCCTGAATGAAAAGGCCTCTAAGCAAAATTTACCAAATTTTCCCGTCCTAGTACTACCTTGGTTTCCTAGATGTCAGTATGAGATGGAACGGTGACCACGGACCACTCAAAATGACATCTATACTAAAACAAGTGTAACTAAATTAGTATGGTTCAAATTCATCCCTGTAGGGGGAGAGCGCCTAAATCTCTGTAGAGGGAAAACATGGGCTTACAGTACAAAAATATTCCCCATTCCTTATTGACTTTCCCAACAGAAGCAGTGACAATTTTATTTATCAATCATGAAACAAGGACAGCATTTATATACAAATGAAAGTATTCACAAAGCTCCAGTAATCATTGGTCTGCATAAATAACTTTGTGTGATTCACCATGGTTGGTATATCAGCTGTATAGTTTTGAGATCAACTCATGGTATGTTTAAGCAATGACTCTCCACTGGTTTTGTTAGAATTAATATTTATTATTCAGCAAACCCCAATCACAAAAAAAAACTCATAAGTTTTTTTACTGGAACTTTTTTCTTATCTTAATTTTTATTTCTCATTCCTTAATTTTAGTCCATCACTTTTGAAATAACCTGGTTCTGTCTTCATTTATGGCTTCTAAAACTCTCATAGAGAAAAGAAATACACGAAGGAAAGAGGAGAAAAAAATTCTGGATAATACTTTTATGAGGTCCTTCCTCACACTCAAAACAAATATTTGTTTTCTTTCACTTCTGTTTATTTTTATTTCTCTGTTTTTTTGCTCTATTTCTGCCCTATTTGCTTTCCTTTAATTTTACATTTCTTTCTTATATTTATTTTTTTCTTTTATTATCTTTTTTAATTTAAGTATATTAAAATTTTACTTTGTGAAATATGATTTTAATATAAATTTTCCTTTCCTTAATTATTTTTCTTATTTTTTCTATCTTTATACTTCTGTCTCTCTCTCACCATCCTCCCCCTCCCCATTCACTCTCCCTCTCCTTTTCTCTTATCTCTTTTTTCTTTCTGCCTATTTTTTCTCTATCTTTCTTTTTCTTTATTTTTTAATTAAGAACTTTTCAATGACAGACACTTTATGTCACAATAGTCAACCAAATCTGATGTTATATACATGCACTCAGATTTGGTTGGATGCTCAGATATTGGTTGGGTGGTTAGGTGGCTCACTGACCTAACATCCCTAATTTTATGTCTGATCGAACTAAATCAAGAAGTTTGTAATTGACTAGGTGAACATAATGTAACTTTTAAGGAATTAATCACTTTGAGATTTATTTATGGTGAAATTAAATGTCTTACCTCTCCTCATATAAATCTTCTAAGTAGATCGCAATTTCGAGACCATAACTGCCTCATCTTCAGTATAATCTTGGTGACTAGTGTTATGTCGATCGGAAGAAACTCTTTTCTTCCCTCTGTTGGTGGACCGATGAACCTCTGCATCAGGTCAAAATTTGCGGGAATTTCAAAGTTCATAAGTTTTCCTTTTCAGAAAACAAAGGAAAGTCATTAACTTCGAAATTCCTGCAAATTTTGACCTGATCCAGAGGTTCATCGGTCCACCAACAGAGGGAAGAAGAAGAGTTTCTTCCTATCGACATAACATCAGTCACCAAGATTGTACTGAAGATGAGACCGTTATGGTCTCGAAATCGCGATCTACTTAGAAGATTTATATGAGGAGAGGTAAGAAACATTTAATTTCACCATAGGTGAACATAATCTTAACACCTGGCTTAAAGGGTGTGAATTTTGGATTAAAATTGGCACATTAGTTACAAAATTGCATCTGACATGTTTAATTACACAATTTGGCAATACCATAACCTCTTCAGTCCCTTTGTATCTTAAATGATACTTGAGAAGTTTTTTTTTTCTTAAAAGAAATTATTTCTGTGGTTGTCCATGTATGGAATTTGCGTTAAGAACTCTCCTGATGCTTCATTATCATTTATCACCCATCATATCATCCGGGTAATGTAACTCCATCATCCAGGTGCCCAACTTAAGAAATGGATTACAATTCTGCCAGTGCCAGGAGAGGAAGCCAGAAATGTCATAAAAGACAACCTGGTGGCATTAGACAAAAGAAAAAAAAATCTAGTAGTTCTGCTTTCCTTCTCACATATTCTCCAAGTATTTTGGGTCTTCTTTCTCTGGACATTCCTTTGAGATTCTGTTCCATAGTAAAGTTAGCTATATTTCGTCTTAAAACATGCATTTTTTTTATATATCTTATTCTGGTTGGTCAACTTCTATAACTCTTTATTGAAACTAATACTGCGTGCCTAGATGGAAAAGTAAAGAAGTGCAGTAAGGGGTTACAATCCTGGTAACCATATTTCAATTTAACTCATGCACTTTAATAGTAGTTCATGATATTTTTTTGTTTTGTTTATGTTATTTTATATTTGAAGAGAAAAATTATACGCTCAGACCGGGACTTGAACCCGGGACCCTTGGTTTTCTAGTCCAAGTGCTCTACCATTTGAGCTACCTGAGCAAGTAAAATTATACGCTCAGACCGGGACTTGAACCCGGGACCCTTGGTTTTCTAGTCCAAGTGCTCTACCATTTGAGCTACCTGAGCAAGTACCGATCTAAACGCAAATTTTTCTCTATATACGTTGTAATTCCCGCCCACCAAATGCTTTGAAGCCTTTGCTTCTATCTTTGCAAATGGCGGCTCCTATATTAAGAAGACATATTTGGGAAATATACATTACATTATAAATGCCAGTACGGCTTTTTTCGATGTTCTTATTATTAATTTCATACATCTCAATGATGGATAAATCATATTTGAAGAGAAAAATTATACGCTCAGACCGGGACTTGAACCCGGGACCCTTGGTTTTCTAGTCCAAGTGCTCTACCATTTGAGCTACCTGAGCAAGTACCGATCTAAATGCAAATTTTTCTCTATATACGTTGTAATTCCCACCCACCAAATGCTTTGAAGCCTTTGCTTCTATCTTTGCAAATGGCGGCTCCTATATTAAGAACACACATTTGGGAATTATACATTACATTATAAATGCCAGTACGGCTTTTTTCGATGTTCTTATTATTAATTTCATACATCTCAATGATGGATAAATCATATTTGAAGAGAAAAATTATGTTATTTTATTCTATAAAAATTACAAAATTGTGCATTATAATGTTCATCAGATAAATTTTATAACTGATACTCAATTTTTATTCAAAATTAACCCACTATCCTGAGTGTAAATCAGTTCACCTTGTTTAATCCAATTTTATCAGGTAAATTAATTTTTTTTGTAAAATATAATAGTATGACATTATACTTTATTTGCATATAATTATATATTTAATTTTAGGAAGTGATATTTTGAGGTTATTTTAATTATATTATTTTTAGTCTGATCATCTTACCTCAATATTAATGTTGATTTTTTCTTGAACATGTTTCAAAACAATTCTGTTTTGTCGTCAGCTTTCCAGACTGGTTTGATTTATGTTGCATTGTGTTGCACAACGTGGATGTCAATGTTAGCTCCATCCTATGGTTGGCCAAAGAACCTCCAAACATTATTTGGGAAAAAATTTATATTCAGAACAAAAACTGAGTTATGAATTTTGAAATACCGACGGAGCGTGACCTTGTTTGGAGGTTCTTTGGCCAACCACATGATGGAGCTGACATTGACATCCTGATTGTGCAACATAATGCAACATAAATCAAACCAGTCTGGACAAGCTGACGATAAAACAGAATTGTTTTGAAACATGTTCAAGAACAAATCAACATTAATGTTGAGGTAAGATGATCAGACTAAAAATAATATAATTAATATAATTATATTCTTACTTATATCGGAATATAACATAATAATAATGATATTAATAATAACTTAGTGTTTTAAATGTGACTAGTTAGGTTTGGGGTGGAAACGATGGCTTTGACGGTTATTGGCATGACATATACTAATTAAGATTTAGGTCAAAGGTTCGATTAATGCAGAATTTCTTTTCTTGTCAGGAGTCAAACAACAATCACTCTGCAAGTAGCAATGACGATGATAAATCGTCTACAAAATCTTCTTCATCTCGATCCTCGGAAAGGTCAATGGATAGTCCTGTGGGTGACGAACATGACTGTAAAATTGACAAGACTGGAAATGGATTGAATATAGCTGAATCTGGAAGGAAGAAGGATGAAGATAGTCGGCATAGAGATGAAGAACGGTGGAGGGACAAATACAGCAAAGTTGACAGAGACAGGAAGGACAGACCTGAACGTCGTGGTGGCAGTCGTGACCTCACTGCTAGAGATTACAGGTAATATATTGAGATTCATCATTATCAGTTTCCCATTCCATCCTCAAAGTTCTCTATCTATTAATTTTAGTTGTATTTTTTCTCTATCTATCATGTTCCATATTCCTCTGGGTTGGTATTCTAGTTTATATATTAAATTTGGGAATTTTTAACATTATGAAGTTCAATTAATAATAATTAAATGAATCGTGATGTTTTCTTACCTCATACATCTATGTTTCTTTTAACACAGCACTGCAGTATCGGCGACACTTTGTCGTCATCGTCAGCTGTTTTCACGACTGTCAATTTTTTCTCCTTTTTGCCAGTAATTATCTATACTGCCATCTGGTGTTCTTTTGAAGGAATTCCTCTTCAAACTGCCATCTGGTGTTATTTTGAATGAATCATTTCCTAAACTGCTATCTGTTGTATTTTTGAAGAACAAAGTTTAGGAAATGATTCATTCAAAATAACACCAGATGGCAGTTTGAAGAGGAATTCCTTCAAAAGAACACCAGATGGCAGTATAGATAATTACCGGCAAAAAGGAGAAAAAATTGACAGTCGTGAAAACAGCTGACGATGACGACAAAGTGTCGCCGATACTGCAGTGCTGTGTTAAAAGAAACATAGATGTATGAGGTAAGAAAACATCACGATTCATTTAATTATTATTGGTATTCTAGTACCATTTTTGGAATTCTTTCTCATGTTATTCTTTGAAGATGTTAAAACCCATTAATATTTTCTTTCTCTTCATACACTCTAATTCAACCCAGGAAGTTAATACAGACCTTACGGGCTATGCCATTTTCCGTCTACATACGGGAGTAGATGTTGCCAAACTCATAATAATGGTATTTGTTTGTTTAGGGAGGGTGGAGCGGCAAGGTTAGCAGTACTTTTTTTCCAAATCTATGTACTATACATATAAAAAACATACTTTTTCTTTTAAGGGATGCAAACTAGTTTTATAGTAAATATGAGAGTCTACACTTTCACACAGGATAGTACAGGTCCACATGAGCTCAGTGACAAATGGTAACTGTTTTTTTTCTTTAAGAAGGGGTGGCTTGGACGGCTACAACTTATAACACTGTACCTGCTGTGTTGCATTCTTCAGTTTTATTTAAAGATTCCTCTCAAGAAAATACTGTTAAAATGGCAACCCAGTTCCCTATTCAAAACACACAGTAACTTCCTGGGTTGAATCTGACTGTAGTCTCTCTCCTTTTTTTTTTTTTTAGATCTTCTCTTATTTCTGTATATCACTGTTTACTAAAAATGTATTTCCTGATACTTATCTCAGAAATGTTATATTATTGAGATATTTCTAAGAAGCTGTGCTCCTGGACAACAGAACATCGGTCGTGGAATTACTTGAATATTTAAACTACCTAGATTTCAGAACTGGTCTAATTAGGAGATGGAATATGGGGTGAGGTGAACAGAATTTATTTTAAATTTTAAGTATATCTCACAGTGATATTCATCAGCATCCTACGGCGCGACAACTTCAAAAGTAAAAGTTTTGGCCTTCTCAACAATCCTCCTCCATGCCAATCTGTGTCTTGCCATATTCAAATTAGTCACTTTCATTTTCTTTAGATCGTTCATTATGTCATTGTCCCATCTGATCTTCGGTCTTCCAACAGCTCTGCCTCCTATAGGTTTCCATTTATAGAGTTTCTTGACTAATCTCTGTTCGTCCATTCTTATCAAATGTCCAACCTGAGAGATCTTATATGGTTTCATAGTGATATTTCCTATAATAATTCCTATATATATTTCTATAGTGGCTCCATGTGGTGCAAGTGGTTAGATGCTCGCCTCTCACCGCTGGGGTCCTGAGATCGAGTCTCGGTCACTCCATGTGGGTTTCTTGGTGGACAAAACGGCAGGTTTTTCTCGGGGTTTCTCCCGTTTTTCCCTGCCACAAATTTCATTTCTCCATACTCATCTCATCCATTTCATTCATCTGCCCTGTGACGGTGCTTCAGGGATGGCACCCTTGTAGTTCACAGACCTCTTAAAATACCTAGTATTAATATTTAATTTTAGGAAGTGATATTTGAGGTTATTTTAATTATATTATTTTTAGTTTGATCATCTTACCTCAATATTAACGTTGATTTGTTCTTGAACATGTTTCAAAACAATTCTGTTTTATCGTCAGCTTGTCCAGACTGGTTTTATTTATTTCTTCCTTTTCTAGTACCAGATTCCTCTTTTTTACTTTCCTGTCAAGTCTCCCTTGTCTGACCTCTTGTTTTCTTCGATCCCAATGGTATTAGAGTATTCGAGGCCGAAGGGTCCTATATCTCTTTCTTTTAACCTCGTGGACACTCACCTTGAATGCCCACATAAGCTGCATGTTCAAATGCAGCCCCATTGCAACTTATAGCATAAGTATACAATGGACTCACGTCATCAGCTACAGCTGGATACACGTAATGAAGAAGTAAGTTAAAATATAAGGAGCACATCTCATTCCTTGACCTGGACCTGTTATGTTGCTTAAATTCACAGGTAATACCACACTGTAATAATCCTCCAACTGATTTCTCCACCATACAAGGCCGTACTGTCTTGACAAGCTACTTTGTTTTGTAAACTACATTCAGCGGTCCCGCCAAAAATTGGGTAGGTATGGCCATGCTGGATTTTAGAATGGCTAGACTGTAGCTGTTTTACAGATTCCAAGCACATTTTGTGCATTGTTACTGCCCATAAGTTGAACTAACTCATTTATAAACTGAAATACATTATTTATTTATGTCCATATCGTACTTGCAAAATTTGGATATGGGGAAGAAATTAGGGAAATTTCAACAGATATGTGGTTCAATAAGAAGATATTTGAGAAGTAAGACCACAAGGGAAACTCAATTGAAATTTTACAAAACAGTAGCCGTTCCAATGTTAACATATGGGTCTGAGGCTTGGCCTGTAATGATCTCTGATAAATAAAATTGAGACAATAGAAATGAGTATCTTTAAGAGATCAAAAGAGAAGTCAAGATATCAGAGATGAATTACAGATATATAATATAAACGATAGAATATACAGAAATAAATGTAATTGGTTTGAACATGTACAAAGAATGCCAAAAGATTGTTTATCAAAACAGATGCTTCATTATAAACCTCAAGGCCAAAGAAATGTAAAAAGTAAAGTGATCCCACAACAGGCCTCAGGAGGCCTTTGGGGTAGTAGGAGGTTAAGGCTCCCACTTTTTCTAGACAATCGGCACTTGATGCCAGCCGGGTTGTCAGCCCTGCGTGACGGCCGCCTTTACCCCAGAACAAGCGTCTGGTACTCATTTCCGTTAGAGGCTGAGTCGACCCCAGGGCCATAGTGCCGCCAGAGGGTTTGGGTCAGTTTAAAAATCCTGACCCCAACGGGACTTGAACCCTCGACCCTCCGGCTTGTAGCCCAGTGCCTTAACCACTACGCTAGGGCGTGCCCCCCCAAAGAAATGTAGGAAGACCAAAACGACGTTGGCAGGATGACCTGTAGCATATTGTGCATCAGGGAGTGGAACGGGCCAACAGGCCCATACCTTGAAAATGATGAAGATTTAAGTCCATAAATGAAAATTTTTACAGCTAGGATTCTGACACAGTTATTTCCCAATTTAGCCCCAACAAGATGAACTATAACAGAAACTATTGATTGAGGGTCTTTCCACTTTTCAGCGGTTGCCCTTTTACCAGCCGGCTGCTGGTCCTTCACATCCACATGTGTCAATCACAGAGGTAGATGATCAACAGCCAGTGTAAGGGTGACATGTGGTTAGCATGTCGAGTCCCCCAGCCGTTATAGCTGGTTCCTCAACCTGGAGCCGCTACTTATTGTAGCTACCCAATTGCCTCACGATGCTGGGTGGGCACCGGTCCCATACTGGCCGAAATACCATGAGAAAATTTCTTCCCCCATGGAGACTCGAACCAGTGTAAGTCCCGTAGCTCTGCGCCAAGGCTTCCTACCTTAACCGCTTGGCTACGGCGCAGGACTACAGAAACTATATGAATACAAAATGGAAGTACATGATTTATTTAAGTCCATAAATCATAATTCTGATAGATTGGATTTTGATTTATTATTTCAGCTGCAGGCTTGCTTTCAAAATTGCAGAATATTGATTTCACTTCCTTCTTTTATTATTTTCCTCAATTTTCCCACACTCACATACTCTCTTACCAGTTCTTCAGGAATAAGTTCTTGATATTAATTTTTGCATAGAGTTTCAATAATTTTAGAGATCATCTTATGTGACAAGATACCGACTCTATAAAGTCCTAACATTCCATGTTCATAGGAACATGTTCCTGTGTTTGAGCCTTTGGCATGGGTTCTCTGAAGTAGTCCCCGAATGGAGGACTATTTGACCTCTGGAAAATTTTACTCCAGTGGAACCCATGTCGGCATTTCTTGATGGTTGTATTTTTACGGTGAAAGATCGTCACTCTTTCGACCAATGTACTTTTTTTTTGTCTGGCTTATCACCTTCGACCAGTCCGGCATGGGTAACTCTATCGGCAGCAATGCTACCGCTGGCATAGCTCTCGGGATCATTTAAGCGCGCAAGCTACTCCACCACGACAAAGGTAAAGATACCATGGAGGGAGATACCGACTCTATACAGAGTAAAACTGAAATTGCCAAGCCTGTCTAGATCAGGGGCGTCCAAACTATGGACTGCGGGCCGGATACGGCCCTCCATCAGTTTTCATCCGGCCCCTATAGGCCTGTAGCATTCTAATAAATTAAAATATGCTTATAATATTAGTCTATTAGTAATGGAACAAGAACTTGTGAATATGTTATAACAGCATATGAAGAAAAATAATAAATCAACTCATGCTGATAATAATAATAATAATAATAATATAAATCAATTTAATTTAGCAGGTTTCATAGTATTTCACATCTTCCTGAACCCAATTCATCTACTGTCATTCACTATATCTCTCTGTCATCCCAATCTCCATAGTTAAATTCGTTTTTCCCTCATCCTGCTCAAAATACCAGCAATCCGCATTATTCTTTTGTCGCCCTCTTCTTCTTCTTCTACCAGGTGGCACCATTCTAGTAATATTTTTGGGAATCTGCCTTCCGTCATTTTTTTAATATGACCATACCATTTTAATTGTTTGTTTTTCATGAAATTCACAATTGAAGTTTGAACATCCATCTTTGTTAAATTACAAACAACACCGTTTCTTGTTTAGCTCTTCTAGAAATAACAATAATAATAATCATCATCATAAGGGCTATAATAGATCCCACCACTTGATGTTACTTCCACTTGGCCCACAATACAAATAAGTTTGGGCAGCTCTGGTCTAGATCATGATTTACAGACTACCAAAGAGAACTAAACTAGAAACAGCTTCAGGAGGATGTAAGAAATTGTCATTTCAAAGTCTGGTTTTGAAATCATCAATATAATTAAAGTTAATGTCAGAGAGGCAAATGGAGATGACTACATAACTGTGAGCTACATGATCTTTATGGGAAACCAGATATAATAAAAAGTGTTAAGCCTCGTAGACTATGATGGATAGGACATGTGGTATGAATGGGGAATAAAAGAGGTGCATCGAAACTCCTTGTAGGAAAATCAGAGGGAAAGCGCCGAGTAGGCAGGCCAAGAATGAGGTGGGAGAGTAATATTAGCCTTGATTTGAGGGAAGTACGTTATACAGGGAATGATTGAAAAATATTATCCTAGGATATGGATGTATGGAGAGCTTATGTTTGCATGGCCATGAACCTATGAGTTTGATAGTGCCAGTGAGTTAGTTATATTAAAGTTATTGTTAGTCACAGATACGCGAAACGTAGACTCTTACTTTAAGGGAGGAAAGGAGATTAAAAGTATTTGAGAATAAAGTTCTTAAGAACATTTTTGGACCAAAGAGAGATGAACAGACAGGTAAATGGAGAAGACTTCATAACAATGAATTATATGGTCTTTATAGGAAGTCAGATATAATGAGAACAGTTAAGTCTCGTAGACTGCGATGGGCAGGACATGTTGCGCGTATGGGGAATGAAAGACTTGCATGGAAGCTTCTTGTAGGAAAACCAGAGGGAAAACGCCCAGTTGGTAGACCAAGTATGTGGTGGAAGAATAACATTAACTATGATTTGAGGGAAGTAGATTATACAGGGGATGATTGGAAAACATTAGCTCAGGATAGGGATATATGGAGAGCTTATGTCCACATGGCCATGAACCTATGAGTTTGATAGGGCCAGTGAGTTAAGAGTTAGTCACAGATTCAGTGACATACAAAACTAAAATTGCTATCCCTTTTAGATACCAGCCATTTTTTTAACTTTAAATAGGGTCGAATTTTGACCCTTTGTAGTGATTTTAATGTAAATTTGATTGTAATGAAACTATTTCAGGTTATGATATCCTGTGAATACCCTGCAATAGAAGAGCTTTACCTACTCTTGGACCTATGCTTCAAAACTGGACCAGGTATCCCTTTTAGTTAGGATCATTATCTTTGACCTACCTAGCATGGGAAATCATATCAACAGCCATGCTGCTGCCAGCATAGGTCTCAAGTTCCACCACTACAACAAAGTACAATAATTTTTCCAAAGTTAAAAATGGGAAACACATTATGAGGTTCTTAATTAATAAATTAATGAGTCATTTTTACATCTTACCTCATATTTCATGTTTTATGAAACACGGTTACTATAATTTTCAAATGATCTTGTCATTCATTTTCAACCGCCATTATGACTACCAGATATTCGTTGGAATCTCCCTCTATAACGTTGCCATCTGGTGTTGATTTGATGAACTTTGAGATATCGTTGCCATCTGGTATTGATGAACTTCGAGATGAGGTCACGTTCATCCGGAATGTCGAAATTCATGGATTTAAATTTGTTCTTCTGAATAAATATTTTCTCCCAAACTGTCAAATCCAAAGGTTTTTCCAAATGTTTTAGAAGTTTAGCTTCTTTTTCAATTTTATGACCTTCCAACAAACTATGTGCTGCAATAGCTGATTTTTCAATTTCACCATTTTTAATATTTCTAAAGTGTTCCTTTGTGTGAGTGTCCAAATTTCTTTTTGTTTTTCCTATGTATACTTTATTGCAATCTCCACAATCAATTTGATAAATTCCAATACAATAAAGTACAATAATTTCACTTATTTTAGGAATTCACACTGAGGTGTATTCATTTAGGTAAAAATTTTTATCGGTCACCTCATATTGTTCTTCTTATTTTACTATCAACTAGTTTTGGAACATAGTTTCTGTTCCATCCTCAGTTTCATCATGATCGTTGTTCTGTCGTCTTGAAGAGCTGCCCTTCGCTCCTTCCATTGACAGACTGAAAAACCTCGAAAACAGGTCATTCTCCCCGGGAATTTCAAAGTTCATCAATTTCTTCTACATTCAAAAGAGCGAAAAGAAGAAATTGATGAACTTTGAAATTCCTGGGGAGAATGACCTGGTTTCGAGGTTTTTCAGTCTGCCAATGGAAGGAGCGAAGGATGGCTCTTCAAGACGACAGAACAACAGTCGTGACGATACTGAGGATGGAACAGAAACTATGTTCTGAAACTAGTTTATAGTTAAATAAGAACAACAATATGGGATGAGTAATAAAAAAAATTCTACTTAAATAGAATAATTTTATTTATTTACATAATAAATCAATGGTGGTATAATTTTTTTTATTATTCATATTTTAAATAGGAAATTTGTGAATGATTATTTTTGTTTGTGTTGCAGGGACAAGGATGTGAAAATTCGAGACAGAGAGAGAGGGAGAAGGGATGAGAGGAGGAGCAAATCTCGTAGCCGTGAGAGAGACAGAGAAAGGTAACATTTCTTTTTTTTTTTTGTAGATATTTGTTTTAGTTTTATAGCAGAAATGACACACCAGGCCTATGATACAGAGTGATATGTCGTAAAAGAAAACTATCTTCATTTATAGGCAATGACCACTATGATCCAGAATACAATCGTTCAATTTGATTTTGATATTAGAAAATTTAAAGAAGAACTGATAATATATTTTAAATGTAAAGAATATTCCTTTCTTCATTTTAAAGTAAAAGTGATACAGTAAAACTTGTTTAATCCGGAATGTGAATAATGTGGAAATCTTTCCAATGTGAACAAATGAATTGGTCCTGGCGAAATAATAGTAATTTTACGGGTATTTATTTTGCATAAAACGGAAACTGTTCAATGTGGAAACATAATGATATTTCTACATAATTCATGAGAGAAAAAATATAAAGCGGAAAGACAGAAAAATAAATTAGTTTCCACTTCATTGAATTCCTGTTAGGCCAAAACAACAATAAGGAATGATTCCTGCCGCTGGGTGAATTACAGATTCTACCTGTACCTGAGATTTTATTTCGGCCTCACTGCATGCCCATTATGCGAAATATAGATACGTGTCTTACAAATAACCATTGCACTGTAAAATCTTAAATTAGTTTAAGTCCTGAGACCGATCTTTCACAGGTAGTGTTCTGAATTTACGGAATACAGATGGCTAAAATTATGTATTATTGTCATTAAACTAAAAAATGAAAGTGATTGAAGATAAATCTCCAAATGTTGCTCCAAAGTCAAGCTATAGCTGTTGTTAAATCCGTAGGGAATAAGGATTTAAAGGCATCTTCAGGTTGGCTGGACAGTTAGTGTGGAATGAAATTTGTGGAGAATCAAAGGATGTGGATGAAAGTGTAGTTAATGAGCGGAAACCAAAACTGCATACTTTAACTTCAGGATATGTGCCTAACAGACATTTTTAATGCTGACGAAACAGGACTCTTTTTTTTGCACGTTACCGTCGAAGTCGCTCGTACATACTGTACTTCACTTTTTTCAAAGGCAGCGGAATTACAATTAATCCAAGGTATGTAAAAAGGCTCTGTAATCTAAGATTATTAATAAGTTTTTTTTTATAATACGAGATTTTGTCTTTTGTCGTCCCATGCGGTTCCGTTTAGAGCAAGTTTTACTGTATTATATAATTATAACCGAGACTCTTAATATTTTATTGAATATCACTTGGATTTTGTTGTCCTTTTGCTCAATTCTTTGAACTGCTGTATGTGATCTCCAAGTGTCAGAAGGTAACTCACAAACTTTACTTTTTCACTTAGCAATGTGTACATTCCTTATAAATATTTCTTTCTCTTGTGAACATCTAGTGCTTGAGATACTTACCTTTCAAAACAAGTAGTAGGATCTAGAATGTACATTAAACTAAACATTACATTTTTTGAAAAAAAAAACATGAAATGTTTATTATGAAGTGATAGTATTGCTCAATTAGAGTTTTTTCCATTTCAGAAAACAAACTAAGAATGTTAGCAGGTAAATTTGTGTAATTATTCCTGCATGTTGACCTTTTAAGTGATACTAGGTTTCACAACAGAGTTATGAAAATAATGTACTGAAAATTACAGAAGTTGGTATAATGCAGCATGGATGCAAAACATGATCTCATACGTAAAAAAATAGAGGAGAAAATATTATAAATATTTGAGAATAAAAATGCTTAGAAAATATTTTGTACTGACACAGGTGAATGGAGGAAACTATATAACAGTGAGATCCATAATTTTTATGGTAAACCAGAAGAACAGTTAAGTCTCTTTACTGCAATGGGTAGGTTGGGTGCATGAAATAGAGATATGGAAACTTCTTGTGGGAAACTGTAGGTAAGTCAAGAAAAAGATTGGAGAATAATATTGACGTGATTTTCTTTTGCTAAGGATATATGTTTGGAAGGTCCACATTAAAAATTTGAAGCCATAGTTTCTATGTAATGTGTTGTATATTATAAATATTTGATTTGCTGAAATAAAAAATAAAATTTACATTTTAGTTAGGCCTGTATGTATATTTAACTTTTATAGGAATTAATCACTATGAGGTTTAATTTATGGTGAAATTAAATGTTTCTTACCTCTCCTCATATAAATCTTCTAAGTTGATCGCGATTTCGAGACTATAACTGTCTAATCCTCAGAACTTTCTTGGCAACTGGTGTTATGTCGATCGGAAGAAACTCTTATTCCCTCTGTTGGTGGTCCTGGAAGAAGTTTCTTCCGATCGACATAACACCAGTTGCCAAGAAAGTTCTGAGGATGAGACAGTTATAGTCTCGAAATCACGATCAACTTAGAAGATTTATATGAGGAGAGGTATCATCATCATCATAGTACATTCACGAATTTAGGCCATTTGTTGACCTGTTTCGGCCTCAAGAGAAACACCATCCAGAAGTCTTTTGAGTGGACGTCCTGGTCTTCTTCTTCCTGCAGGTTGATATCTTAACATTAGTTTGGGTATTCTGTGTTTGGTGTTGAGACTTGAAAGTAGTTTTGAAGTTCCTTAGGACAGGTTACTGGCCCGACGCTAAGTAGTCCAGTAGTAGGGCTGCTACTTTTTAGTCTCTGGACCGACATTAGGATACCGCATTTACTCAGTACCTGATGGAACGGTTATACCGCCGTGACTCGGTCCTCAGAGCCTCGTTTGTGAAAACAGGTTGTACCACGAGAAGGTGAGGATGAGAATTGGGTAGGAGAGGTTATACACACGTCACTACCCCTTACAACCCCGAGGAGAGGTAAGAAACATTTAATTTCACCATGTATGTGTATTCTCTGTATATTAATTTATGTCTTTCACGTGACGTGCTTATAATAAATTAGAAGTGGTTTAAATAGTGCAGTGTTAGTTAATTAATGCTATTAATACTATGTATTCGCTTACCAATGCAAATACAATGTATATTTTTTGGGTACAGCGCAAAAAGTGGACATCCGAATTTCGAGATAATTTTTGTTTTAAAATGGAGCTTAGGAACGTTGAAAATGAAAACATGAAAAAATAGCGGACTATTCAGAAACAAAGCTGTAAAATAACAATTTATAAAGCACTATTTCCCATATTACCTAAAGGAAGTGGCTGCTATTGTGGTCATGAAGTCAGATTCGATATTCAGATGTTAGTCCATGGTGATAACATGTTTTCCTCAATAGAGATGCGAAAATAGAATAAATATTTTATTGTAATTAAAGTGCACTGCTGTATTTCCAAATGCTATATTTTCAAAATTACATTGCAAAGAGTTTGAAATTTAATAAAAATCACATCCTCGCATAGAGTTTTTAAGAAAAAAATGGTTTAACTGAATCGATTGTTGATAATAATCAACACGTCGTCATATGTATTTCTCGAAAATGAACAACAGCAAATTAATTAAAACATTTTGTCTGATCATTCTTACCTCTTAGAGTTTGTTGAACATATGTTTCAGAGCTTCTTAGCCCCATCGTCAGCGATTACAGACTGAATTTTCTCTTGTTGTCGGTCCTGATTTTTGATTCCTGCTCTCTTTGCCTCTGATCCAATGAATATTTTAAAATAACAGCAAATTAGCCGTTACAAAATATTCAATAAATAGTTGCCACTTATTTGTAACACAATCTTCAAAATTTGTTATATAATTTATTAGAATACATGTATAATAACATAACAGTTAATCTAACTTACTTCAATTACTCTAACCTGTGAAAGCAATAAATAGAATTGCATTTAGACAATATTAAATTACAGGTATGTAAATAAATGATGCTATATGTATAAGAAACTAAAAGCTAATCTAACCTAATTATGTATAAGAAACTAAAAGCTAACCTACCCTAATTCAATTACTCTATTAAATTAATATTGAGAAGCTAAAGCTATTACTATGATAGAAATAAGTAAATTAATGAACACAATTAAATTATTGTAAATCAATGGTAAAGAGAAAAATTTCTGCCTGAACCGGGAATCGAACCCTTGAACCTTTAGCTTTCCGTGCTAATGCTCTGACCACTGAGCTAATGCAGGCTTCATTCCCATCCAAGCAGAAATCCTTCCTTTATCTTACTCTACTGGTCCCACATTCAATTGCAATGAATCATCATTCACAAATACACAATGAATGGCTTCTACCTGAAGAAGACATGAAGGGACTCCACGCAGCTATAGCATTATTTATTAAATTAATATTGAGAAGCTAAAGCTATTACTATGATAGAAATAAGTAAATTAATGAACACAATTAAATTATTGTAAATCAATGGTAAAGAGAAAAATTTCTGCCTGAACTGGGAATCGAACCCCGAACCTTTAGCTTTCCATGCTAATGTTCTGACCACTGAGCTAATCCAGGCTTCATTCCCAGTGGTAAAGGTTCGGGGTTCGATTCCCGGTTCAGGCAGAAAAATTTTTCTCTTTACCATTGATTTGCAATAATTTAATTGTGTTCATTAATTTACTTATTTCTATCATAGTAATAACTTTAGCTTCTCAATATTAATTTAATAAATAATGCTATAGCTGTGTGGAGTCCCTTCATGTCTTCTTCATGTAGAAGCCATTCATTGTGTATTTGTGAATGATGATTCATTGGAATTGAATGTGGGGCCAGTAGAGTAAGGTAAAGGAAGGATTTCTGCTTGGATGGGAATGAAGCCTGGATTAGCTCAGTGGTCAGAGCATTAGCACGGAAAGCTAAAGGTTCGGGGTTCGATTCCTGGTTCAGGCAAAAAATTTTTCTCTTTACCATTGATTTTCAATTACTCTAATCTAGTTTCTTTATTGGTGATTCTAAGCTTCATTTTAATCTATCTATCTATCTTCGGGTTTTTACAGCTGCTGCCGTCTTCCCGTGCCAAACCTCCAAAGCCTACGGTCTTGGGCATCTTCGATGCTTAGCCCTCTAGCTTGCATTACTGTCTTCATGTTTTCCTTCCATGTTAACCTTGGTCTTCCTCTTTTCTTCTTTCTGTTAGGATGCCATTCATATAGTTGCTTCGGCCATCGCTCATCTTCCATTCTTAAAACATGTCCTAACCACTTTAATTCCTTTTCCTCAATTCTTTCAATTATGCTTTCTTCTGCTTCCATTATGTTTCTCTATTCTATCTATCTTCGGGTTTTTACAGCTGCTGCCGCCTTCCCGTGCCAAACCTCCAAAGCCTACGGTCTTGGGCATCTTCGATGCTTAGCCCTCTAGCTTGCATTACTGTCTTCATGTTTTCCTTCCATGTTAACCTTGGTCTTCCTCTTTTCTTCTTTCTGTTAGGATGCCATTCATATAGTTGCTTCGGCCATCGCTCATCTTCCATTCTTAAAACATGTCCTAACCACTTTAATTCCTTTTCCTCAATTCTTTCAATTATGCTTTCTTCTGCTTCCATTTTGTTTCTAATTTCCTTATTTGTGACACGTTCTAATTTAGACTTTCTGGCACTTCTTCGTAAATAATCCATTTCTAGGGCTATTAGTCTATTCTTGTAGTACTTATTGATTGTCCATACCTCACTTCCGTACATTGCAACAGATTCCACCAATGTTTTACCAATATATTTTTTTGTGTCTTTCCAAATATGCTTATCCCACCATATGGAATTTAATGATGATATTATTTTGCTACTCAATTCAATTCTATGTTTTATGTCTCTTTGCCTATACCTTCGATGTTATCCATAATCATTCCCAAATATTTAGTTTGTTTCACTTGCTTTATTTGGATTCCATCTTCAATACTAATTCCATTTTAATACTAAATTTGTATTGAAATGGGGATGTCTCATGTAGTAAACTAGTGAAATGTGTATTTTGTAGTGCTTATAAAATGTTATTTCATGTTTTGTTTCTAGATGGTCCGCAGTTTATTTATTAATTTTTTTTTTTTGTATTTTCATGTTTATTGGTCATAAGCTTCATTTTAAAACCAAAATTATCTTGAAATTTGGATGTCCACTTTTTGCACCGTAACCTATTTTTCTATTCTACAATGGCATAACAGGCCAATGTTCAGCCTTTAGCCTCTCCTTTGTTAGGAGTTACTAGACCTAGTTAAATTTAGTTATGCTTATTTCCCTACAGATGTTATGAATGGTATACGGTCAACATACCAATCCAATGAGACATCTTTTAGGCAACTGAGGTATTACTAGGTTGATGAAGTTCAATACATTTTATATTTGAAAAGAAAAATATACGCCTAGACTGGGGTTTGAACCCAGGACCTTTGACTTTCTATGTCAATGCTCTTCCATCTGAGCCACCTAGGCCTCCAATCTAAACGCGTATTTTTCTCTTACACATAGTTAATTCCCTAACCCCAAATGCTACGAGCCGTTGCTATGATTTTTGCAAATGGCGGCTTCTTTGTTAAGAAGACTTTTTATTGGGAATTTAAACATTACTTATAAAGCCAGTAGTGCTTCTTTCAATGTTAATATTATTCGTTTTTAAACACCTTAATGATGGACAAATTATATTTGAAATGAAAAATATACGCCTAGACTGTGGTTTGAACCCAGGACCTTTGACTTTCTATGTCAATGCTCTTCCATGTGAGCCCCCTAGGCCTCCAATCTAAACGCGTATTTTTTCTCTTACACATAGTTAATTCCCTAACCCCAAATGCTACGAGCCATTGCTACGATTTTTGCAAATGGCGGCTTCTTTGTTAAGAAGACTTTTTATTGGGAATTTAAACATTACTTATAAAGCCAGTAGTGCTTCTTTCAATGTTAATATTATTCATTTTTAAACACCTTAATGATGGACAAATTATATTTGAAAAGAAAAATATAATTTGTCCATCATTAAGGTGTTAAAAACGAATAATATTAACATTGAAAGAAGCACTACTGGCTTTGTAAGTAATGTTTAAATTCCCAATAAAAAGTCTTCTTAACAAAGAAGCCGCCATTTGCAAAAATCGTAGCAATGGCTCGTAGCATTTGGGGTTAGGGAATTAACTATGTGTAAGAGAAAAATACGCGTTTAGATTGGAGGCCTAGGTGGCTCAGATGGAAGAGCATTGACATAGAAAGTCAAAGGTCCTGGGTTCAAACCCCAGTCTAGGCGTATATTTTTCTTTTCAAATATAATTTGTCCATCATTAAGGTGTTTAAAAACGAATAATATTAACATTCAATACATTTTGCTTAGATTCCTCTTTATTCAGGCATAAGGTTATTTAGAAGCCTGAAAATCTTCAGACTCGTGTCTTAAAGTCTCTCCTGGGGACTTCCTCCTTGGATTTTTCCATCCTAAAAAATCCATCGACTCCAGCCGGGTTTGAAACTGTGACCCTCAGGACCAGAGACAAGAAACAATCACTAGACCACTGCGGCTGACTACAATATATATTTTTTTGAATTAATAATTCACCATGGAAAACAATAAAAATGTGAACAACTAATGATTATATTTGAAGAGAAAAATGTATGCCTAGATTGGGGTTTGAACCCAGGACTTTTAACTTTATATGTTAATGCTCTGCCACTGAGCTATTCAAGCCCTCCATTCTGAATGCAAATTTTTCTCTCATACATTCCAATTAACATAATGATTACTATAGTATTAAGACACTTAAATCAATTACTTATTTTAGGAATTCACACTATGAGATATATTTATTTAGGTAGAATTTTTTAGTGATAAAAAATTCTACTTAAAGAAACTAAAATCAATATTAGAAATTAAACATACTAATAAACTATACCACAT
The DNA here is from genome assembly GCA_030220185.1 of Diploptera punctata. Classification (NCBI taxonomy): domain Eukaryota; kingdom Metazoa; phylum Arthropoda; class Insecta; order Blattodea; family Blaberidae; genus Diploptera; species Diploptera punctata. The sequence continues at coordinate 373,892 of JASPKZ010004932.1, forward strand.
TAACATTACTGCTGAACTTAGGTAACCAAAAAGTTAATATGTGAGTTCTGCACTGGGGTTGTGTTTGAAAAGTCTGTTTACTTCCACATTACTATAACACTGTAGTTCAGAATTCTCATTCATGCACATTTACTTAAAATTAATAGTTGTGAAACTTAGTATTTCTATAAATTAGCCGTTAGAACTTATTATTTTATTAAGTATTGTTCTGAATGTTGTCTTTCAGTATTATGAAAAGTTAGTGATAATATTATTTTCATATACAATGAAAGAAAATTTGTTGCCCAATGAAGAAATTTGTTATCCAATGAAGAAAGTTTAGGAGAGTGTAGAATAGTGTTATTAGGTCAGTGATATAACTTCATTGCTCTTACTCAGCAAGTCTGGATTTGATTCCAAATGAGATTAGTATTTTTGAGTTTTTTGCACGTGTCAATGATCTCAAACATAGCTCAAATAAATGGATTGTAATTTACCTCAGTGTATAAAATATATTTCTTTAAAAAATATTCCTTATGGTTAATAATTATGTCAGTTACTGATGATATTTACAGAGGGTTTGATTTATCAGGAAAAAATCTGTTGCAGTAATTTCTCTTTGATTTATTTTTCATCCATCTGCTATATTATCCGACATTCAAGTTACATCTCATGCCATGGCATGCAGCATAGCACAGAATAAGGCCTTTGATTTTTGCTTTCAGTGTTTCTTAATTTATAAAATATTGAAACATTACTTTTCATATAAAAAATTGTTAGTAAAAATTTATATAGACATTCATAGTCATTGTCATAATGAGAATTTGCTGTCCAAGAGTTTTTAACAAACATTTCCATCATCATGTCATGGTTTGGCAATGATGTATTGATAAATCTGTTATATATGGTATTGCCTCAAATACCTTTGTTTGACAACATCAATTGGTATTTGCTGACCAATGGGAATTCATCTGGTACCTCGTACTGGACCTTGTGGAGAAGTGAAAATTTAGGAAATATTTGAAAAAGTTTTCTAGAATAAAAGCTTTATCTCTTTTTTATTTTTTTTTTACAATTTCTATCACTTCACTAATCCACCAATCTTTTTTCCACCATTGCACCTGATGATTTCATCAAATGAAATGTTGGTTAAAACTCTCGGTTGTAGTGACATCTGGTTAATAAATCTCTAATTTAATGATAATGCTTGCAATATGCTAGGTATTGGAAATTGACTTAGGGCTTTACATTACAATTATTGCATTTGCACTAAATTAACAAGAGTTTAATTTTTGCATATACGTTGGAATGGTTAGTACCACCAGGTATAAAGAACTATTTATTTTGCACTTTTCTAAATTATTATATATTTGATTAGTTTATCTACAGTCTGATCATCTTACCTCAATATTAATGTTGATTTGTTCTTGGACATGTTTCAAAACAATTCTGTTTTATCGTCTGGACAAGCTGACGATAAAACATAATTGTTTTGAAACATGTCCAAGAACAAATCAACATTAATATTGAGGTAAGATGATCAGACAGTAAATAAACTAATTAAAATAACCTCAAAATATCACTTCCTAAAATTAAATCTTATATATTTGATTGTTTGGAGCAAAACCTCTGATACTAGCAAAATACTTTTATTAGAGAAAAAAATGCCGTCTGAACTCTGATAAGAACGTCAACAATTCTTTTCACATATACAATTCTTTTTCATGAGAATGCCAGTAGCTGTTGCTACCAACAAGCCATCTGATGACTTCTGTTTGAAGTACTTTTATTGAGAATTTATACATTACTTTTAAGCAGTAAAGCTTCATATTTTGATGTTATATTTTAAATGAATATGTTCCAGACTTGGACATAGTTTTATTTTAGAAAGAAAAATTAACGCTCGGTCCAGGAATCAAACCTGGATCTCTGACTCTGCATGTCAGTATGAACCGATTACACATCCGAGCTCTGATATGAACATAAAAATTATACCGATTATACCATCCAAACTCTGATACGAACATCAACAATTTGTTGACATTCATATCGGATTTCAGATGGTGTAATTGGTATCATACTGACATGCATTCAGAAATTCGTGTTCGAATACCAGTCTGAGCGTTAATTTTTCTTTCTTAAGTAAAACTATGTCCAATTCTGGAACATGTTAATTTAAAATGTAACATCAATCTATGAGGTATTATTTATTTAAATAATATTTTATCCCCTCATCTCATATTCTTCTTAGACTAGGTTCAGATTCTTCTTTGGTTCCATCGTCAGTATTTCCACACTCTTCAGGACGACATAAAAAGATTGTGAAAATACTGATGATGGAGCCAAAAAAGCATCCAAAACTAGTCTAAGAAGAAGAATATAAGATGAGGTAATAACAATTTATTAATAGTGAGTGGGGAACATATTTTTATCGACTCACCTCATCCATCCATAGTAATTTTGCCCGAAGGCAGGTCCTTCACTGCAATCATAGCATTTTCATGCTATGCTTGCAGCTTTACTAGGGAATTGTGTAGGTGTGGTAGCTTCCTGTTGCTTTCCACACCGGTGAAGGATGATGATGATAATAATAAGGATGATGATGATAAAGATGATGGCCATATGATTTTGGGGATCGTTTGGGCCTTAAAGTTTTCCTGACATTTGTCTTACAGGTGAGGAAAAACCCCGATAAAAACCTCACCCAGAAAAACTGCCCTGACCGGGCATCGAACCCGGGTCTGCTGCGTGACAAGGCGGCATGCTACCTTGAGACCACAGCGGTGGACGACTCACCTCATATGATTTCAAATTTCTTTGATACCGACGGTTTCAGACAATATCATGTCCTTCTTCATTCATGGTTTCCATTTAAATATAATAAAAAATTATTTAAATGGATATCAGCTGTATTAATTTTGCTGTTTGTTAGCTTGTACAGACTTAATTTTAAAATTATTAGATTCTTCTTGGTGCGAACTTCAAAATCCGTTAAGAGAATTTAACTAATTCACTCATTTTTGTCCAATTTGATCTTTAGGCCTATTTAGCTTTACTTTGAAATAAGTATTGAAAATATTTTTTGTCGCGTAGTCGATAGAAGTGTAAGGTTAACCAACTTGCTTCCTTCTTGTTCCATTAGTTAAGAATCATCCATCTTTATTTCCAAGGGTCTTCATGACATATTAATGGAGGAATTTATCTTATTTGCTTTACTTCATGGGTCCTTTGAAGTTTTATTTTCTTCATGGTGGGTCCCAACTTTCAGAAGATTGAGAATCCTCATTCTTCATGAAGTGATATGCATAAATGTTAACTTGAAAAGCATTTTATAAAAATTCACAAGAAGTAACATTATGAGGTAAGTATTAATAGAATAAAGTCTGAATTTAGTTGAAGAATGGATTGATGATTCCAAATATGTCCAGTTGAGAGGATCATATTTTATAAGATGAGGTGTAAAGTTTGTGATCCATTTTTGTATTATATAACAGTGAGGATGATGGAAATGGCACCCCATCTCTCAAGGGGTAATAGAGAGGGAATCTGTTGCCTTGTACATCAGCATCAAAAGCTAGATGATGCTCACACTCCAAAACCAAAGTGTTGGGAGCAGGTGGAACTCCATACCTGGTTGAAGGCAATCCACATAAGGGAAGGAATACCCAAAACGAACCTACTATGCAATGAACTGGTAAACTCTTCATAGGACATATTTTTAACAACTCACCTCATATAATTTCAAACAGACAATATCTTGTCCCTCTTCAGTCATGGAAGGAAGCCATGACCAAAGAGGGATAAGATATTGTGTGAAACCGCCGGTATCAAAGAAATTTGAAATTATATGAGGTGAGTCGTTAAAAATATGTTCTCCACTCACTATTAATGATATAACCTCATAATGTTTACTTCCCAATATTAATTTAAATATATCTTCATAGGAGATTTAAAATACTTTGAGATTCACCACAGTAAGGGGAGAGACACATGGAGAGACCAAAAAGGAGATGGTGAACGTAAAAGGGGTTATGAATAGGCAGGAAGGAAGATATTATTATATATGTGCCCTTGTTTGTAGCAAACTAAATTATAATCCTTGTTGGATGGATGAAAAGGAAGTTACTGTATCTTCATGTGAATGGTTATCCTGCAAATTTGGACTTAAAATTTAATTAAATATATATTTGTTTGGTTTAGACGAAGATCAAGAAGCCGTGAACGTGGTAACAAAAGGCGATCGCACACTCCTGACAGACATCTAGGTTCCCGTCATCGTGATGAGAAGAGATACAGACGTTCTTCAAGAAGTCGTGAAAGAGACAGGTAAATTTTTAAATTTTTGTTATTAATGTTAGAATTTATATGTAAATATGTAATTTTTTTCCCCTCAATGGTAGTTTTGAGAACCTTATTCTGGAGTTCACGAATTCAAATTTTAGTAATCAATTGAGTTGGTGTTTACTTGATGAAAATCCATTACTTATTTAATTAAATAAAAAATACAACTTACAGTTTTATTTGATTTTCATATTTATTAAATATAATTTAGTTACAGCTGTTTCGGTACACTGTAACTTCTTCAGACTTGTTAACATCAATCAAATAAAACTGTAAGTGTTATTTTTATTTAATCAAATTTTAGTGTTAAACAATCTGGCTGGTCATATTTGAAGAGAAAAATTATACGCCCAGACTGAGACTCGAACCCAGGCCCTTTGGCTTTCCTGGGTTTGAGTCTCAGTATCTTCAAATATGATTTATCCATCATTGAGATGTATGAAATGAATAATAAAAAAAATCTGACTGGTGTTTAATTGTGGAAGTCTATTTTCTCAATTCAGGGTGTCTACCTGTATGAATATACAATAGGAAGTAACATTATGAGGTTTTACTTCATAAATAATTTTGGTCTGTATTTTTCTTATCTCATATAGTTGTTTCTATTAAGACATATGTTTCACAACATATTTGCTGTATCTTCAGTTGGTACAGATTGATTTTTTCCCAAGTTGGCCCCGGATCTCGACTCCTACTCCTTCTTTCTGTGGTCCAGACAAAATAGATGTAAACTCTTCTTCTTCTTCTTCTTCTTCCTTCCAAGTATTAGGCCAAGGCCTGTTACGATCCTATAGAAAATTTTCCCTCCCCGGGAAATTCTCGTATAAGACTTGAAAGCATAATAATAGTCCCTTCGATTGGTTGAAGACATAAGTCCGGCGGTGGTACTAGTACCACTACAGGACTCAAAGTGTTAAGAAGCTCATGTTACTTTATACTATAATTTATTAATAATTACCTCAATATTAATGTTGATTTGTTCTTGAACATGTTTTAAACCAATTCTGTTTTATCGTCAGCTTGTCCAGACCAGAGTCTAAATATAAAGCATAAAGGGTTTTTTTTAATCCCTTTATGCTTTATATTAAATTATTGATTTGTTCAATCAATAATTTTTATTATTATTTTTATGTTTATATTAATATATCCTTATTATTGTTGTTCAGATTGAGTCTGGACAAGCTGACGATAAAACAGAATTGTTTTGAAACATGTCCAAGAACAAATCAACATTAATATTGAGGTAAGATGATCAGACTAAAAATATAATCTTGAGCTTTCTTTGGAAGGGAAGTATAAATATGGGATTCATTTAAAAATACAACAGGAAGTAACATTAAGAGGTTTGTTTAATAATTAAAACATTTGGTCTGTTCATTCTTACCTCTTAGAGTTGTTTTTGTCGAACATATGTTTGAGAGCTTCTTAGCCCCATCTTCAGCGATTACAGACTCAGAGTCTATAATCGCTGACGAGTTATCCCTAAGGTAATTTAGGGTCGAATGTTTGAACGCATTAGACAGTAAAAGGCATTCTCTGCTGATAAAGTTTTATTCAAACACATTTTTCTTACTCAGAAATCTATTTACGCAGTAATAATTGTAAGCTACCTGACAAGGTACCTTAAGATCGTAGCTCAAGATATAAACTTATGTGAAAATCCCGAAGGGAACCGATGTAGTTTGAAACTTATCCAAGATGTTGGACCTTGAAGACTTCGATCATGTTTTCGGTATACGCGGAGAAGAGGAATTTGATAAATTCTACCAAAGAATTCAACTGGAAGAACAGGAGAATCGGCGTAATATTGTGAGACGCAGACGTGTTTGAATACGGTATTATTTGCGGGATGCAAGCATAAATGCATTCCTCTATAGCAGACGAAAATAACGGAAGTGGTTTTATCGCTGAGAATTCTGGGTAATTCGTTGCCAATATTACAAAAACGTCAACATTCATGCATGACCGGTTAAGGCGGCCGTTAATTCGATCTCAGCTCACCAGTGATTGGAAGTAATTTGAGTAGAGACTAATGTATTTACATACGACCCTTAGTCTTTTAATCATAACTCCTGGGTCAATTAACCACAAATCTGTGGTCAGAGTCTGTAATCGCTGACAATGGGGCTAAGAAGCTCTGAAATATATGTTCGACAAAAACAACTCTAAGAGGTAAGAATGAACACACAAAATGTTTTAATTATGGGTTTCATGTTGATTTATTGCATGTAAAAGAATCTCAGGGGCACACCGTAGCGTAGTGGTTAAGGCACTGGGCTACAAGCCGGAGGGTCGAGGGTTCAAGTCCCGTTGGGGTCAGGATTTTTAAACTGACCCAAACCCTCTGGCGGCACTATGGCCCTGGGGTTGACTCAGCCTCTAACGGAAATGAGTACCAGACGCTTGTTCTGGGGTAAAGGCGGCCGTCACGCAGGGCTGACAACCCGGCTGACATCAAGTGCCGATTGTCTAGAAAAAGTGGGAGCCTTAACCTCCTACTACCCCAAAGGCCTCCTGAGGCCTGTTGTGGGATCACTTTTTAAAAGAATCTCAAGCCTGAAATAAGAGGCCACTGAGCAAAATTTTTGGCCTTTTCATGGTCACATTTGTTTTGTGATACTAATGTCTCTTTAGTAGATAATACACAGTTCATATAATGTAAAATATAATTACTATTTCTGTTATAATATGTAATTAATATGAATGGATTGTTGCAGTTGTATGTGTTTTACAGGGAAAGACGATCACCAGGCAGCTCGAGACCACGTTCACGAAGCCGTGAGAGAGACCGTGGCAAGTCCAGTAGCAGCAGCAGTGGTAGTGGAAGACGTGGCAGCTATGACAAGAAACCAAGCAAACTCACAAGTAAGATTGGAATATTATAGTATTGTGAGATTTTGGATTGTTGTAGAGTATACATCTGTTTATTTTATATATACAGTATTTAATGGACTTTAAGACACACTTTTTTCTTTGAAAAAATTGCCTCCAAAAATTAGATGCGTCTTATACTCAAAATTAATATAAAAATGTCCAGTGTTTGATTTAAAATTCCCGCCAGTCTTAAAAATGGTCATATATTCGATGATGCGGGAAACCTGTCTCTATCTGGCAACATTGGATTCAACTGGCAGTAGTAGTGCACCGATGTGACGAACATGAGTTATGGAGATTCACAAGCTGACTAACAGTGTCTCCCTCCCACCCCGCATCACAAACCCAGAACACTGTCTAGCCTTCAAGCCTATGATGCATGATTGCAGTCTACAATGCCAGTGAACTTGAACAAATGGATGATGGATGAAACCCAACATGAATTCACGCTGAAAGGAACTTTAAAAGACATACAATCAAACAAGTGAATAAAAAAGTCGTGGTCTAGAGCGAGAGAAGACATTATTATTAAATCTTTCAAGAAGTGCGGCTAAGTAATACTCTTGATGGCAGTGAAGACCATCTTATATATGAAGAGGATAATGATGATGATGAAGAGGAAGAAAAAGAAGAAAGTTCAGATGACGATTTTCAGGGATTTTAAAGATCAGAACGGTTTTATAGGAAGGCCAAGAAAGCGCTGGGCTGAACATATGTGAGACTGGAACAGGCAAAGACCTAATCCGCAAAGTTGATGGTGATGACGAATGGTTTTATAAACTAAGATTTTTTTTTTAGTCTGGCTTTGCAATCTTCTTGTATCTTGTAAGCCCATGTTTCCCTTAACAGAGATTTAGGCGCTCTCCCCCTACAGGGAAGAATTTGAACCATACTAATTTAGTTACACTTGTTTTCGTATAGATGTCATTTGAGTGGTCCATGGTCAGTGTTCTGCCTCATACTGACATCTAGGAAACCAAGGTAGTACTAGGACGGGAAAATTTGGTAAATTTTGCTTAGAGACTTTTCATTCAGGCTTAAGGATCTTTTACGAGCCTGAAAATCTTCAGACATGGGACCCACTGCTTAAAAGTCCCTCCCGGAGGACTTGCTCCTTGGATTTTCCGTCCTAAAAACATCCATCGACCTCGTCTGGGTTTGAATCTGCGGCCCTCGGGACCAGAGGCAAGGAGCATAACCACTAGTCCATCGCAGCCGATGCTTTGCAATCTGAGAATAAAAATGTTATTTTTTTTTTAAATTGCTTAAAAATTAAGGTGCATCATATGACCCTTAAAATATGGTATTAAAACTGTTTAAATGATGGGTTACCTAATTTATCCTGTCATCAGTCTGAATTTGGCTACTGCTTCTTTGCTGTTTCTTTGTGTGTGTTCCAATGCCATCTTGCATACTTCATGGCAGAGTGTGCTAGATGGGCAGATGACATTAATGTGGTCTATTTATATATATATATTATATATATATATCACTTCATTGGACCATTTTATATAGATGATATGTACTTATACAGAGAGGAGTGTAGGATAAAAGTTTGTGTGTTTGCATGTAGTATAAGTGTGTTGTATGTGAGGAATGGTGATAAAAATAAGGGAGAGGTGAAGCCTGGTATAGTTATCCTACTCCTAATAATAATTAAATGAATCGTGATTTTTTCTTACCTCATACATCTATGTTTCTTTAAACACAGCACTGCAGTATCGGCGACACTTTGTCATCAGCTGTTTTCACGACTGTCAATTTTTTCTCCTTTTTGCCGGTAAATATCTAGACTGCCATCTGGTGTTCTTTTGAAGGAATTCCTCTTCAAACTGCCATCTGGTGTTATTTTGAATGAATCATTTCCTAAACTGCTATCTGTTGTATTTTTGAAGAACTTTGTAATCAAGCTTGGTTCTTCCGGACAGTTTGGGAAAAAATATATATTTAAAAAAACCATACTAGAACTATGAACTTTGAGATTCCGGAAGAACCAAGCTTGATTACAAAGTTCTTCAAAAATACAACAGATAGCAGTTTAGGAAATGATTCATTCAAAATAACACCAGATGGCAGTTTGAAGAGGAATTCCTTCAAAAGAACACCAGATGGCAGTCTAGATAATTACCGGCAAAAAGGAAAAAAAAAAAAATGACAGTCGTGAAAACAGCTGACGATGACGACAAAGTGTCGCCGATACTGCAGTGCTGTGTTTAAAGAAACATAGATGTATGAGGTAAGAAAAAATCACGATTCATTTAATTATTATTAAATTGAACCTCATAATGTTAAAAATTCCCAAATTTAATATATAAATATCCTACTCCTGTTAAAAAACACCAAGGGGACAGACAGACTGACTTAACATCCCCCATCTGACTAAGCAGTTCTTGTTCTTGACTTCTATTGTTAGTTTATTTATTTTTTCATATGTTTTGTTACTGGTACTTGATGAATTTTTGTGCGTTTTCCTTGGAATGATTTCCTAGTTCAATTTCACTTTTAATATAATTCAGATTGAAGTACTGTTCGTGTTCTGTTAGCCATTTCTGCAAGTTGATATATCATTTCAATGTTGAATGTACACATTTGTAATATGTGACTCTCTAGGGATCATTTTGTCCCTAGAAAGAAACAGATTCCATGATAATAAAAAAAGCTTATAAAACAACTGTAATGTAATAATAAACATTCCATGCAAATCATCAGTAACATCTTTCAGACTCATTACTGATCATGATTTTTTAAAAATAAAAACTTGAATAAAACTCAAAAGAGGAAGATATGAATGTATACCATTTAACATGTGAAGAGATTTCATGTTTGATCCTTCCGGGAAATTCTCGTATAAGACTTGAAAGCATAATAATAGTCCCTTTGATTGGTTGCTGGCCAAAGGAAGGCAAGGCCAGTGATGGGGCTGCCATCTTATAGCCTCTGGTCAGGCTTTTCTGGAGAAGAAAAGAAAATGAAGGAAAGAAGAATTGGAAAAAAGGAAAGACTCCCTAGCCCTCGGATGCCCTAATAGCGTTGGGGTCGAAAAAAAAGAGTTAGCCAAGAGAGGTTAGATAGTAAAGTTAAAAGAGTATGGTATAAGTAAGTGGAAGAAAGGAAGAAATACCAGATTGGTTAAAGATGAAAGTAAGGAGCAAAACACAAGTAAGTGGAAGCAATGTTTTGCTATCCACATATCCCCTAGATGGGGGTCACTGGGATGAAAAGGATATCCCTGAAAAAATTACTAGTTATAATAAAAGTTTGGGAATTATTAATCAAGTTATGAAACCATCCCTTGTACAAAAAACATTAGATTACGTTTATATAATACTGTGGCTACACAGAGTACCAGAGAAGAAAGTAGGCAAGTTGCGCGTACATGCCACAGGCGGCGCTAGTGTAATACAACTAACGACACCTAAATTTTTTCGGTTCTTTTTTTGGTACTATTATGAAATTCAGCACCGCCTGGTGGTAAAATTATGAATTATAATTATATAACGCCATCTGGTGAATAATCATGGAATTTAACTTTTATAGGAATAAATAACGTATTAATTAATCTTAAATTGTGGAATTATGTATACCCAGTCTCTCAGACCTACAGATTTTCTTTAATTTTAACAGAAAGGAAGAATGGAAATAAATAAAACATGTTAATTTATTTTCGTTTATTAAAATTTTAAAACGTGCATTATGAGCTCTTTTAATAAATATGTACAATTTACCTACCCCCTTATTCTCACATACATATTTTATACAATATTTATTAAATAACCTTAGCCATGTCGTAATCTGTCCATTATAAAGTCACATTTTTAAAATGTTTATTAGAAATGGCTGTACACTAACATCACTCTTCATAACCTAACAAATCTTAGGAAATTTATCACTTCTAGTCGGTTTATCTTTGAATAATAGATTCACATTAAAAAATGTGTAAACAAGCTTGAACTTGATTTTAACTTACAAATTATAGTAACATAAAATCGAAGTAATGATTTTAACTTGCGATAATTTACAGTACCGTCTACATAGTAGAACGAAAGGATAGCAGTTAAAAATGTAAAAAAACAAAATGGCTAACTTCCCAAAATCCCGAGTGAACACCGTTAAACACGAGTGAACGACGCCGTGTGCCTGGCATTTGTTTTATTTAGTTACATATTCTGTTACTACGAAACAGCGCTACCATTGTAGTTTGCTCATTGTAGTTCATCGTAAACGACCGAAATTTTTTAGATGTCACTGTACTCAGTTTCCCCTCTATTCGAAGTTTCTCTATGCTGTGGCTAGACAGTGTTGACCTATGGTAGTGATGCATGGACACTAAAAAGACAACATGAAAGCAGAATAACAGCTTGTGAAATGAGATTCATGTGCAGAACAGCGGGTTACACCAGATGGGATTGGAAAAAGAACACCGATATCTTTAAAGAATTGAAGACTACACCAATTTTGGAATATATTAAACAGTACCAACTAAATCATATTTAAAGAGAAAAATTATACGCTCAGACCGGGACTTGAACCCGGGACCCTTGGTTTTCTAGTCCAAGTGCTCTACCATTTGAGCTACCTGAGCAAGTACCGATCTAAACGCAAATCTTTCTCTATATACGTTGAAATTCCCGCCCACCAAATGCTATGAAGCCTTTGCTTCTATCTTTGCAAATGGCGGCTCCTATATTAAGAAGACATATTTGGGAATTATACATTACATTATAAATGCCAGTACGGCTATTTTCGATGTTTTTATTATTAATTTCATACATCTCAATGATGGATAAATCATATTTAAAGAGAAAAATTATACGCTCAGACCGGGACTTGAACCCGGGACCCTTGGTTTTCTAGTCCAAGTGCTCTACCATTTGAGCTACCTGAGCAAGTACCGATCTAAACGCAAATCTTTCTCTATATATGTTGAAATTCCCGCCCACCAAATGCTATGAAGCCTTTGCTTCTATCTTTGCAAATGGCGGCTCCTATATTAAGAAGACATATTTGGGAATTATACATTACATTATAAATGCCAGTACGGCTATTTTCGATGTTTTTATTATTAATTTCATACATCTCAATGATGGATAAATCATATTTAAAGAGAAAAATTATACACTCAGACCGGGACTTGAACCCGGGACCCTTGGTTTTCTAGTCCAAGTGCTCTACCATTTCAGCTACCTGAGCAAGTACCGATCTAAACGCAAATCTTTCTCTATATATGTTGAAATTCCCGCCCACCAAATGCTATAAAGCCTTTGCAAAGATAGAGGTTTATTTTAATTTTGTTGAGTTGTTTCTTGACTCACCTCATACTTCTTAACTCCCCTGCAGATCCAGATTTCGTCACTGTATTTGTGACATTCTCAATGCTGTTCATGTTCACTACTGAGAGGAGACCGTTGGACGTCAGTTGTGAACGTGAACAGCACTGAGAATGTCACAAATACAGTGACGAAATCTGGATCTGCGAGGGAGTTAAGAAGTATGAGGTGAGTAAAGAAAAAACTCAAAAAATTAAAAATGGAAATTTTTAGTTGTAAAATGTTCGATCTCAGGACTAGGAAGGGTAGTAATTGTGAGATTGTGCACCAGATGCCTGGATTAAATTCCAGATCCCTCTTCAGAACATATTCAGATGGATTGCATTACTGATAACAATTCATCTGTTTGATGGTGACATTAAGTCTGGAATTTACCTTGGTGCTTTTCAAAAGACACGTGCCGGCACCATGTTTTGTTTTCATCATCATCCCTCACACTATACAACAAACACTTAAAATACATTAGGAAGTAACATTATGAGTTTCTTCTTAATAAATAAGTTTGGTCTGCCTTCATCTTACCTCATATTTCATTGTTTCTTGTAAGAGAGAGATGCTTTAAAACATGTCTTACAAAAAACAATGAAATGTGAGGTAAGATGAAGGCAATTTTGGAATATATTAAACAGTACCAACTAAATTGGAAACACCATCTTGAAAGAATGAGTTCAAATCGGATCCCCAAAGCTGTTTATAATTATATACCAAGAGGACGAAGATCACTGGGCCATCCTATGAAACGCTGGAGGAAAAATTTTCTATAGGATCGTAACAGGCCTTGGCCTAATACTTGGAAGGAAGAAGAAGAGAAGAGATGAAGGCAGACAAAACTTATTTATACTTTTTGATGTTATATTTAATTTAACATATTCCAGTCCTAGACAAATTTATTTTTTGAAAAGAAAAATTAATGTTTGAACAAGGTGTCGAACCTCATACCTTTGACTCTATGCATCAGTGTGCGGTCCATTACATCATTCAAGACCTGATACAATTATCAAATTTTCTTTCCTTTCTGGCTATCTGCCTTCAGACGTAAGAGAATTGTATGAGAGGAAAGGAAATTTGATGAGATAACAGTTTTAATAATATTTGTGTACGTATGTTTCAGTTTTGGAGAGGTTGGGTATTGAACTGAGACCGCCAGATTCTGCTCCGGCTGTGACACCTCAGCTGCTATTACAGAAATCAATAGAACAACAAGTTCAGCAGGTTAAATCCAACACAGGCATCGAGTTGCCTAAATACTACAACCCAGCAGCCATGAACCCAGCACGTTATGCAGAACAAATGCAGAAACGCAAGCTTCTCTGGGGCAACAAGGTGTGTTTGTCATAACTCATAACACTTGTTACTTCACACAATCTTCCAGATAATAACTAGATAGTGATAAATAAGGTGAGCCTGTTGCATAAAAGTTGAGTTCTTTTAGTACATGTTTCAGAACACTTCTCTTTTATTAAATTAATATTAAGAAGCTAAAGTTGTTACTATGATTGAAATAAGTAAATTAATGTACACAACTAAATTATTGTAATCAAATGGTAAAGAGGCATAAATTTTTCTCTTTGCTATTTGATTACAATAATTTAGTTGTGTACATTAATTTACTTATTTCAATCATAGTAACAGCTTTAGCTTCTTAATATTAATTTAATAAATAATGCTTTAGCTGTGTGGAGTCCCTTCATGTCTTCTTAATGTAGAAGCCATTCATTGTGTATTTGTGAATGATGATTCATTGCATTGAATGTGGGACCAGTAGAGTAAGGTAAAGGAAGGATTTATGCTTGGATGGGAAGGAAGCCTGGATTAGCTCAATGGATAGAGCATCAGCACGGAAAGCTGAAGGTGCAGGGTTCGATTCCCGGTTCAGGCATAAAAATTTTTCTCTTTACCATTTGATTACACTTCTCTTTCATCGTCAGCTTGTCCAGATATTTGACAAGCTGACAATGAAACAGAATTGTTTTGAAACATGTCCTTAAAGAACTCAACTTTTATGCAACAGGCTCACCTTATTATTAAAAAGAACCTCATAATGTTACTTTTTATTACAATTTTATAACTAGATAGTGAGTCGTGAAATCTCACCTCAAAAACTCCGTGATCTTCAAGCACAGGACTGCAGTTTCAAGAGCCATTCCTCTCATCTTCAGCCATCTTTATGACTGACTACTTATTCAAGAAGACAGGTGGTATTGGGAACGAATGTTCTCTGCCTTGTGGCGATCAGGGATTGTATAAGAAAAGGAATGTTTGAATTGAGATGCCTGGATGGCTCAAAGGTAGAGTACTGATGCATAAAACCAGAGGTCTTAGGTTCAAATCCTAGTTCAGTCTTCAAATATTATTTTGTCCTTCAGTGTGAGTGATAAATTTAAAATAAAAACCAAAAAATATGTATATTCATAAGCTTAACTGGCTATAGTTGTGTAAAATTCCCATTAAAAATGTCTTCTTGAATAAGAAGCTGTTCTTTGATTAAATTGAGATGTGTAAGTAGCTCAGTGGCAGAGTGTTGGTGTATAAAATCAGAGATCTTGGGTTCAAATCCCAGTTTAGGCATACATTTTTCTCTTAAAATATAGTTTGTCTTTCAGTGAGAAGGGATAAATTTAAAATTGTTTGCTTGCCTTCCACTTGTCCAAAATTTTTCTTAACATTTAATTTTCAAATATTCGTAATATTTTCTCTTAAAATAGTAGTCCAATATCTATGATATTGAATGTTCTCCATTCTCCTTCTTGCTTCCCAGTAAAATTTCAAAATAAAAAAAAAGAAATATTTTAAGTAAAATACATAATTATCATAATAATAGGTGGTACTACAGCCCACTTTGAGTTCTGGCTGCTGACAGGGTCTTCCTCCATTCATCTCTGTCCAACACGGTTATCCTGTCAGACACCTGGCTTCGATCTTATTCATTTTTTCAACGATAGATGTTTTACAGGATAGGGTTATCAACCTGGAGGACCAGTGCTCCAATTTACATTCCCAGAGTCAGGGTGGCTTAGTTATTTACCCAGATACTGAGTGTCCATTTTAATTGTCTTCTACAACATGCATGAACTGTATTGGTGTGATTTTTCTACCCGGCCACTACATAGGGAGCTTCCTAATGCAATTTTGGCAAAGATTGATTGCTAAAGTTTTGAAATGCAGAGCACTTAGTGAGATGTCTATATTCATGACTGTACTTTCCCCTTTACATAACACACAAATTGTAGTTCTGTATACAAATACATTGTATTTAAATGAGCAGCCAAGCAATCATGACCTGTCTTCCATTTGGGCAATATTTTTCCTAAACACTTAATTCTCAAGTACTCTTAGGGTCGAATGTTTGAACGCATTAGACAGTAAAAGGCGTTCTCTGCTGATAAAGTTTTATTCAAACACATTTTTCTTACTCAGAAATCTATTCACGCGGTAATAATTGTAAAGCTACCTGACAAGGTACCTTAAGATCGTAGCTCAAGATATAAACTTATGTGAAAATCCCGAAGGGAACCGATGGTAACCGATGTAGTTTGAAACTTATCCAAGATGTCGGACCTTGAAGACTTCGATCATGTTTTCGGTATACGCGGAGAAGAGGAATTTGATAGAGTCTACCAAAGAATTCAACTGGAAGAACAGGAGAATCGGCGTAATATTGCGCGTCGCAGACGTGTTTGTATACGGTATTATTTGCGGGATGCAAGCATAAATGCATTCCTCTATAGCAGACGAAAATAACGGAAGTGGTTTTATCGCTGAGAATTCTCTGGGTAATTCGTTGCCAATATTACGAAAACGTCAACATTCATGCATGACCGGTTAAGGCGGCCGTTAATTCGATCTCAGCTCACCAGTGATTGGAAGTAATTTGAGTAGAGAGTAATGTATTTGCATACGACCCTTAATCTTTTCTTCTATCTTAAAATAAGAAACACATTTAGCATTCATATATAGGGTTCTTCATTTATAACCTAACGGGCACACGGCATTTTGCCTCTCCCAAGCTCCCCACTACCGGCTGCCTTTGAGCACATCTGCTATCAGTAGTACTCTAACGTTAGGTTATAAATAAAGAATATTTATAATTTATAAATAAAGAACTCTGTAGCTGAAACAATCACCTATTACATACAATATTTGTAATCTTGCATATTAGATCACATCTCACTGAAAGATAAATTTTATTTTAAGAGAAAAATAAACACCTGAACCAGGATTTGAACTCTATGTCTCTGGTTCTTTACACCAGCACTCTGACCACTGAGGCGTATGTTTCTCTCTTCAAATAAAATTTGTCTTTTGGTGAGAAGTGTTGAATTTAATATGTAAGTTTGAAAATAAGCTTCACTAGCTATACATTTGGTAATTCCCAATAAAGTCTTCTTGTTAAAGAAGCTACAGAAGGTGTGTAGAAAGAAAAGTTCATAGCCTTGGAGTGCAGGAATTCATATAGAGAATTATAGTGTTTGAATTGGGAGCCTAGTAGCTCAGTGGTCAAAGTGCTGTTGGTGTACTCAACCAGAGGTATCAGGTTCAAATCGTGCTTCAGGCATTTATTTTTCTCTGCTAATAAAAACAGTATTTTAAAGATTAAATTAAATTAAACCTCAAAGTGATTTCTTCCTGTAAAAGTTCAACATAAGATCCATACATTCCTATCCGGAACTAATGTCTTTCAATCATCCCCTATATAATCTACTTCCCTTAAATATCATGGATAATGTTATTCTCCCACCTCATCCTTGATCTACCAACTGGGCATTTGCTTCTGGTTTTCCTACAAGAAGCTTCCATGAACCTCTTTCATCCCCCATATGTGCCACATGTCCTGCCCATTGCAGTCTATGAGACTTAACTGTTCTTATTATATCTGGCTTCCTATACACATCATGTAGCTCACTATTTTTTGTAGTTTCCTCCATTTACCTGTCTGTTCATTCCTTTTGGCCCAAAAATTTTCCTAAGAACTTTATTCTCAAATACTTATAATCTTCTTTCCTCCCTTAATATATTTCGCATACATATAATATAAAGGAAGTGACACTATGAGGTTTATTTTAAATAATATGAGTTAGAAAAGTTTTAATAGTGATGGTATTTGCAGTGTGATTCAGAAATATGGCTATACGTTTGATCGCATTTTGTGACAAAAATATTATTATTAAAGGAAATATGATATCATTGGAAAGGGAATACTTCAAGTTACAACAATAGAACAAAACGAAACAAATCACTTACAACAACACTAAGCAAGTCACTTTATTGCTTCAAACTGTTTGCCGTTTACATCCAAACATAATTGGCAACGCTTTGGGAAGTCATTCATTGTGTTATGATACATGTTTAGAGGAATAGTTCTAATTTCTTCCTCAAGCACTAATTTCAGCATGTCGACGTCTTGATGTTTCCGGGCATAAACCTTCTCCTTCAAATAACCCCACAACCAATAGTCACATGCTGTGAGGTCAGGGGAACGGGCTGGTCATTCAATGGGGCCTCTTCTTCTCCCACCCACCTGTTTTGCAAATGATCATCCAAAATTTCCCTCACCGCAATTGCATAGTGTGGAGGCGCACCATCCTGCTGGAATAAACATTGTTCATGTTCAGCACTTTGCATTACCGGCAGGACAATTTGTCTAAGGATATCACTGTACCAATCACCATTAACAGTCTTATCCAAAATTCGCATTCCTAACAGTCCTTCCCATCCGATCATAGCCCAAACAGTGACTTTGCCGCATCTTAAACTTTGTCTCTTCAATAACATTAGAATTCTCTTTACCTTAATAGTGACAATTGTGTCGATTAAGACGTCCGTTCACATGGAAAACAGCTTCATCAGAAAAGTGCAATTTTCTGTACCAATGTTCGTCGTTTGCTGATTCCCTTACAACAAATTCACAAAATTCCATCCGCCTGTCAGGATCGTCTTCATTAAGTTCGTGTCCACAAATTGGTTTGAAGGGGTGGTACTTCTCACGCTTCAAAACACGACACACACTCAATTGACTGATATGAAGCTCACATGCAGCTAGGCAGGTTGATTTTTGTGGGCTACTGTCGAACGCCTCCACAATTCTCTTCGTTGTTTCTGCATCTGTGCTAATGTGATGCCTTCCAGAAAGTTTGATTTTCTGCATCCTTCCCATTTCCAGCAGTCGTTTTATCCACTTCCCCACAGTCGACGGCTGCAATGCTACGTTAAACTCACGTCTTGCAGCCTCACGATCATTAGCATACGTTATTGCCATGCAGCAATTGTAATTTGCTGTTGCATATTCAACGCCATATTGACTAATGATGTAAGTTCTGGACAGTTTTGTTTTATTCCATTGTTGTAATATGAATAATTGCCTTTCCAACGGTAACTTCATATTTCCTGCAACGGTAATATTTTCACCACACAACACGATCAAACGTACAGCCATATTTATGAATAAAATAAATGTTGTAGTTGTGTAAGTTGTGTTTGATATTGTGAGCTGAAGTTAGTTTTGTGTTACAGTCACAGAGTTTGGAGGGCAAGACAGATGAACCAAAGCCGACTGTACCAGTTTCAAATAACAAGTGGGAGGGTACAACATTTGCCCAGGATCAAGATGGCAAGATGACAGCCAAGTTTAAGAGACTCATGGGAATTAAGGAACCAGCAAGTAAGTGTTGCATCATTCCTAGCAAAACAGTAGGTATTAAAATCTTACTCTTCCTGATATGTTTCATTTTGTTCTCCATAAATAAAAATAACATCCATATTGTTTATTTTTTATTATTTCACTCACATCATACTTCATAATTCATAGCAGACCCAGGGTTTCTTCACATCATTTGTGACATTCTCAATGCTGTGTCACCGTGATGTGAAGAAACCCTGGGTCTGCTATGAATTATGAAGTATGAGGTGAGTGAAATAATAAAAAATAAACAATATAAAAAAACCTCATAATGTTATTTCCTAACTACATAACTTAATAACATTATCCAGTTTAATCATCATCATCATCATCTTAAGGCACGATAACTTCAAAAGTGAAAGTTTTGCCCTTCTCAACAATCCTCCTCCATATTTGAAGAGAAAAATTATACGCTCAGACCAGGACTTGAACCCGGGACCCTTGGTTCTCTAGACCAAGAGTCCCGGGTTCAAGTCCTGGTCTGAGCGTATAATTTTTCTCTTCAAATATGATTTATCCATCATTGAGATGTATGAAATTAATAATAAAAACATCAAATCCTCCTCCATGCTAATCTGTCTCTTGCCATATTCAAATTAGTCACTTTCATCTTCCTTAGATCGTTCATTGTGTCATCCTCTCATCTGATCTTCGGTCTTCCCACTGCTCTGCCTCCTATAGGTTTCCATTTGTAGAGTTTTTTGACCAGTCTCTGATCATCTATTCTTATCAAATGTCCAAGCCAACCAATTCTGAGAGATCTTATATGGTTTACTATGTTTTGATTTTTTATTAATTTGTTTAGTTTGTTATTTGTTTTGATTCTCCAACAGTTATCAGTTCCTCTATTTGGTCCAAATATCCTTCTTAAAATTTTTCTTTAAAAAATGAGTAATTTCTGTTTTATTGTTTCTTTTAGGACCCAAGTTTCACAAGCATATGTAACTACTGGTCTAATGAGTGTTTTGTACAACCTTATTTTTGCACTTTTTTATATTAATTTGCTTATCCAGTTTAATACTTTTAATTAATAGAGAGTTAGAATTTTTATGACTCACTTCGTGTCTGTAGATTTCTTGAAGACCAGTTTCAATATGTTAATTATCATTATCAGTTCTTTCTGACTATTGAGTCGGCAGTTGGTGATTGATTTGTGCTCCCTCTGTTGGCTGATCGATGAACTTCCAACTCAAAATCTCTTTCTGCAGGAATTTCAAAATTGATGATTTTCTTTTTATTTTTGTGGATGTAAATTTTTTTCCAAATTTTGAGTTCCTTAGATTTAACTAACTTTTTCTGTAATTTGTCCTTTGATTTGATTCTGTGTTTTTCTGACGTGCATGTGCAGCTATTGCAAATTTTCCTATTTCACCATTTTAAACATATCTAAGGTAAGATTAAATTAAATGCTTGATACTTCACCTCATATCCTATAAAAGTTCAACATTTCTAAGGTGTTCTTTCAATCTTGTATCCAAGTTCCTTTTTGTTTTTGCAATCAGTTTGTTGAATTCCTGATAGTAATACTTTAATATTTTTGTCCAATGCCACCTGGTTGTTATTTATGACATTTCTGGCTTTCTCCCCTGACATTGGCGGAATTGAAATCCATTTCTAATGTTGGAGCACCTGGAAGGCAGAGTTAGGTTACTTTGATGATATGATAGATGATAAATGATAATAAAACACCAGGAGAGCCCTTAACCTAAATTTCAGACCATGGGCAACCACAGGAATAATTTCCTTTGAGGAAAAATTCCTATGGTCTGACAGGGAATCAAACCCTGGACCTCATCAACTGTAGTCAGAAACGCTGACCTCTAGCCAATGAGGTTGGTTGATAATATATGCATATTTAAAAATATCTTTTCACATCATATTTTGTCTTTTTAGACCAGTTTCAATGTTCATGATGATGCGCATGCTTTAAAAAAAACATCAAGTACTATTATCTCATTTTGAATTGTGTTTTTATAGGAAAAATCGCTATGAGGTTTAATTTAAGATTTAAATTAAAATTCTGGATATCAGGTGTGGCATAAAGAGTAAGTATTATATCATATTTGTCCTTTTCTGCCCTATAATAGAGGGTTAAAGTTTAACATCTCTAAGAGTCATAACTAGGGCTGAAAAAAAAGTATTGGTTATAGGTTGGGCTGCATCGTACTTAGACCACTTGTTTACAAAACTGCACGTTGATATGCGCTACTTGGGACAGACTTTTAGTATAACCCTAGCAAAAGTTTGTGACAAATGAAATTTGTAATGGGAGCTTAGATGCAAGTCCTGTACTTACCAGATGTAGATCTCAGCCAATAGGAGGTATGACCACACGTCATTGCTAACTCCCTCTCTAGTGAATGTATGTACAGTCACTGCTACACATTTTTAAAATCTCACAATAAAAATTAATTAACATACGGCCATCTTTATCCATGGAGGAAGTATATATACAGGGTGGACCGCTCGAATGGACCTAATTTCAATTGCTTGTTACTGGCAAACGGTTGAAGATAGAAACTTAAAACAACGTTCATATTACAGAAAAACTCACCAAGTTTTGATATCCAGATCACCACATCTCTATATGAGCCCCAGCAGTCACTGTGACGATATCAAAGCGATGAACAATTTCTTGCCAAGTACGTTGGAGTATGTCTTCTGGAATGTTCTCAATAGCCTCTATGATGCGCTCACGAAGATCACGAAGGTCTTTGACTGGGGTGGTGTAAACTTTATCTTTGACATAGCCCCAGAGAAAGAAATCCAGTGGTGTTAAATCGGGAGATCTCGGGGGCCACGCGATTGGTCCTCCCCTACCAATCCAACGGCCAGGGAAAATGTTGTCCAAAGTCGTACGAACTTCATTGGACCAGTGGGGAGGAGCACCATCTTGCTGGAAAACGATGTTAGGCTGCAGTTGTTCAATTTTGTGGAAAGAAGAACTGCTCCAGCATGTCAAGATATGTGGTACCACGAACAGTTTTCTCGGCGAAGAAAAACGGTCCAATGACCTTATTATGTGACAAACTGCACCAAACATTCATCTTCGGACTATCACGAACATGCTCTTGAATAGCGTGAGGATTCTCCGATCCCCAGATCCGCACATTATGCCGGTTTACCTTGCCTGACAAATGGAAAGTGGCTTCGTCCGAGAAGAAAATCTTGGTCATGAAGTCAGGATCAGCGCCGAGACGGTCCAGCATCGTATTGGCGAATTCCACTCGTTTCGGCAGGTCATTCGGCTCCAGACGTTGCACTAACTGCACTTTATATGCGTGCAGTTTGAGGCGTTTGTGGACAATCTGTTGTAATGTCGATTTTGGTATTTGAAGTTCCCGCGAAGCTCTTCTTAATGACTTCCGGGGGCTTCGCTCAAATGCGGCTTGAACATTTGCTACCATTTCATCGGATGCTCTGCGACCACCACCATGCTTCTTCAACACAGATCCTGTAGCTAATAATGTATCACGCCACTTCTTTATGCTTCTAGCAGTTGGAGCATCACGGTTAAACACACGCCGGAACTCCCTTTGAACTCTAATGATTGATTTAAACTCCGCATACCACAAAACAGCTTGCGCTTTCATCTGCAGAGTCGCCATTTTCACAAACAATTAAATCTAAGAACGAGAAACGTATCTTTGTGCCATCTACCGACAGGATTCGAAACTTGGTGAGTTTTTCTGTACTATGAACGTTGTTTTAAGTTTCTATCTTCAACCGTTTGCCAGTAACAAGCAATTGAAATTAGGTCCATTCGAGCGGTCCACCCTGTATATATGTATATACACTGGTGTCCAAAAGTTTAGGATAATTTGTAAAACGGAAAATCAAAATGCTTAAAGAGGAGCAAGGAGTAAAAATTATTTATCAAAACGTTTCTCAGTACATTTAGTTTACGATGTTTTTATTATTAATTTCATACATCTCAATGATGGATAAATCATATTTAAAGAGAAAAATTATACGCTCAGACCGGGACTTGAACCCGGGACCCTTGGTAGAGCACTTGGACTAGAAAACCAAGGGTCCCGGGTTCAAGTCCAGGTCTGAGCGTATAAGTTTTCTCTTTAAATATAACATTTAGTTTAGTTTACATACTAAATTATAATCTCTCTTCAACAATGAAAAAATTAATAGCAATTATAAATGAAAATTGCATTGTTGCAGTTAAGCCCTGTTCCATAAATCTTCATTTTTAAAGAGAGTTATGATATAATCAGATGTAGTGTAAGAACAGATTGCAGTAAAATGGCACAAAGACAACATCTGGACCCTCTGCTTCGGGGTAGAATTATTGGGCGGCTAGAAACAGGACAGACACAAACTGAGGTCTCCATAGCACTTAATGTGCCACAAAATGTTATATCTAGGTTATGGCGACGGTTCCAAGAGACCGGAGACGTTAGGCGAAGACCAGTGGGAGGTCGTCCAAGAGTTACAAATCCTCAGCAGGATCGATATCTTGCGTTAACTGCAAGAAGAAACCGAACAATGTCTGCCAGACAACTGAGTTCAGAACTTGCGGCCGCCTCAGGTATCAGAGTATCCAGACAAACTGTCTATAGAAGACTCAGAGCTGCTGGTCTGTATGCTAGACGGCCTGTAGTGTGCATCCCACTCACCCTTGATAACAAGAGAGCACGTTTACGGTGGAGTCAGGAACATCGCGACTGGACTCTAAATCAGTGGAGCAGCGTGCTATTTACAGACGAGTCCAGATTCAGCTTGAACTGTGATTCGCATCGCGTGACTATCTGGAGGGAGCAAGGAACTCGTTACAACCCCATGAACATCATGGAAAGACATCCATTTGGTGGCGGTGGTCTCCTGGTATGGGGAGGTGTAATGATGAATGCACGCACAGAGCTTCACATCTTCACAGGTGGCACTGTTAATGCTCAGCGGTATAGAGAAGAGATCCTGGAACCTCATGTAAGACTTTTCAGGGGAGCTGTGGGTCCAGAATTCATATTCATGGATGACAATGCCCGACCTCACAGATCACAACTGGTGGATGAGTTTCTTCAGGAGGAAGATATCCAGCGTATGGAGTGGCCAGCGAGGTCTCCGGATATGTATCCTATAGAGCATGCATGGGATGCCTTAGGGAGACAAATTGCATCTCGTCAGCCTCCTCCGAGGACACTTCAAGACCTTCACATTGCTCTTCATGAGGAGTGGAATTTGCTGAGCATCGAACTCCTGAACAACCTCATCACTAGCATGCCACGTCGATGTGAGTCTTGTGTAGCTGTCAGGGGTAATCACACCCCATACTAATCATTTGAACCATTGTTGTTCAACTTTTATGTCCGAATTCTGAAATGCAGTTTTCGTTTGTTGTGAAAATGACAAGTGAATGACGTATTCATGCCATTGTTTCTTTCGTGCCATGTTTCTAATTATCTGTGACATACCCCTTACCAAATTTTGTATTATTCTGACAAATGCTTTATAATAAGTCGGCAAATGAACTAATTATCCTTAACTTTTGGACACAAGTGTATAAATGTAAACCATTAATAGTCTTTCAGTTCTTCAACACCTGACATATTATCTTCACATTCAGTTTGGTCAGTTTCATGTTAACTCTTCTCATTGCTTCTTTCCATACCATTGTCATCAATTATAATTTTCTCAGTTCTTTCTTCCATGATTCCATCTTTCTCCCAGTACTCGCATTCGTTGTCTTCCAGTTTATTACACACATTTTCCCATTCCTCTTTACCAATTTGTTCAAATCTTTCCCGGCACAGCATTTCAACATCTTTAATTTTTACTACCAACCCACTGGTTTACATCTCTCCAAATTCAATAGGATTTAAATCAGGATGATAAGGTGGAAGTCTCAAAACTGCATTGTTATTTTCGGCTAATATTGTATCGATTATGTAGGTTTTGTGTGTTGGTTTATTTGCTAAGATTAAATCATATAAATATATTTTATTACCATTTTTATCATAATGAATATTATGTTCAATTAACCAGGCTTGCATATATATTTTTTAAGTAATTTGATGTTGGTACTTTATTTAATTATGTGTTATGGTACGAAGTGTTGTCAACAACCAAGAGTTTGGTGGTAAATTTAGAATCGGCATGGTACATAACCATTTGATGTAGTTTTCCATGTTCATTTCTTGAATTTTTTTCACTTCTTTAAAGTACACGTGTGAAAATGATTCATTTTCTTTTCCTTCCTCTTACATCTAGTTGTGAACATTCACAATAATCTCCCATCTTTGACTGTGAAGAGTTTTTCGTCTTTTGAAACTATAGGAGGCGGCATTATGCAAATAAAATATTGGTTAAGTAATTAACTAAATACACATTCACATTACACTGTAATTTTAAGACTACAGGCAGCAAAGGTACAAATTATTATAATTAACCCATTCGCCTCAGATGACGAGATAGACTCGCTTAACTCTGCTGTTATATATTTTGAAATGTTTGTATATCCTTGGCATGATAATGTTTTTTTAACATTTATGTATAGTAGAGGAATGCGTTTTGGCTTTCACTCTTATTGAGATCTCAAATACTGTTATCTTTTGTTCGTTTTGAATGTCGGAAATTTACGGTAACTTAAATCCGGTTTCTGAGGGAATGTATTGAGCATTTAAACCTGAAATGAATGGGTTAAAAACTATAGTTTAAAATCTAATATCAACACATCCGCTTCTCACTATAATTCACTATGGACTGTACATCTGTTTGTAAGAGGAAGTGTTTTCTTTGTACACGTGGTAGGCAGGGAATTCACAAACTCGACATTCTTCTAGGCTCTCCCACTTGATTGACCTTCAAGGACATTCTTCAAAATCCCTTGCATTACCTACACAGTCTGCTTTGATGTAAGAATGGACTCATCTTTGCACAATTTTTGTTTCAGCATTCTGTTACAACCACACGTTACATAAGTAGGTCTATTACTGAGGAGAGTCGAACATACACACTCTCCGCTCCGAGCAGGCAGTGTAGAACGCTCGACAAAGACACGAATTTTATAAACAATGCGTATAGAAATTAGTTACTATCCTGATATTACCCGTTTAAGGAGTAAGCACAGTTGTTGACAGAGAGCACTGCAGTCGTGTTTATACAGGAATAGAACACGTGACACTGCTATCTATGAGTCAGAGGGGAATGGGATGTGGGGTACGCTGACAGTGTATACTGTCTTATATGATGTCACGTGTAGCAACAAACAGAGCTTCGTAATTCTTCCGCCTGTACAGATATTTTGAATGACTTATACCAATACTGTTTTTCAGCCCTAATCATAACATATCTAAGAGTCCATAATTTTTCCTGATCTTATAAATAATCAGAAATATGTTTTTAAGTTATCATTAGTGAAATTATAAAGAGGTTTATTGTTATAATTAGTATCGTGCTTTTAATGTTATTGAAAAATACACATGAAATAATTTAAGAAAGAAAAATTAACGCTTGAACCGGGATTTGAACCCTGGACCTCTTGTTTTCTGTACTCATATGGAGAACGAGAAGTCCAGGTTTCAAATCCTGGTTCAAGCGTTAATTTTTCTTTCTTAAATTAGATTCTATCCAGGATTGGAAAATGTTAATTTAAACAAAAACATAATAAAAAAACGTAAAATAATATTTAAAAATGTATAACAATTAATAAGAATCAATATTGACTCATGAATATTCTTACCTCATATATGTATGTTCTTCAACACAGAACCACAGTTTTGTGAGCCATCGCTCCCCTCATCAGCTGTTGTCATGACTTGATTCTTCATCATGCTGGTCATCTTGTAAACTGCCATCTAGTGTTGATTTTATGAACTTTTAGTTTTCGGATGAACAAAATCTGATTACAAAAGTTCATGAAATTAACACTAGATAGCAGTTTAGAAGATGACCGGCATGATGAAGATTAGACAGTCGTGACAACAGCTGATGAGAGGAGCGATTCTGTGTTGAAGAACATCGATATATGAGGTAAGAATATTCATGACTCAATATTGATTTTTGTTAATTGAGAACCTCATACTGTAAAATTCCCATAATTAACCCACTGGAGACACGTTTAAAGTGCCTAGCATGTTCACTGGGAACCCATTTAAATCTCCTCACCGCTACTCCGGCTGCGCTGGACTTTAAATCAGAATACAAAATACACATACTGTGCTCTATCACTTATGTTTTCAGATATTTTGTTTACCCCTGAATTTCTTTTAGTATCTTGTACTTTTACAAATAGCAAAGGAATGTGGCCTGCCTGCTACCCTCTTTTGTGCCTTGTAAACCGTTATGTTTTGTTATTTTCAAGGCTGTGAAAGTTGACAAACATTTCAAAAACCATCTTTTTGTAACAGTTCTCGGACATTGCCTTGAAAGTAAACATAAATCATATGTTCAAACAAGACCGGAAAAAAATAATATTATACATAATAAAAATAAATGTATGAAATATAAATAAGCATAGACCTATACATTATAAAATCAGGAAAAGTTCTTCGTATATTCTCTAATTATCTTAGTTATATATCGACCTGTAAATTATAAGATACTACAGATAAAAACTGGACGAAACTCGCCTAGTATTTCTGCCATCAGTAGCACGCATGGTTACGTTGTCACTGTATATTATTTCATTGTCCGAATCTTCGTTCCATGATAATTCACTACAATCACTGTCACATAACATTTCATTCACTACTTCACTTAGTTTCTCAATATCAATACGTTCTCTCATATTTGCGGACATATTGCAAAAAAAAATTTACAACTATGAAGTTTAACAAATAAACACTGAATTTATATTCACTTATATTTAACATAATAAATGCCTACAACTATAGTCTACTATTCTATAAATAATAACTAAAATAAACTATACAATACACTAGGTGTATATATATTTACTTTACATAAATAAACAATAAATTTTACTGATGGTGAACCGAAAATTTAAATCACTAAAAAAACCTAACTTCTTACAGGGCAGGTTATAACACAACAACAAGTGTAGGTCGTGGTGGAGCTGTTTGGACTTTCTACCTGCTCACGAGGGAGACTCGTTAAAAGTCTCCAATGGGGTTAATATATGAATATATAACAATTTTGCATAATTCTGATAATAATGATATTTTGTTGTATTCTATACATTATTTTATTTTATAAATGTAACTTTCATAATTTGATAATTTATTTGATTTCGACAAGAAATAACTATCTCTATTGACTTAATTTGTTATACGGAGGATGATTTTCTTACCATGTATAAAATTAAAGTTTGTATACTGCATCATATTCTCGGATCTGAGGAGGTTAAGGATGATATTAAGTTATTAAATTAATATTAAGAAGCTAAAGCTGTTACTATGATTGAAATAAGTATATTAAAGTACACAACTAAATTATTGTAATCAAATGGTAAAGAGAAAAATTTATATTTAAAGAGAAAAATTCTCGCCCGGACCAAGACTCGAACCCGGGACCCTTGGCTTTCTGGGCCAAGTGCTCTACCAATTGAGCTACTGAGGTGAGTCATGATCTAGACGCAAATTTTTCTCTTATATACGTTGTAATTCCCTATCGCCAAATGCTTTTGAAACCATTGCTTCTATCTTTGCAAATGGCGGCTTCTTAGTTAAGAAGACATTTATTGGGAATTTAACATTACTTTATAAAGCTAGTAAGGCTTCAAATGATGTTTTTATCATTGATTTATCTTTCAGTGAGAAATGTTAAATCAATAATAAAAACATCAGAAAAATTTATGCCTGAATCGGGAATCAAACCCTGAACCTTCAGCTTTCCGTGCTGATGCTGTTAACCATTTAGCTAATTCAGGTTTCCTTTCCATCCAGGCATAAATCCTTCCTCTTTACCTTACTTTCTTGGTCCCACATTCAAATGCATTGAATCATCATTCACAAATACACAATGAATGGCTTCTACATTAAGAAGACATGAAGAGACTCCACCATAGCTGTAGCATTATTTATTAAATTAATATTAAGAAGGTAAAGCAGTTACTATTATTGAAATAAATATATTAAAGTACACAACTAAATTATTGTAATCAATGGTAAAGAGAAAAAAATTTGCCTATACATTAATTTACTTATTTCAATCATAGTAACAGCTTTAGCTTCTTAATATTAATTTAATAAATAATGCTATAGCTATGTGGAGTCCCTTCATGTCTTCTTAATGTAGAACTATTCATTGTGTATTTGTGAATGATGATGATTCATTACATTGAATGTGGGACCAAGAGAGTAAGGTAAAGGAAGGATTTATGTTTGGATGGAAAGGAAGCCTGAATTAGCTCAATGGTCAGAGCATCAGCACGGAAAGCTGAAGGTTCAGGGTTCGATTCCCGGTTCAGGCATACATTTTTCTATTTGAAAAGAAAAATATATGCCTAGACTAGGGTTTGAACCCAGGACCTGTGACTTTCTATGTCAATGCTCTTCCATCTTAGCCACCTAGGCCTCCAATCTAAACTCGTATTTTTCTCTTACACATAGTTAATTCCCTAACCCCAAATGCTACGAGCCGTTGCTACGATTTTTGCAAATGGCAGCTTCTTTATTAAGAAGACTTTTTATTGGGAATTTAAATATTACTTATAAAGCCAGTAGTGTTTCTTTCAATGTTAATATCAAAGGTCCTGGGTTCAAACCCCAGTCTAGGCGTATAATATATTTTTCCATCATTAAGATGTTTAAAAACGAATAATATTAACATAAAATTTTCTCTTTACCATTTGATTACAATAATTTAATGATATTAACTGCCAACTTCTTAGAGCTCATCATTAAATAGTCTTTTTCTTTTAATTGAAAAGATGTTTATGAATTAAAATTCATCGGAGAACATATTGTTTAAACAACTCACCTCATAGGATTCATGCTTCCATGATATCGCGATTTCAAACATAGTCATGTTCATCGTCAGCCATAACTCCGACTGACGAAATTCATAATGTTTACTTCCCAACATTAATTAAATATGTTTATGAATGTTTGACAGGTACCAGTGTGGCTTCCAGTACGAGCAGTGGTCCCCCACCCAATCCAGAAGGAAATGATATTCTGAAGAAACAGGAGGAATTATTCAACTCAATGGAGATGCAGTATGAAGTGGCGAGAGTTGCTACACATACACACCGAGGCGTGGGTCTTGGATTCGGTACATTTCAATATCCACGATAGCAGTTACGACGTGTGACAATTGTGTAAAGTCAGGGTACCTCAGGTAAAAGAGGATTCTAAATAATAGACTTGTCTATAGTACAAACCTACTCTAGTGCTTTGTGATAGAAACATTGTCGATTTGTGAATAAAACAGACATTGCACTAATGTGCTTCTCGATGTTTACTTGTCCACCAGCAAGCCTTTAGATCTGCTGCAGTCTGATTCTGCAAGTTGTGAGATAAGAGAGAGAGAGAGAATGAATATGTTTTCGTTGCTGTATAGAATGTATGTATAAAGCAATTTTTTTTTTCTTCCTTTGTGAAAAGTTTATTTTCCAATTTGGAAGACCAATGTTTGCACAGGTATAATCCAACTTAAGAATTAAATAAATCGTGATTTCTTCTTACCTCATACTTCTATGTTTTTTTAAACACAGTACTGCAGTATCAGCGACCATCGTCACCATCCTCAGCTGTTTTCACGACTCAACTGAGGATGGTGACTATGGTCGCTGATACTGCAGTGCTGTGTTTAAAAAAAATAGAAGTATGAGGTAAGAAGAAATCACAATTCATTTAATTCTTATGAATTAAACCTCATAATGTTACAAATTCCCAAATTTATTATTATAAATAATCCAACATATTGAATTTGTAAATTAACCTACAAGTATACAATGCTGGAGTAAAAAATCATGCTATTGTAAAGCAAGAGACTGTAGGGTTTTTCATGTCTAGAAAAATATCATCTTAAGGGAATGCTGTTGCCACTTGACGCCGCAAACTGAGTGGCAGAGATCGAAATATAATCATCTTAATTAAAGTTTTGTTGAAAGAGGATGGTTCAATGGCATCTCCACTAGCTGCTGTTCCTGTAATTGAGTTCACCCCCATAACTTTATTAAGCATGTAGGTGATAATTATACTATGAATCAAATGAATCGTGAATTTTTCTTACCTCATCTATGTGTTTATTAACAAAGAACTGCAAGTATCAGGAAACATACCTTTCCCATCTTCAGCTGTTTCTTGAGTGGAAGCCATGACTGAAGAGGGACAAGATATTGTCTGAAACCGCCGGCATCAAAGAAATTTGAAATTATATGAGGTGAGTCATTTAAAATATGTTCTCCACTCACTATTAATAAGAAGAGCAGATAGCTCGCAGGTCAAGACCATCATGCTATGGAGATTTGTTTATTTTTTAAAACAGTGTGAGAGCAGCAAGAATGTTTTAAGAAAATAATCAAGCTAATAATTTTTGCGAAATGTTTGATGTTTGTTTCCTAATGCCAATGCAGCTATCAGCTCTTGAAATGTTACTGAAGGCAAAAAAAAAACTATTATAAGTTATGTATATAGGAAATAACACTATGAGGTTTTTTAGTATTGTTTATTTTTTATTATTTCACTCACCTCATACTTCATATAACTTCTTGCAGACCTAGGTTTCATCACACCATTTGTGACATTCTCAATGCTGTGTCACGTTTACAACTGACGTCCAACGGCCTTCTATCCTGCAGACTGACCTCTGTGCCATCTGATGGCTGACTGACGAATTTCCTAATCAGTCCTCTCTCCTTATAACCGGGTATTTCAAAATTCATACTTAAACAATTGGAAAAACCGAAGGAATTCACAATTTGGGAAAAAAATTTACATATGCAAGAATGAAAATACAACTATGAATTTTGAAATACCCGGTTATAAGGAGAGAGGACAGATTAGGAAATTCGTCGGTCAGTCTGCAGGATAGAAGGCCGTTGGACGTCAGTTGTGAACGTGACACAGCATTGAGAATGTCACAAATGGTGTGATGAAACCTAGGTCTGCAAGAAGTTATGAAGTATGAGGTGAGTGAAATAATAAAAAAATAAAACTGTATTATACCTTCTCTGCTCTTAGAGTGATCCCAATACAAACAAACACCAATTGTATCCTTCCGCCATTCGAGCCACATTGACAGGGAGCATGTGTGAAGTATATAAGAAATGTGATCATTGAATGGGGTAGATTACGAGAAAACTGGTGAGATTTTTCACTGAACTTGTGAAATGCATTTAAAATAATTGTTTTTTTTGGCCACTAGTCAAAGGTTTACCAGACTTGTTTTTTTAAAAATTTAGATGGCGACACAGCAACAGAAGACTCAACACTTTCAGCCATTTTGTTGCATCAGAATCGACTGAAGCATGACTCAAATGCATCACCCATATGCAATAAACTGTTTTTGGTTGTAATTATTGATTTGGTATATTTTAGAATATTTTCTATGTTCTTAATATCACTTTTATTCAGGAAGAATAACGAGTATATTCAGAGGACATATTTTTAATTTAATGAAGGGAACTACTTTTTCGCATACTTATTGCTTCTACATTGTATGTTTGTGTTCGTAACCAAAGAAAAGTGAGCAGATTACATTGTTTTGTTTTGATGAGGATCACTTTAAGATTGGACAGCCTTTAAATCATGAATAACCCAATAATGATCCTTGTTTGCTTATATCTTTGACATTATGGAGTACGAATGTAATTTCATGACAAACTGAATGAAATTGTGTGTTTTGTAATAATTTATTTAACATTTAGTAAATTGGTCATACTGTTGGAAAATGCAATGAGCTTGTAGTAAATCATATTTGAAGAGAAAAATTATACGCTCAGGCTGGGACTTGAACCCGGGACCCTTGGTTTTCTAGTCCAAGTGCTCTACCATCTGAGCTACCTGAGCAAGTACCGATCTAAATGCAAATTTTTCTCTATATACGTTGTAATTCCCGCCCACCAAATGCTTTGAAGCCTTTGCTTCTATCTTTGCAAATGGCGGCTCCTTTATTAAGAAGACATATTTGGGAATTATACATTATTCAAAGTTAAAATTGGGAAACACATTATGAGGTTCTTAATTAATAAATTAATGAGTCATTTTAACATCTTACCTCATATTTTATGTTTTTCAAACACGGTAACTATAGTTTTCAAATGATCTTGTCATTCATTTTCAACCGCCATTATGACTACCAGATATTCGTTGGAATCTCCCTCTATAACGTTGCCATCTGGTGTTGATTTGACGAACTTCGAGATATCGTTGCCATCTGGTGTTGACCTCATCTCGAAGTTCATCGAATCAACACCAGATGGCAATGATATCTCGAAGTTCGTCAAATCAACACCAGATGGCAACGTTATAGAGGGAGATTCCAACGAATATCCGGTAGTCATAATGGCGGTTGAAAATGAATGACAAGATCATTTGAAAACTATAGTTACCGTGTTTGAAAAACATGAAATATGAGGTAAGATGTTAAAATGACTCATTAATTTATTAATTATACATTACATTATAAATGCCAGTACAGCTTTTTTCGATGTTTTTATTATTAATTTCAGCTCAGATGGTAGAGCTCTTGGACTAGAAAACCAAGGGTCCCGGTCTGAGCGTATAATTTTTCTCTTCAAATATGATTTATCCATCATTGAGATGTATGAAATTAATAATAAAAACATCGAGCTTGTAGTAGTTTACATTTACTGATTGGGAATCCAGAGCTTAATTTTACTCCAAGTAAATGACAGTTTTCAGTTTGTCATACAGTGGGACGTATTTAAATGTTTACTAATTACAAAAAAAATTACTTATAAGTACAGTATGAGGAAGCCACGTGATTAAAGAGTAAATCCCTAGTAACATTTCTCTCACCCCTATCTGGCTAAGGATCAGATAGGTAACCAAAGATTTGCAAGAATTTGTAATCCCATCTACACTTTTTCAGTGGTGGCAGAAAGATGAGTAAAATTAATTGAATTGTTTTGTTCTTGTAATTCATTTGTTTTAAATCAAATTGTTGATTTTTCATTTATTTTTATACACTTATTTTATTGGGGGAATATAAAATACAGCTTATCCAAATTAAGTCTGCATGCTGAAAATATGTTACAAATTCCTGGTTTAAAAATAGAGAGAAGCTATCACTGCCACATCTTCAATTTACAAGTCTCTGCTAATAAGTGTAAATGTTTCTAACTTGGTTATCATTAGGTAAGCTGCATGGACTAGCGGTTATGCTCCTTCCCTCTGGTTCTGAGGGTTGCAGGTTCAAACCCGGCCATGATCATTGGATTTTTTTAGGATGGAAAAATCCAAGGAGCAAGTCCGGGAGGGGGGTCCCGAGTCTGAAGATTTTCAGGCTTGTAAAAATCCTTAAGCATGGATTAAAAGGCCTCTAAGCAAAATTTACCGATCTCAAACATTCTAGTAATATTTATATTATTCGTCTTTAAACATCTTAATGATGGACAAATTATGTTTGAAAAGAAAAATATATGCTTAGACTGGGGTTTGAACCCAGGATCTTTAAAAGAAGCACTACTGGCTTTATAAGTAATTTTTAAATTTCCAATAAAAAGTCTTGTTAATAAAGAAGCTGCCATTTGCAAAAATTGTAGCAACGGCTAGTAGCATTTGGGGTTAGGGAATTAACTATGTATAAGAGAAAAATATGCGTTTAGTAGCTCACTTGGATAGAGCATTGACATAGAGAGTCAAAGGTCCTGGGTTCAAACCCCAGTCTAGGTGTATATTTTTCTTTACAAATATAATTCTCATAATACCTTATTTGCTTTGCTGGATGTCTAATTGAGTCGGTGTGTTGACCACATGGCACTCATGACATCTATTGACAAATAAGGTAACTAAAAGAATTTGGTCTGTTAACTCCTAACAAAGGAGAGGCAATGGCTCAACACTGGGCTAAGCTATTATATAGATTAATAATAATAGGTTTTTATTATTGATTTAACATTTCTCACTGAAAGATAAATTATATTTGAAGAGAAAAATTTTCGCTTAGACCGAGACTCGAACCCGGGACCTTTGGCTTGCCGGGCCAAATGCTCTACCAACTGAGCTACCAAGGCGAGTTATGATCTAGATGCAAATTTTTCTCTTATATGCGTTGTAATTCCCTCTTGCCAAATGCTTTTGAAACCATTGCTTCTATCTTTGCAATAATAATAGGATTTACCTTTTAATTTCTTCTTCGGACTCCTTGATTCCATTCATAAAATAAATTAATTAAAAGATTGATGTAATAAATACAAAAGAAAAATGAAATTATTTTTAAATGTGCCAAGATATATTGAATTGCACAATAAATTGTGCTAAACTTTGAGGAGGGAGACTTGCTAAATACTATTTCCTAAATAATTGATCTCTTCAGCGGTCACACCATGCAGATTTAACTTAAGTCACGTATGTATTTGGATCCCCAGGAGTTAAAAATAGTCTTTTTCTTTCTTCATGTTAATTGATAAGCTCAGTATCCAAAAATGTATATTGTATAAGTTTGTTCCTTTTTACATTAAATTAATGTTGGGAAGTAAACATTATGAGGTATAATCATTAAAATTCATCGGAGAACATATTATTTAAACAATTCACCTCATAAGATTCATGCTTCCATGATATCGCGATTTCAAACATAGTCATGTTCATCTTCAGCCATAACTCCGACTGACAAAATTCTTCAGCCATCAACTATTCTATTGTCGCCATCTTCGGTGCTGCCATCTATGGTTGAATTTATAAACTTCGAAATCAATGTAATTTTGTTATGGATATCAAAATTGACTGATCTATTTTTGTTTTTCTGAATGTATATTTTTTCCCAAACTGTCAATTCCAAAGGTTTCTCTACTTGTTTTAAAAGTTTAGCTTCTCTTCCAATTTTATGATGTTCTAATAAACTATGTGCAGCAATTGCAGATTTTTCAATTTCACAATTTTTAATATTTCTGAAATGTTCTTTTGTCCGAATTTCCAAATTCCTTTTTGTTTTTCCTATATAAACTTTATTGCAATCTTCACAATTTATTTGATAAATTCCAGATTTCTTACTGTCTGGAACATTGACTTTTTTATTGGTATTTAGAAGATTACCCAGACTAAATTTATATGTTGGTGCCAAAGAAATGTATTTTGTCAAAACATTTTTGAAATTTTCTATGCGTTTCAGGATGGTAAGTAATTTTCTTGTATTTTTTTCTTTTCTTGTATTTTTTTCTTTTCTTTGCAATTTTGTAGAGTAGTATATTCATTAAGTATTTTTTTGTGTTTGAATTTCTTCAACTTATTTATAATTAATTCTTTATCAAAACCATTTAATCACTGAAGATGGCGACAATAGAATAGTTGACGGCCGAAGAATTTCGTCAGTCGGAGTTATGGCTGATGATGAACATGACTATGTTTGAAATCGCGATATCATGGAAGCATGAATCCTATGAGGTGAGTTGTTTAAACAATATGTTCTCCGATGAATTTTTTGTTCTTTTTTACATGAATATATTTAATTTTGATAAGTAGTTGCAGTTTGATTGAGTTGCTTCTGTAGATTTGAATTGCAGAAGAATGAGTATATAGCACTTGTGTGCTGTTGGAGTGATAATTGTGTATATAAATATTTGTGCAATTGAATATTTCACTATAAGATGCTTGCTGGAGGATACTTACATAATTTGGTTGTATTTTTGTGTATTGTATGTGATAGTTATTATATTTCACCTCATAGTGAACATAAAACTACATCTGTGAAAGTTAGTGTGATGAGGTGTGTAAATTATGTATATCAAAAATACATTCTTTAATTATATATGAGATCATCTTCTCCATCTCCTAGCAATAGCAAAGGCGAACCACAAAATGTCTCCATCAGATCCTACTTCAATAATATAAAATAAAATAAGTTAAAATATTTAACTTTCACAGGGAAAGAACACTATGAGGTTTAATTTAAGAATTAAATTAATGTTTTTATTACCTCACCACATATCCTTTTTCTTCTATACTGCAGTTTTGGAGCTTATCTCCATCGTCAGTAGCCTCTGGTCGATCGGTGTTATGTCGTTTCTTGGCGGTTTCCTTCTTACTTCTATCGGTGGACCGATGAACCTCTAGATCAGGTCAAAATTTGCGGGAGTTTCAAAATTCATGAGTTTGTCTTTCTTGTTTTTTTTTTTAAATTCATGAGTTTGTCTTTCTTGTTTTTTTTTTTAACAAGAAAGACAAACTCATGAATTTTGAAACTCCCGCAAATTTTGACCTGATCCAGAGGTTCATCGGTCCACCGATAGAAGTAAGAAGGAAACCGCCAAGAAACGACATAACACCGGTCGACCAGAAGCTACTGACGATGGAGATAAGCTCCGAAACTGCAGTATAGAAGAAAAAGGATATGAGGTGAGGTAATAAAAAAAGCATTAATTTAATTCTTAAGTTAAAATATACCTTCTTAGGTAAAATCCGTCGTCCTCAACTTATAAAACGTATAATCTTTATGCCTGTAGGCCTTTCAGGACATCCGTCCCATCTTCAGCAGTCCATTCTTTGCTATAGCATCCAGTATGGTTATATTTAAATTAATATTGGGAAGTAAACATTATGAGGTTATATCATTAATAGTGAGTGGAGAATATATTTTAATCGACTCACCTCATACATTTTCAAACTTCTTTGATACCGACGGTTTCAGACAATATCATGTCCTTCATCAGTCATGGTGTCCACTGATGAAATTCCGTGATTGTTGATTTTTTTAGTGACATCACCTCTTGTGCTGCCATCTTACCATCCAATAGTACATGGTAAATTTCAAAAAATATTTGACAAATACAACATTACTTTGGCACCAATTAATAAATTTAGTCTGGAAAAACTTTTAAATACCAATAAAAAAAATCAACATCCCAGACAGTAAGAAATCTGGAATTTATCAAATTAATTGTAATGATTGTAACAAAGTATACATAGGAAAAACAAAAAGGAATTTAGAAACACGCACTAAAGAACAATTTAGAAATATTAAAAATTGTGAAATTGAAAAATCAGCAATAGCTGCACATAGTTTACTAGAACATCATAAAATTGAAAAAGAAGCGAAACTTTTGAAACAATTGGATAAACCGTTGGAATTGACAGCGCAAGAGGTGATATCACTAAAGAAATCAACAATCACGGAATTTCATCAGTGGACGCCATGACTGAAGGACGTGATATTGTCTGAAACCGTCGGTATCAAAGAAGTTTGAAAATATATGAGGTGAGTCGATTAAAATATGTTCTCCACTCACTATTAATCCAGTATGGTGTTTGATGCTGCTGGTCCTAATGTGGCTATGTCGTGACTAAAGCTTCTTCCTGACGATATTGTATAGTGGGTTGTTTAGTCTGGGAGTGCTTTCATTTATCAAAAGCTTGTTGTCTATTTCCTTGATAATTTCCAGGTCTTCCAATAGGTTGATTCTAGTTGGATTTCCCTCTTTATGAACTATTGTAAGGGTGTCTTCTATTGAGTTCATTCTATGGCCGGCGTTTATTATGTGCTTAGCATAATTAGACTTTCTATATGCGTATATGAAATCGTTACGATATTCTTTAAATCTTATGTTGAAGCTTCTTTTCGTCAGGAAGAAGCTTTAGTCACGACATAGTCACATTAGGACCAGCAGCATGAAACACCATACTGGATGCTGTAGCGAAGAATTGAACTGCTGAAGATGGGATGGATGCCCTGAAAGGCCTACAGGCATAAAGATTATACGCTTTAAAAGTTGAGGACGACGGATTTTACCTAAGAAGGTATATTTTAACTTATTTTATTTTATTAGTATTGATCCTATTTCAAGCACACTTGTTTGCTGCTACTGCTTCTTCCAAGACCTTACATGATCTTTAGCCTTTCTAAGATTTAAATTAAATTCCTTTACACCTCACCTCATATCCAGTCTTCTAATTAAACCGGTTTGATCTTCAGAAATATCTCTACCAAAGGTATGTTATTCAGGAGAACTACTTACTCATGTATCCACCACTGTGGTCTCGAGGTAGTGTGCTGCCTTGTCTTGCAGCGGGCCCAGGTCCAATCCCCAGTCGGGACAGTTTTTCTGGGTGAGGTTTTTATCGGGGTTTTTCCTCACCTGTAACACAAATGTCAGGAAAACTTTAAGGCCCAAACAGTCCCCGAAATCAAATGTCCATCGCAATCTTCGTCTTAGAAGGGGCCTGGCACACCACTATCATCATCATCGCCCATCATATCATCGGGGCAACGTAACCCCGCCTTCCAGGATCCCCAGCCTCAAAAGTGGGTTACAAGTATGCCATGCCAGGAGAGAACATCAGGAATGTCGAAGACAACCTGGGGCATTTGAAACAAAAAATTCTTACTCATGTTGGTGGTTGGTGTAAGAAGCAGTTCTCTGGAACGACATAACATCGGTCAAGATATTACTGAAGATGAAACCGGTTTAATTAAAAGAGTTGATATGAGGTGAGGTATAAAGAATTTTAATTTAAATCTTAAATCAGACCTCATAGTGATTTTTCTTATAAATGTTCAATTTAGCCTTTCTTTCAATGTGACTCCATTTCATTTCATCAAATACCCCTTCCCACCACCATATATCTTCCCCATATTTCAATTATCTTTCTATGTTCATATTTGTTTATACTATCAGGTTTCTTAAGAGAATATGTTACAAGACAATTTTTGTATTAGGACCTTTTTGTTGTAATGAATACGAGGGTCACTAGATAAGTTTTGAGACACGGCATTATGGTGACAGGAATGCAATAAACTAATATACCAAAAGCCCAACTCTCGAACATCAAAACCATAGCAGGTATAAACGATTCCTTTCAGTTGTCTCTGAGCAGCACCTTTGTGAAGTGGTATGTGTGTGGTGAAATCAAACGTGTCCTATGGAGCTTGAGAGGGATTATTTTCTTGCTATGATTTTATATGATTATAAGTGTGGTTTAAATGAGTCACAAACACTTGAGCAACTCACACAAACATTTGGGGACCTTGCTCCTTCACGTGCAACAGTTTTCCGCTGATTTCCTGAATTTAATAGGGAGAGAACATCCTTTAAAGATGAAGGGAGAAGTGGGAGGCCAACAACAGTGGAGACTGATTAAGGAAGATCCATGACTGACCTATAAGGACATCGAGGGGGGGGCCTAGGGATTAGTTTGCCAAGTGTTTCCACCATCCTGCACCAATACTTAAGAGTGAGGAAAATTTCTTCTCGATGGGTGTCACACCACTTGTCAGAAGGGCATAAATGCACTAGGGTGGAATTGTGTAGAGAAATGCTGACGAGATTCAACAACGGGGACTCCCACCGGGTGTCAGACATAGTGATAGGTGACGAAACTTGGATCTACCAGTATGACCGTGAAACAAAGCACCAATCATGGGTGTGGGTCTTCCCAGATGAGCAGCCTCCGACCAAAGTCAAAAGGCCTAGGAGTGTGGGGAAGAAAATGGTGGCCACTTTCTTCTCAACAAGTGGTCATCTGGCTACAGTTGTGCTAGAGGATCAGAGGACAATTACTGCTAAATAGTATACAGAAGTCTGTCTCCCCAAAGTCTTCTCAAAGATCCAGGAGAAGCGGCCAAAGACTGGACTGCGGGGAATTCTGCTCCACCTCTGTGCACACAGCCAATGCAACAGTTAGGTTTCTGGAAAAGACACCTGTGAAATTAATGTCTCATTGAGCCTACAGTCTGGACCTAGTCCGGTGTGA
Organism: Diploptera punctata; assembly: GCA_030220185.1. Taxonomy (NCBI): domain Eukaryota; kingdom Metazoa; phylum Arthropoda; class Insecta; order Blattodea; family Blaberidae; genus Diploptera; species Diploptera punctata. Next base: position 414,877 of record JASPKZ010004932.1, read on the forward strand.
CTATTTCCTGTTCCTGAACATGTAGAACTGCATGCACGGACACCAATTTCCTAGCTCAGAAGATGCTGTTGGAGGAGCTTAGTGCAATGTCTGAGATTGACGTGGCTGCTTCCAGAAGTGGTTCCAGAGGATGCAACGGTGTATAGAATGTGCTGGAGAGTTGCTTGAAAAGATATGATAGGTATGGAAACTTTATCATGGCCCATTGTTGCATATCTCAAAACTTATCTAGTGACCTACGTATCGTGTTCTACTTCATTTTTTAAATCTCTTATGTGGGATTTGAAACAAGTTTTTAATATAAAAATAGCATTTTTAGATAATTTAAGTAGAAGATCTTGATTCCAATGGGATGGGATTTTTAAACTGGCATAAACCTTCTGGCAACAACATGAATATGGGGTAGACCCAGCCTCTAATTGAAATATGTACCAAATACATGTTTTGGGAGTAAAGGTGGTTGTCACGCTGTGCTAACAACCTGACTGATATCTCATGTTGACTGTCAATAAAAGTGAGATTATCCCCAAGGAGGTCCTAAGGCCTGTAATGGGATCACTTTGCCACTTAGTCTAAAAATTTTTTTAATTTTCAAATGCTGTCATTTAAATTGGACGTCAACATAATGTTTGTTTCTAAATTTAATCAGTAAGAACTACTGCAGCAACAAAATAGAACTTTTGATGTTATATTCCAACAAGAATGAAAGTAATCAAATGGTAAAGAGAAAAATTTATGCCTGAACCGGGAATCGAACCCCGAACCTTCAGCTTTCCGTGCTGATGCTCTAACCATTGAGCTAATCCAGGCTACCTTACTGTCTTGGTCCCACATTCAAATGCTATGAATCATCATTCACAAATACACAATGAATGGCTTCTACCTGAAGAAGACATGAAGGGACTCCACATAGCTTTAGCATTATTTATTAAATTAATATTAAGAAGCTAAAGCTGTTACTATGATTGAAATAAGTATATTAAAGTACACTACTAAATTATTGTAATCAAATGGTAAAGAGAAAAATTTATGCCTGAACCGGGAATCGAACCCCGAACCTTCAGCTTTCCGTGCTGATGCTCTAACCATTGAGCTAATCCAGGCCTGGATTAGCTCAATGGTTAGAGCATCAGCACGGAAAGCTGAAGGTTCGGGGTTCGATTCCCGGTTCAGGCATAAATTTTTCTCTTTACCATTTGATTACAATAATTTAGTAGTGTACTTTAATATACTTATTTCAATCATAGTAACAGCTTTAGCTTCTTAATATTAATTTAATAAAGAATGAAAGTATTGATGGTAGCAAAAATTATCAAGAATATACCAAATAAAATGTGCAGATTGTGATATGATATAGGAAAAACAAAGAGAAATTTAATCATTACAACCAAAGAACATATATATATATGAACAATATATATATAACGGGCTTCCAATATAAAACCGGACCGCCCTCACGGAGTCTCATCCGGCACGCAGTGCTGTCTCTTCCTCCTGCAATTCACCCTGCCTGCCACCCGTCCTTGAACTGTTTCTTACCTTATAGAAAATGCTGGAAATGTTGTCCTCCCGCACACGTGCTATGGGATCACCTTGGTTTAGACAATGAACACGTGTACACTTGTAAGGTTTGAGTTTTAACAATTTTGTTGCTGTATGTGCAGAAGATACTGAAATCCCAACTTGTTGTGCTAATTTCGGTAATGGTTTTTGTGGTGAACGTTCCAAATTTCGTCTAATTTTTCTTCGGTGAGAACTGTACGCCTTCGCGTGTGTTTCTTATTTTGTACTGAACCAGTGGTCTCAAATTTAGTCACAAGATCGTGGATTGTCGATCTGGAAGGAGATAATTGTCCAGGGAAGTTCTGAATAAATTCCTCGTGAACGCGACGAGCTGATTCGTATTTATAATAACATTTACACACATAAATGCGCTGCTCTAATGTCAGCTGACGTCTCACCTTGTCGAACGATAGGAAACTGACTAGTTCAAGGACGAGCGGCTGGCAGAGTGAAATGTGGACGAGGAGAGAGCGCTGCCTGATGGGTGTAACCCCGTGAGGCCGGTCTGGGTTTATATTGGAAGCCTGGTATATATAAATATATAAAAAGGAGAGATAGAAAAATCTTCAGTGGCTGCTCACATCTGGTCAGAAAAAGTAAGATAGATGTAAACACACAATTATTAAAACAATTAGAGAAGGTGAACAAACTTACTATATAGGAAAAAATGTACATACAGAAGAACAAGGAGAGAATTCTTAATTTTAAAATTTCCAAGGAGAGGAACCTAATAAGTAAGTTCTTTGGACCACAAAAAGAGGGAGCAGGAGATGAGATCCATGGCCGACAACTTAAAAGATCAGTCTATATCAGATGAAGCTGTTGACAGTGATGACTAGAGTCCGGATGTTAGGCACATAAAAAATTCAAAGTAGGCAGGCAAAAAGGCACTAAATATTCAAAATAGGCTCTTAAAAAATGGGCTGCTACATAACTTTTTACAGTCTTACATTAAGAATATAAACATATGTTATCAATAGCATGTGAAGATATCAGAGATGCTTTCGGAATTTGTTTTGTCTTTTTACAAAGAGCAGAACAGTCACTTGAGAATATTTCTGCGTTAAATTCTTTAACGAAATTAGTCAGTTTGTATTTTAGTATTGTCCGCTCTTTAGGTATCTTAAAAAAAACTGTTCTAGAGGTTTAAAAAAAGCCACATACATTTGCTGCACCACTTTGTCTTTGAAAAACCTGTCTGTGTATGAGGACTGCAGACTGAATTCAGTGCTACCAACATCAAAAATAATATTGCCGATTTCAGCACCAAGTGTGAGACAGAGAAAGAAAGCTTGAGCCATCTTCCCTCTTTGTCACTCAGCTAGTTTGTATTGAAAAGAAGCAAATAACTTTTCTCCAAACCTTAGAGCTGGAGCATAATACAATGGGGCATAGCATAGGGCTATTTCGTTTAACGGGAATGCATGAGGTGGAAAAATACAATATTCACCTAACGGGAGTGCATTGAGGGGGAAGCCATCTGCCTGCTAGGTTACTGGGTTATTGCCACCCTTATCCTAAAATATTCTAAGGGAATTTATAAAAAGAACACTTGAAAACTTCTATGAAATGATTTGAGCCATGAAGTTTATCCATTTCAATTGATTCCATTGAAATACTGAGTTAGTTTGAACAAAAAATTGCAAATAGGCATTATAAGCTGAAATAGGCAAAATTTACTTCATGGAAAACACTCTAGGGTCGTCGGTATGAACTTATATGAAGTGACTTTTACAATATCTATAATAAACAACTATAGGCATTTTCCCTAACATCCGGTCTCTATTGATGACCATCCTGATGACTGTCGGGGGCATAGAATGTGGTGGCATAAAATATGTTTCCTGTCCACTTGCATTCATTTGTAACTGCCTGAATTCTAGTTCCTGCACAATACAAAATAAAAATTTACTTTGGCTTCATTCAGCAGAATAGAGCTGAGAGGTCTCAGAGTTGGCACAATTCCACACAAGAAAGCATCAACTGGTTTGACACTGTGCGGGCATGGAGGGTGACACGGAGATGGAAAGGTGTGGACTGACTGGTAAACGTTCATTTGTTTACTTTTTCTCCGTATGTCGTCCAACATACAGCTGTTATGCAGTACGGACACGGTGCGGATATATGTGTTTCGGCCTTTAGATGTTCAAATTTTCGGCTACCTATGTAGAAAACGAAGTCTAACGAAAGTGCAATTCTTTATATAACAAAAACAAAAGATGCCTGGCACTCTTTTTTTTCTAAAATGCTCAATCACTTTATCAATAGTGTAAATAATTATTACTAATAAGGATAATGTTCAGGCAAGATTCTCTCATATTTCAAACCTAAAAGTTATTGTTTTTATTTCCTCAGTACCTACAAATTTGTAATTTAGCCAAATTTTGATCAGGCTCAGTCTCTGTTTCACTTTTGAAATCCAGAATGGGTTGAAGCAAGGAGATGCACTATCTCCTCTATCTATCTATCTTCGGGTTTTTACAGCTGCTGCCGTCTTCCCGTGCCAAACCTCCAAAGCCTACGGTCTTGGGCATCTTCGATGCTTAGCCCTCTAGCTTGCATTACAGTCTTCATGTTTTCCTTCCATGTTAACCTTGGTCTTCCTCTTTTCTTCTTTCTATTCGGATGCCATTCATATAGTTGCTTCGGCCATCGCTCATCTTCCATTCTTAAAACATGTCCTAACCACTTTAATTCCTTTTCCTCAATTCTTTCAATTATGCTTTCTTCTGCTTCCATTATGTTTCTAATTTCCTTATTTGTGACACGTTCTAATTTAGACTTTCTGACACTTCTTCGTAAATAATCCATTTCTAGAGCTATTAGTCTATTCTTGTAGTACTTATTGATTGTCCATACCTCACTTCCGTACATTGCAACAGATTCCACCAATGTTTTACCAATATATTTTTTTGTGTCTTTCCAAATATGCTTATCCCACCATATGGAATTTAATGATGATATTATTTTGCTACTCAATTCAATTCTATGTTTTATGTTCTCTTTTCCTATACCTTTGATGTTATCCATAATCATTTCCAAATATTTAGTTTGTTTCACTTGCTTTGTTTGGATTCCTTCTTCCAATATTAAATTTTCTCTTTCATTGCTATTTATTGCCAGATATTCTGTTTTTTGTAAATTTACTGTGAGACCCCATGATTCATATGTGTTTTTCAACCTTTTTATCATGAATTCTATATCAAATTTGTCTTGCGCTGAAACCAGTTGATCATCGGCAATTGTAATGTCAGCAAAAATCTGTTGCCTATTGGGATCCCCATACCTTTGCAGCTTTGTTTCCATTTCATTAATATAAATTCTACATAAATATTAAATAAAATTGGTGATAGACTGCACCCTTGTTTCATTCCCTTTGAGGTTTTTATAGGATTAGACATTATATTTCCCATTTTAACATAAGCGGAGTTATCTTTATAGATTTGTTTAATAATTTCTATTAGGTTTCTGTCAATATTGTATTTCTCCAATACTTCCCATAATTTGTTCCTTGGATTATCTCCTCTATTATTTAATTTTGTACTAGAGCATGCCATTAAGTCTTTAGAGAATGAGGAAGGCTTACAACTCAATGGTATTAATAAGCTGTTAGTTTATGCTGATGATGTAGTATTATTGGCCGATAGCGAGGAGATGCTAAAGGACAACACGCACACACTATTGAGTAACACTAAGAAATTAGGACTGGAAGTAAATATCAATAAACTAAATATATGGTCACACATAGAAATTCATTATATAATGGAAATGGACAGCTAATGACAGATGAGGGAGATTTTGAGGAAGTGGCTGAATTCAAATACCTAGGAACAATAATCACAAATAGGAATGAGATGCACAAAGAAATTAAACATAGGCTCAATTCTGGAAATGCATGCTATTATGCATTGCAGAGACTTTTGATGTCCCAACTCCTTTCAAAAAATGTTAAACTGAAAATATATGAAACTATTATTTTACCAGATATATTATATGGGTGCGAAACATGGACTCTTACTTTAAGGGAGGAAATGAGATTACAAGTATTTGAAAATAAAGTACTTAGGAAAATTTTTGGACCAAAGAGAGATGAACAGACAGGTGAATGGAAAAGTTTTCATAACAATGAACTACATGGTCTTTATAGGAAGTCAGATATAATAAGAACTGTTAACTCGTAGACTGCGATGGGCAGTACATGTTGCACGTATGGGGAATGAAAGACTTGTATGGAAGCTTCTTGTAGGAAAGCCAAAGGGAAAACTCCCAGTTGGTAGACCAAGAATGAGGTGGGAGAATAACATTAACTATGATTTGAGGGAAGTAGATTATACAGGCAATGATTGGAAAGCATTAGCTCAGGATAGGGATGTATGGAGAGCTTATGTCCGCGCGGCCATGAACCTACGGGTTCGATAGTGCCAGTGAGTAAGTCAGTCAGTCTCTGTTTAGGAAACAAATGAAACTACACAGCTGTTTAAAATTAAAGGATCAGCTCCGTACCCTTGAAAAAAATAGGTAATTTTAGATTCTGAATCAGTAATGCGATTATTTTTTTCGTCCACTTTGATAATTCGTTTCAGTATAAAGTGGAAGAAGCACAGCACCAAAAATTTCAAGTTTGGAAGTGTGCACACGACGAACGAATTTTGTCGGACAAATGAAACAAGGAATCCGGTAGGGTAATTGCTCCCCTTTCGTTTCGTTTTTTAAACTTTCCTGTACGATTCTTTTTCTTTTACTGAATTACGTGCGATAAATCAAGAAATGGTACTTTTCACTTTGATCGCATATAACTTTCGAACAAGTAATCGTAGAACATTTCTAGAATGTGCTTCGGAAAGCTGAGGAAATTTGCTTTCAGAGCCTCAAATCGAATATTTGGTGAGAAACAAATTCATTGCAGTTCAGTATCAATGGAAATATTCACAAGTTTGGATAATACTAATACCGGCGGTATAACTTAGATTATTCTACATCATAGCTGTCCAAACTACGGCCCGCGGGCCACCATGGCTTTTCTTATGGCCCACGTAAGGAATAAAATGAACAAATTAATTTTATATTTTTAATTTAGATTTTAAAATGTAACATCTAATTTGGACATCCCTGTGTGAAATTCATCTCTCTGGAATGTGGATTTGAGGTGTCACCGCTTCTCTTGACAAAGTAATAGAGATGATTCATCCCTTATTTACCGTTTTCTCCCCCACTCCAAACTTTGAACATTAATGGTTTCGCTTGTTATATTGTCAATCAAACAGTAGCCTGTGCACGGACTAGTTGTAAAAATAGTGTTAAAGTGAGAAAATGCTAAAAAAAACGCGAAGTTGATTCCGAGTGTAGGGAGTTTAACTAATCCTGGACCAGCAAGTACTTCGTGAAGGAGCATGGAAACAAAGTGTTATGTGTTATTTGTAATTATGTTATTACAGTTGTGAAATCATATAACATTAAAAGACATTACCAAACAAAGCATAGCCATTTTGATAAATTTGATGGAGATGAGCGTACTGAAAAAGCGAACGAGCTACTTTCTAAAGTTACGGTACAACAGCAGTTATTAATTCAGGGTGGTGGTGTAAGACAAAGAAATGTTACCGAAGCGAGTTATGAAGTTTCGAAACAAATTACTGTAAACGGAAAACCGTTTTCTGCTGGCGAATTTGTGAAAAAGTGTCTGATTGCTGTTGCCAAGAAGTTGTTCCGGCCCGCGATCAATTGCACAATAAGTTATTGGCCCGGCCCATTAAAAAGTTTGGGCGGCCCTGTTCTACATTATCAGAGTAGAAAAATGTTTTCCCGAAAGTTATGAATAATTTCACTGATACATACTAATCTGCAATGAATTTGTATCGTAAATATTTCGCAAAACGTGTCTCCTCAGCTCTGCAAGTAATTTTCAGGTGGATATTAAACTATGGAAAAAGCTCTCACCAAATATTCGGAAGCAAATTTCCTCAGTTTTTCGAAGCACATTCTAGAAATGTTCTACGAATACTCGTTCGGAAGTTTTAGGTGATCGAAGTGAAAAGTACCATTTTTTAATTTATCGCGCGTAATTCAGTAAAAAAAAATATATATATCAAAGTGGACGAAAAAAATAATCATCGCATTTCTTATTCAGACACTAAAATTACCTTTTTTTTTTCGAGGGTACGAAGCTGATCCTTTAATTTTGAGCAGCAGTGTAGATCTATTTTTTTTCTTCAATATTTTCTAAAACAGAGATTGAGCCTGAGCAAAATTTGGCTGAATTATAAATTTGTAGGTACATAGAACAGGTGAACCATCTCAATTATCTAGGATGTGACATTTCATTTAATTATGATAATGATATAAATAATAAAATAGCAAAATTCCAGGGAATATGTGGTACGATAAAACGATCACTAAATAACAAAACAACAAGAGAGACCCAATTGAAATTTTATAAAATGTTGGCAGTACCGGTACTGCTCTATGGATCAGAAGCCTGGATACATAAAAAACAAGATCTAAGTAGGATAACGGCGGCAGAAATGAAATTTTTGAGATCTGTTAAAGGGTGCATTAAGGAAGACAGAATCAAGAACACAGAAATAAGACAGGAACTTGAAATATTTGCAATAACTGATAAAATAGATACATATAGACAAAAATGGAAGCAACGCATGGGCAGAATGAATGAAGATAGATATCCAAAACAAATAACAAAATACAAACCTAAAGGCACCCGAGATGTGGGCAGACCTAGAAAGAGATTGGCTGAAGTCGGAACGGGTCAACAGACCTAATCCATGAATGCAGATGATGATGATGATGATAGGTACTAAGGAATAAAAACAACTTTTAGGTTTGAAAATATGAGAGAATCTTGTCTGCACATTAATCTTACTAGTAATAAGTTTTACACTAGTTAATGAATTCCTACTTACAATTATTTTTCGTTATTGTACTGGAGTGAAAATATAAGCACTAAACAAGACAAAATATTTCATATCATGTAACACAAAACAAACATTTCCAGCGTATTTTTTATGTTGATCGCATAAACCATCGTTTCGCAACCTGTGGTTCGCAAACCCCCTGGGGGTTCGCTAATTCGACAAAACTTTTCCGTAATGGTGGGTTTCGAAGTTAGGTCTATTATTGTTTCCTTCATTTCTGCAGTATTCTATTATTATTATTATTATTATTATTAGTATTATTATTATTATAATTAATCGGCCGCGGTAGACTAGTGGTTATGCTCCTTGCCTCTGGTCCCGAGGGTCGCGGGTTCAAACCCGGCCGGGGTCGGTGGGTTTTTTAGGATGGAAAAATCCAAGGAGCAAGTCCTCCGGGAGGGACTTTAAGCCGTGGGTCCCGAGTCTGAAGATTTTCAGGCTCGTAAAAGATCCTTAAGCCTGAATGAAAAGGCCTCTAAGCAAAATTTACCGAATTTTCCCGTCCTAGTTCTACCTTGGTTTCCTAGATGTCAGTATGAGGCGGAACGCTGACCATGGACCATTCAAATGACATCTATACGAAAACAAGTGTAACTAAATTAGTATGGTTTAAATTCTTCTCTGTAGGGGGAGAGCGCCTAAATCTCTGTTAAGGGAAACATGGGCAAGGTTACAGATTATTATTATTATTATTATTATATAGTAATTATGCCCGAGGGCAGGTCTTTTCACTGCAATCGTAGCATTTTCATGCTGTGCTTTGCAGCTTTACTAGGGAATTATAGGTGTGGTAGCTTCCCGTTGCTTTTCATACCGCTGAAGGATGATAATGATGGCCGGATGATTTTTGGGGACCGTTGGGCCCTAAGCTTCCTGAGACATTTCTTACAAGTGAGGAAAAACCCCGAAAAACCTCACCCAAGAGCCTCTCCCGACCGGGAATCGAACTCGGGCCCGCTGCGTGACAAGGCAGCACGCTACCTCGAGACCACAGCGTTAGATATTTATTATTATTTTAAAATCAAGTCAACCCTATAATGCCCGTTGTTGCATATGTGTAATATCGGAAATTTGTCATATTGTTTCCCATTGCTTTCCATACCGGTGAAGGATGATAAGGATGATGATGATGATGGTCGGATGATTTTCGGGGACCGTTGGGCCCTAAGCTTCCTGAGTTTTTTTCTTACAGGTGAGGAAAACCCCGATAAAAACCTCACCCAGAAAAACTGCCCCGACCGGGGATCGTACCCGGGCCCGCTGCGTGACAAGGCAGCACGCTACCTCGAGACCACAGCGGTGGATATTTATTATTATTATTATTATTTTAAAATCAAATAAAAATAAAACTAAGTTTTATTTTTATTTAATTAATAAATATGGATTTTCATCAAGTAAACACGAACTCAATTGATTATTTTAAAATCAAGTCAACCCTATAATGCCCGTTCTTGCATATGTGTAATATCGGAAATTTGTCATATTGTTTCCACAATAAATTAATATTTACCGCTAATACTTGATTTACAGTTATGTAATAACGTTAGGAATGAATTTAATTTCGCTGCAATTAAGCCGTAACCAGAGTAACTTTAGATTTTAACCGTTATGGGTTAAGTTTATTTCAGATTATTATATCTTTTGCTTGGAATTAAATTTTATGCATGTCTGTTGTATGTATATTTAAAAGTCAATGGTTCACCCAACTCAGATCGTTGTGCAAGGGGTTTCGCAAGTCGAAAAAGGTTGGGAACCGCTGGCATAAGCGAATGACCAGGACTGAGAAAAACAGTCGCTGCACGTGAACAATACCAAAATAGAGCGGGAGGCACTCGTTGCAAACATTCCTCGTTCAACATTAACGTATTGTTGACCGGGTATTTTTTCTCAGAATCTGTCTCATGTCACCGCTCACGAGAAACAAATACGCATCGATTATGAGTTTACTCGTGGCCGGTCAGCAACGCTCTTTGCTAATTAATGCTCCGAAGTTCATTTTATTTTACAAACATAATAATAGTTCATTAATTAGTCTCATAATCCATCTTAAAAAAATTTGGGGGGGGGGCATGGCCCCCTCTATGGAACTGCTACTGAATTTAAAAGTAGTTATATCACACAATACAACATTGTAAAGATAGAGGGCGATTGTAGGGAGGAACACCGAACACATGACATTGAAATTCACTGCCTAATTGATAATCATTCGTTCTCTATGATATGTACTGAGCACTACATCAAACGTAATTCTATTTGGTTTTGTTCATTCGTTTAATCTATGGTCTAGTTCGGCGCAAAAAGTCAAATGTCAAACAGTCCGTGAGATACTTGAATCGAGATTAGTTCGTGATTCGTGAGCTTCGTGAGTACATCATATGTGGCGAATAAGCAGGTTGGAAAGCAACATCAAAATTGCAATCTAAGTAAGTGTCTTTCCCTTTTAGTGATACAGGATAACAGTTAATAATACATTTTTTAGCAAGTATTCCTAATGTAACAAAAACATAAACTAACGATGAAATTCACAAACTTTCAAACAAAAATAATTAGAAAACAAAACGTGTACTATTTTGTTCAACATTGTTATTTGTACACTAGAAATAATTTAACAGATAGGCTATAGGAATTTATTTGCAGAACCGAAATACTTACTATATTGCGGAATGTTCCTAGGCCTCAATTATATTTTTAAAACTTTTTCTCATTGATTGTGATAATTTGAAACAAGTTTTGGGTGTTCCATGCCACCAACATATATTCAGATAAAAAAAAACCGGAAGAAACACAATTTATTGCTGCAGTATGTGAATCCCCAAAAAAGTGAGAAATGCCTTAAAATAAAGTGAGTTGAAGTCAAAGTAACCTAAAATCCCCTCAAGGAATTTTACACAAAACATGACCTTAGCCATTAAACAGATCCACTAGCAAGCTATTACTAATATTTTTGAAACAATAAATAAATTAATTAATTTAATAGCTCCAAATTCTTTGAGAAAACTTTTATCAAAAATATAAAGACATAATTATACAGTACTATGAAAAAAAATCTTATATGCATTCAAAAGTTTTTATCATTTACTGCAGTCATATACATACAAAATTACTTTAAAAAAAAAAGGTTCAGTGTTTGTTATACACCATGTCCACAAATATAGTATAATTTAAACTACTACTACATCACTTTGAATAATCATATCTAAATGAAATTGGTGACAATCAAAAGAGAAAATCAAAAAATTTTGTGCATGTTAACAATGGAGAATAATGGACAACAATACAGAAACTAAATTTAATCATGTTTTTTGTGGCCGATATGGGTTCATTGTAGGATATTTAGCAGACAGGTTAAATGTGAATGTCTGCAGCGTCATCCGTGGGGGCCACATTCAATGTCTATAAGGTATAGCAAAAACTTTTTGAGTTTCTCTTTTGATTGTCACAATTATCCAAAGCGACATAGTAGTAGTTTAAAGTATGATACTATATTTATGGACACGGTATGTAAAAAAAATCATAAATATAGATTACTTTGTGATTATAACTATACTCCTACATTTAAAATTATTTTTGTTTCATAAATTTTTAACTAAAAATAACAAAAATACAGCCTTTTCTGAAATGTTAAATTTTAAGTTTGACTCAACTGCACTTCTACTAGCATTGATTTTTCAGTTATATTGTTGTAAACTATAGCTCTTCTTCTGTATTTACTAACATTATTTAATATTTTAAACTTTTTCAAACAATTTTTATAACATTATTAGACAATTTTGAAGTATTTATTTAAATATGCAAATTGCAATATTATGACACTGTTAGACAATATTGTGATGCTAACTGCTATTTTCTCCACAGAGTATATTACTTAGTCTATGATTTTTCTATCGCTGTTTTGGGTTATCGCTGGTTGTATCAGCATTAGGGAGTGATAAGTAAGTGTACACCCATTTTTAATAAACGTTTGGTAATTTTAATATTAATATATTTTTTAACATAGATTTGGGGATTTATTGCAAATGTTGGTCATTTAAATTTCATAGCGATGGATAGTAATCGAGGATGATAATCAATATGTGGTTCAATTGTGGGTTATCGCTGGCTCTATAAACTCTGGCGCATGCGCACTGTTGTTCTATAGGACTTTAAAAATATTTCACGCTAGTTTAAGTGCAGTTTTTCCTAAAGTTTAAATGTCCACTCAGTGCATGTCTTCAGGTAACTCTGGTCAGCAGACACACACAAGCAAATTAAATGCCTGTCCTTAAAAGGTTAATGCCCCTTGGTTATTATGTTTTGGGGTGTCAGGTGTATCATATTTAGTTGACTAGATATAGGTTAATCTAAAAACATCACTGATGTATTTTGATAAAGTTCAGACTGAATCCTAACAATATGTAGATCCACCTCATGGGCTAGTGATCAGCATTTCTGACTATTGTTCATGAGGTTATGGGTTTGATTCCTAGTCAGACCATAGGAATTTTTCCTTACATAAAAATATTCTTGTGGTTACCCATGGCCTGGAATTTAGGTTAAGTTTAGATTAAGAACTCTCCTGGCGCTTCATTATCATTTATCCCCTACCATATCATCAGGGTATGGAAGCTTCACCTTCTGGGTGCCCCTACCCAAAAAATGGATGACAATTCTGCCTATGCCAGGGGAGAAAAGCCAGAAATGTCATAAAAGGCAATCTGGTGGCATTAGACTTCTTTTCAAACTTCTGAATTCCTACACTCCTAGTTACCTGGCGTCCAGATTTGAGAAGTTATCTTCGGAAAAACTGCAATTAAACTAGCGTGAAATATTTTCAAAGTCGTATAGAATAACAGTGCGCATGCGCCAGAGTTTATAGAGCCAGTGATAACCCACAATCGAACCACATATTGATTATCATCCTCGATTACTATCCATCGCTATGAAATTTAAATGACCAATATTTGCAATAAATCCCCAAATCTATGTTAAAAAGATACTTTAATAATATTAAAGTTACCAAACATTTATTAAAAATGGGTGTACACTTACTTATCGCTCCCTAATGCTGATCCAACCAGTGATAACCCAAAACAGTGATAGAAAAATCATACTCTGTGGAGAAAATAGCAGTTAGCATCACAATATTTCTAACAGTGTCATAATATTGTGATATGCATGTTTAAATAAATACTTCAAAACTGTCTAATAATGTTATAAAAACTGTTTCAAAATGTTAAAAATATTAAATAATGTTAGTAAATACAGAAGAAGAGCTATAGTCTACAATAATATAACAGAAAAATCAAGTGCTAGTAAAAGTGCAGTTGAGCCGTTATCATCTTACCACAATATTGACACTAGGTCACAAGATAACAGGCTGCTAACAATCCCTCTTCATAGCATTTCCTCTTATTCTAGTTCATTCACAGTAGCCTCTGCTCGCTCCTGGAATTTCCTTCCTCAAGATATCAAGGATTACTGCACACTTGGCACTTTTAAGTCACGCTTATACAAATACATGTTGTTAAATCGTTAATTTTTCTCGACAACTAAATTTATTTTATGTCATTAATAGTTTTTATCTAACTCTTTTATCTTGTACATTTTATATTTCAATCGTTAAATCTAGATTGAATCAAAATATTTTGTAAGTAATAATTATGCTCAACTGCACTTCTACTAGCACTTGATTTTTTAGTTATATTGTTGTAAACTGTAGCTCTTCTTCTGTATTTACTAACATTATTTAATATTTTAAACTTTTTCAAACAATTTTTATAACATTATTAGACAATTTTGAAGTATTTATTTAAATATGCAAATCACAATATTATGACACTGTTAGACAATATTGTGATGCTAACAGCTATTTTCTCCACAGAGTATATTATTTAGTCTATGATTTTTCTATCGTTTGGGTTATTGCTGGTTGGATCAGCATTAGGGAGTGATAAGTAAGTGTACACCCATTTTTAATAAACGTTTGTTAATTGTAATATTATTAATATATTTTTTAAACATAGATTTGGGGATTTATTGCAAATATTGGTAATTTAAATTTAATAGCGACGGATAGTAATCGAGGATGATAATCGATATGTGGCTCGATTGTGGGTTATCGCTGGCTCTAAAAACTCTGGTGCATGCGCACTGTTGTTCTATAGGAGTTTAAAAATATTTCACGCTAGTTAAAGTACACTTCTACTAACGCTTGATTTTTCAGTTATATTTTTGTAAACTATAGCTCTTCTTCTGTATTTACTAACATTATTTAATATTTTAAACTTTTTCAAACAATTTTTATAACATTATTTGACAATTTTGAAGTATTTTTAAATATGCAGATCACAATATTATGACACTGTTAGACAATATTGCTATTTTCTCCACAGAGTATGTTACTTAGTCTATGATTTTTCTATCGCTGTTTTGGGTTATCGCTGGTTGTATCAGCATTAGGGATTGATAAGTAAGTGTACACCCATTTTTAATAAACGTTTGGTAATTTTAATATTAATATATTTTTTAACATAGATTTGGGGATTTATTGCAAATATTGGTCATTTAAATTTTATAGCGATGGATAGTAATCGAGGATGATAATCAATATGTGGTTCGATTGTGGGATATTGCTGGCTCTATAAACTCTGGCGCATGAGCACTGTTGTTCTATAGGACTTCAAAAATATTTCATGCTAGCTTAAGTGCAGTTTTTCCATTATATTGCAGACGTACTTTGTATGTTTATGTTTATTGTAATTTTGATGTAAGAATAATTTTTGTATTTTTTTAACCTGGTTGAGTGGTAGACAAGACCTCTGCCAGGTAAAATAAAGCTATTATTATTACATCTTTCCCAGTGATAGATAATATCTCGCAGTTCAATTAGAGTGAGACAAGAAGCATATGGAAGAGAAATAGAGAATGACAGTAGCCAATGGAAACCTTGTCACTACCATACATTGTTTTCACATGATGAAAGTTAAAAATTAAATTGTACCTGTTGGTAGGTCCCGTCGTCCAACTTATTAAAATATTGTATATAAAATTAACTGGAGCGCTTTCGGAAGTTACCTTCCATCTTCTGCAGGTTGAGTTTCCGTTACTTGTTGTTGTTGTTATGTACGGTGATGTATACTCCAACTGTTTGTTGCAGCAACTGACTTGTTTTTGACGATCTTGTATAATGGGTTTGACTGGGGTGCGTTCTCATTAAGAAGTGAGGTATTGTTTGTTTCCTTTATAATCTATCGAGAAAACATTCCAGCTAGGATAAATATGTTCAAAGACCTCGAAATTATAAAGGAAAAAAACAACACCTCACTTCTTAATGAGAACACACCCCAGTCAAACCCATTATACGAGATCGTCAAAAACAAGTCAGTTGCTGCTACAAACAGTTGGAGTATACATCACCGTACACAACAACAACAAGTAACAAAAACTCAACCTGCGGAAGATGGATGATAACTTCCGAAAGCGCTCCAGTTAATTTTATATACAATATTTTAACAAAGTTGAGGACGACGGCACCTACCAACAGGCACAATTTAATTTTTAACTTTCATCATATGTCACCTCAACGGAATTTGATATGAATTTTACTAGTATTGATTGTTTTCACATTTTAAAGAGTCTCTATTCTCAGTGAGGAAGTGACATGGGATTACTACAGTCTGTCTGTAGAATCTGTAGAGTTGTTCGAAATAAGCCATCTACGCAGGAGGCGGGTAAAAATGCATGGCCAATGAAGCTGCAAAAGGAAGTGCAGGAGGGCGAACAGATCACATGACATTACTCATTTCACTTTTGTTGAATGTTCTCAACGGGGTTGTTAAGCAGAACTCAGAGGGATCGTAACTGTCCAATGTCCACCTTCAGACTGATTTGGAAAGCAAAGTGTGCATGTGCTCTCTAAGGCTCTGCCCTGTCTCTCACTAACATGATGTGCAAATTTCTCTACACATTTCATGGATAGACTTTAGTTTTGAAGTATTCAGTTAACTAATTTTTCTGTTCATATCATTGTTATTTATAGTTGCATAATGTATTATCCGGCTGGTCATTGTGAAAACTTTGAGTAATTATTACACCAAAGAGGTTTACTAGCCTCTTGTGGAGTTAATTGTGACGGAGAAGACAAAAATAATGGCCTTTTTAGTAAAGTCACCCTTAAGATCGAAAATAATAATAGAAAATAAACTTCTATCTTCTTGTATCTTGTAAGCCCATGTTTCCCTTAACAGAGATTTAGGCGCTCTCCCCCTATAGGGAAGAATTTGAACCATAATAATTTAGTTCCACTTGTTTTCATATAGATGTTATTTGAGTGGTCCGTGGTCAGCGTTCCGCCTCATACTGACATCTAGGAAACCAAGGTAGTACTAGGACGGGAAAATTCGGTAAATTTTGCTTAGAGGCCTTTTCATTCAGGCTTAAGGATCTTTTACGAGCCTGAAAATGTTCAGACTCGGGACCCACATCTTAAAGTCCCTCCCGGAGGACTTGCTCTTTGGATTTTTCCATCCTAAAAATCCATCGACCCCGGCCGGGTTTGAACTCACGACCCTCGGGACCCGAGGCAAGGAGCATAACCACTAATCCACCGCAACAAGTGTTAAATTTTAATTATCTAGATTGTGAATTGTCTTTTGAATACGGAACAAGAAATGATGCAGAAAATAAATTATCAAAATTTCAAATGATATATGGC
The DNA here is from genome assembly GCA_030220185.1 of Diploptera punctata. Taxonomy (NCBI): domain Eukaryota; kingdom Metazoa; phylum Arthropoda; class Insecta; order Blattodea; family Blaberidae; genus Diploptera; species Diploptera punctata. The sequence continues at coordinate 432,061 of JASPKZ010004932.1, forward strand.
ACCTTCATAGAGCACTAAAATATATAACAAGGAAAGATACAAGATTAAGTTCTACAAAATAATGGCGGTACTGGTACTTTTATACGGTAGTGAGTCCTGGGTAACAAGTAAGAGGAGTTCAAGTAGAATACAAAGTACAGAAATGACCTTTCTAAGAAGGACCAAAGGTTGCACAAAATTGGACCACATAAGAAATGAAAAAATAAGAAGTGAATTAGAAATATATTCAATAAATGATAAAATTAAACAATACTGCATCGGCTGTGAACAGCATGTTCAGAGAATGGAAGAAACAAGATAGTATATCATTATAAAACAAAGGAATTAAGGATGTAGGAAGACCTAGAAAGAGATGGAAGGAATCATTGTGAATTCGGAACAGGCAAATCACCTAAACCTAAAGTGAAGATGATGATAATATATTGTCCAGTGGAAAACTTCAGTGAATGCTGGCATTGAATATATAGTTATATTATATTTTAAAGTATTGATATTGAGAATGTGGTGTCTCCATAGATCAGGTAGTGCAGGATGGATGTAAAATAAAGTAATCCCACTACAGGCCTCAGGAGGCCCTATGTGTGGTTAGGGATGATGTGTTAGAGCTCCCACTTTTTCTGGACAATCGGAATGTGTAGATGTCAGACATGCGTGACGGCCGCCTTTACCCCCAGAATCAAGGCTTCTGGTACTCATTTCATTTAGAGGCTGAGTCGACCCCAGGGCCATAGTGCCGCCAGAAGGTTTGGGTCAGTTTTAAAAATCCTGACCCACCAGGACTTGAACCCTCGACCTTCCGGCTTGTAGTGCAGTGCCTTAACCACTATGCTACAGTGTGCCCCCAAAAAAGTTGCCAACAGCATGTGGTGTTCCCAAGCGGTCATCCATCCAAGTACTAACCACGCCCAATGTTTCTTGACTGCGGTGATCGGACAAGAACTGGTATTTTCAACATGGTATGGCCAATGGATGTATTATTCAATAACATTTCACTCTTGCAGATGAACCAAACAGATAGTGCAGGGGAGGATATATTATCCAATAATATTTGACTCTTACAGGTGAATTAAAAATGGGTAGAAAAGGTGTGAACTTATTACGCGATAATACAGGGTGGCCTTTCAAACATCCCTATTTTCGATTGTATGCAATGGGACCGTTGAAGATAGAAACTTTCAGCAACATTTATGTGAAAGGATGGCTCTCCTTCACACTGGTGCAATGAAGTTTGTATGACTTTGAACAGCATTTTCCTTGGCCGTTGGATTGATAGGGGAGGACGAATTGTGCGGTCCCCAAGATCTCCCAATTTAACATAGCTAGATTTCTTTCTCTGGGCTACATCGAAAGTAATGTTTATGCCACCCCAGTCAGAGACCTTCATGATCTTCGGGACTGCATCATAGAAGTTATTGAAATTTCAGAAGATATGATCGAACATACTTGGCAAGAAATAGTTCATTTCCTTTTATATTGTCACAGTGTTTGCTGGAGCTCACATTGAGATACGGTGATGTGCATATCAAAACTTGTTGAGCTATCCTTTCAATTAAACATTATTTTAAGTTTCTACCTTCAACAGTTTTTTTTTTCATGGTGCAACAGGCCTAGAAGGCCCTTGGCCTACCAGCCAGCTGCTGGCCCTACAATCACTTGTGTTAATCTCAGAGGTAGATGATCATTCAGCCAGTGTAGCAATGACATGTGGTCAGCATGTCGGTTCCCCCAGCCGTTATAGCTAGTTTTCTCAACCTGGAGCTGCTATTAATTGTAGCTACCCAAATGCCTCACGATGCTGGGTGGGCACTGGTCCCATGAGAAAATTTCTTCCCCATGGGGACTCGAACCTGTGCAAGTCCTGTAGCTCTGTGCCAGGCTTCTTGCCTTAACCACATGGCTACGGCGCAGGATCATCAACTGTTTACTTGTCATATACAATTGAAAGTAGAGGCGTTCGAATGATCCATCCTGTGTTTGACTGTCTTGCAGTACATTACACATATAGTTAGGTATTAAATTGTTTCAAAGTCTTAAAAGTTGAAGAGGTAACATGAATATTTAAATTAATTAAGGTAGAATATACCTCATAGTGAGAATTCCTAAAATAAGTAATTTAAATTAATATTGGGAAGTAAACATTATGAGGTTATATCATTAATAGTGAGTGGAGAACATATTTTTAATGACTCACCTCATATATTTTCAAATTTCATTGATACCAGCAGTTTCAGACAATATGTTGTCCCTCTTTCAGAAATTTGAAAATATATGAGGTGAGTCGTTAAAAATATGTTCTCCACTCACTATTAGCTAACATGAATGCCTAAATTTATTGAATGATTCTGTAAACTAATTCCAATGTTTTTTTCTATTTAATTGATGTAAAAAAGTAAAGTGATTCCACGACAGGTCTCAGGAGGCCCTTGGGGTAGTAGGAGGTTAAGGCTCCCACTTTTCTATACAATCGGCACTTGATGTCAGCCCTGCGTGACGGCCGCCTTTACCCCCAGAACAAGCACCTGATACTCATTTCCGTTAGAGGCTGAGTCGACCCCAGGACCATAGCCGCCAGAGGGTTTGGGTCAGTTTAAAAATCCTGACCCTCACGGGGCTCGAACCCTCGACCTTCCGGCTTGTAGCACAGTGCCTTAACCACTATGCTACGGCGTGTCCCCATTTAATTGATGTGGTTTTATTTTTTTGTCTGTTTTAATTTTAAAATTAGTGGTTACTTCAAAATATATGTGTGTGATATAAATTTGAAGTATCGACATATTAAAGGTTAATTTTTGGTAATTTAATTTATTTGAAAATAAGACTTAGATAATAATTTATTATATTGAATATAATGTATTGTATATACATAAATTTGGTGTTCCTATTTGTAATAAGCACAATTTAATATATTTATAAACAACGCTGATAAGCAAAGCACATTAATAAACACTCATACATACATACATACATGCATACATTCAGACTCTCTGTGCATCTACAGAGTGCAATTAAAAAGTACACAATATTTTAGAACTTGGCTCTTTATAAGGAGAGAGGAAAAAAAAAACTATATTTAATTTCATCAAATCATGATTTTTAAAATACATTATGAATCTCTGTTGAGGTCACTATATAAAGCTTTTAAATTAAATAATTGCTACCCTATAAAATATATTTTGTCTGTGTATTCTTACCTCTTATGGTTGTTTTTGTTGAACATATATTTCAAGGCTTGTGAGCCCCATCTTGAGCAATTACAGACTGATTTTTCTCAAGTTGTCGGCCCTGATTCTTGATTATTGCTCCATCATCCAATGAACTTGCTAACGAAGTTCCTTTCTCCGGGAATTAAAAAATTCATAATTCTTTCCTTGTTCTTCTGTATGTAGATTTTTTCCCATGTGGTGAGTTCATTTTTGTTTTCTACCTGTTTTAATAATTTTGTGTTTACGCTATTTTGTGTTTTTCTGGCCAAACGTGAGCAGCTACTGCAGATTTTCTACTTCCCACTTTTTTTACACTTTTTGTGTGTTCTTTATTTTAAAAATACAATAGGAACACATAAGAAATGTAAAAAAAAAACGGGAAGTAAAAAAATCTGCAGTAGCTGCTCACGTTTGGTCAGAAAAACACAAAATAGCTGTAAACACAAAATTATTAAAACAGTTAGAAAACCAAAATGAACTCACCGTATAGGAAAAAATCCACATACAGAAGAACAAAGAAAGAATTATGAATTTTGAAATTCCTGGAGAAAGGAACCTCAGTATCAAGTTCATTAGACCAAAGGCAGAGGGAGCAGGAATCAAGAATCAGGGCCGACAACTTGAGAAAAATCAGTCTGTAAAATTGCTTACAATAGGGCTCACAAGCTTTGAAACATATATTTGAAGAGAAAAATTTTTGCCTAGACCGAGACTCGAACCCGGGACCTTTGGCTTGCCAGGCCAAATGCTCTACCAACTGAGCTACCGAGGCGAGTTACAATATAGATGCAAATATTTCTCTTATATACGTTGTAATTCCTTCATATGTTCAACAAAAACAACCATAAGAAGTAAGAATACACAGACAAAATATCTTAATTGTTAAATAGACCTCTTAATGTTACTTCCTATTGTATTTTTAAGATTGTTACCATATTCTCAGTCTTTCTCAACTATTAGCAGTATAATTTTTGTAAGAGACCTTTTGAAAACATTATTTCATCTTCTTAAGAAGATGATTTCGAAAGGCCTTTTATAAGAATGGCTCAACTATAGAATAATTTCCACTTATTTTCCATACTACATTCTTGTAATTCTGTTAGTCAACGTACTTCTTCTGTCTTTACTAACATTTCATACTATTTTAAATGTTTTACAACAAAACTTGTAACATTTTTTTACAATTATTAAATATTTATTTACGTATGCAATGATTTCTTCAAAGTTCTACAGAACCACAGTGCACAGATGTTGGTAAAATCGGTGTTACCAACAATCACAATTAATTCTTCACCATATTTCAATAAATTAACTTCATTTTGTTAGGTTAGTGTTACTGTATACTTCAGTAAATAATATGCATATACTGTAATTTATTTTGTTAGGTTAGGAAGGGAGAAGCTAGTGTACATTAATTTCTAAAAAAAGTTTGGGAATTTATTGTATAGGTTGATCATATCGATTTTACAACTACATGGTTCCATCTAGCGACAACTCTATAAACTTTTTATAGGATTTGATAGAATTGTGGTTCTACCTAGTGTCAACTCTATAAACATATGCACATATCGATTTTACAACTATATGGTTCCATCTAGCGACAACTCTATAAACTTTTTATAGGATTTGATAGAATTGTGGTTCTACCTAGTGTCAACTCTATAAACATATGCACATGCGAACTGTTATTCTGTAGGACTTATAAAATTTACAGTGGAAATTAAACTATAGTTTTTCCAAATTGTACTGCTAATAGTTGAGGATGTCTGAGAATAAGGACTGATTTTGTAAATTAATGAGTCATTTTTAACATCTTACCTCATATTTTATGTTTCTTTAAACACTGGAACTAGTTTTCAAGAGAAGGATCTCTCTCATTTTCAACCGACATTATGACTACTGGATTTTCGTTGGAATCTCCATCAATAACATTGCCATTTATTGATGGAGATTCTAACGATTCCAATGAAAATCCAGTAGTCATAATGTCGGTAGAAAATGAGAGAGATCCTTCTCTTGAAAACTAGTTCCTGTGTTTAAAGAATGAGGTAAGATGTTAAAAAATTACCAATTTATGAATTAAGAACCTCATAATGTTATTTCCCATATTTAACTATAAACTGAGTTTGTAATTTAAAAGCTTTATAATTGTTAAATCAATTCATTTTCAAATTGTCTCCTTAAAGAAGTATTTAATTCTTAATAAATATGTAACAAGCAAAAAAGTTCCAATTAAATTTAACATTCTCAATCTTAACGCTATAATGAATGGATTATTTCAAGGCAGATTTTCTTTGTCAGTTGTTGTTATTCATACGTTTGCTAAACTTCTCCTGCTCCCTCTCTCTCTAATTTAAATGTAACACACTAATATGCTTACTTATATATTTTAAATAAATTTAAATTTTATATATTTTAAATAAATTTAAATTTTATATATTTTAAATAAATTTAAATTTTATATATTTTAAATAAATTTAAATTTTATATATTTTAAATAAATTTAAATTTTATATCAAAACCCAACCATCAAGAGACATGGTTTCATTGTAGTAATTTGCTTAGGAAAATTTTTGAACCAAAGAGAGAGTGAACAGATAGGTGATTGGAGAAAATTACATAACAGTGAACTCCATGATATTTATGAAAAACCAAATGTAATAAGAATAGTGTCCAGCGCTGTAGCTGAGTAGTTAAGGAAAGAAGCCTTGGTGCAGAGTCCCCATGGGGGAAGAAATTTTTATCATGGAATTTCGGCCAGTATGGGACCGGTGCCCACCCATCATCTTGAGGCATATGGGTAGCTACAATAAGTAGCAATTCCATGTTGACCACATGTTACTCCTACACTGGCTTATGATCGTCTACCTCTGTGAATAATACATATGGATGTGAGACCAGCAGCCGGCTGGTAGGCCTAGGGCCTTCAAGGCCTGTCGTGCTTGGAGTTTATTTAATAAGAATAGTTAAGTCTCATAGTTTCAAAGTACCATTATGGAAACTACAAACTATGAACGAGGTTTGAAGGGTGGAAGAAGCACCTTTCCTCCAGGGGTTTTAATATGGAAGCTCATCTCCGGGGTAACTAGGAGAAAGATCTCAATGGTTTAGAGTAGACAGGGCAGTCCTCCTATTAGGAATTAGTACAATAGGAAGTAGGCTTGGAGAATTTTGAAATGTCAGCCTCATTACCAAGCTTTCCCATGTCATGTTGGTAGCCCGACCAAGGGAGATAAATATTATCGTTTTAATCAAAGCAATAGTAGGACTCCTATGATGATGACCATGGCGAAAAAATAACCGGGAAAGAGACAATGATGAGATTTTATAAGGTCTTGGTAGTCCCTCTCCTAACATATGGAAGTAGAAAACAGTACATTAAATAGATTTGAAGAAAAGAAGATAGACACGGCAGAAATGCATTTCTTAAGAAGGGTAGCAGGACACACTTTAAGACAGTGGTTCCCAACCCTTCTCGACTCGCGAACCCCTTTCACAATGATCTGAATTGGGTGAACCACTGACTTTTAAATATACAAACAGAGATATGCATAAAATTTAATTTCAAACAAAAGGTTTAATAACCATAAATTAAACTTAACCATTAACGGTTAAAACCTAAAGTTACTCTAGTTATGGCTTAAAAGTTACACAAAATGTAGAACTAGTTGTAGCGAAATGAAATGCATTCCTAACATTGTTACATAACTGTAAATCAGGCATTCGTGCTAAATATTAATTTATGGTGAAAATAATGTTACAAATTCCCAATCTTACACATATGTAGCAAGGGGCATTATAGGGTTAATTTAATTTTAAAATAACAATAATAATAATTATTATCATTATCATCATTATGACAATGCTGCAGAAATGAAGGAAACAATAATAGGCCCGTCTTTCATTCCCCATTTGAGCCACATGCTGTCTATGAAACTTAACTGTTCTTATAATATCTGGTTTCCTATAAAAATCATGTAGCTCATTGTTATGAAGTGTTCTCCATTCACCTGTCTGTTCATCTCTCTTTGGTCCAAAAATTTTCATAGCACTTAAAAATATGGGTATTTTACTATTATGAAGGTATATTGAGTTTTTTCTCTAAAACATATCCTTGACGATAAATATTACTGATAGTTATTCTTCCTGAATATAAAGAGAGAAATGTACAGTGGTATATGGCAAGGTCTCAACTGGACAATCCCATGGGGCGGAGAAGCCAAGATATTAGTAAGTGCTTCTTCAATAGTCCCATCTTATGTGCCATGATATAATCCACTCATTTTAACTGTAGCGGATTTGATATATGCTGTTTCCTTTTTATCGGATTACAAGCTGTCTATATGCACAGTGTTGAACACAATCTGATTGTTTTAATATCAATGTACTTTTCTTATTTAACACATTTGCCTCAAAAGTCGATGTAGACTCACCGGCAGTTAAATGGCCTTCAACTCAGAAGACGAGGTACACTCGCTTAACTCTGCTGTTATATATTTTACAATATTTTGTACATCCCTTGCCAGGGTAATCTTTGGTTAACATTTATAAAAAATAGAGGAATATTTTTGGCCTTCATCCTTATTGTGATCTCAAATAACATTAACTTTTGTTTGTTTTGAATCTCTGAAAATAGACAATATAATTTATGGTAACTTAAATCCAGTTTCTGGGGAAATGTATGGAGCATTTAAACCTGAAATGAATGGGTTAATCCCAATAAAAGAAAATATTAACTGAGAAAGTGCAAACATTAAAAATTCATTATCAGATTTGTAAAAAATAAGTAATTAAAATAGTTTGGATACAGAAAGGAAAACTGAAGATTTATCCCTTCCAAAAAAAAAAAAAAATCAGCAGGAAAAAAAAAAGCCTTGATGGGTGGAATTTTAAGCAGGTTAAGAGAAAGGTTTGGAAGGTGGAGACTAAAAAGAAGGCAAGATGGCCATTGAGTTATATTTTAATGCTTATAGGAAAATGCTATATTGTAACTTGATTCAACCATATTTCACACAAAATGGCAGTCTTCAATAGTCTATCACATAGATTGGTGAATATACCCCTGAACAGAGACAATTATGACTTAGAGAAAAAACATATAATTGAAGTGGCAAAATAAATTGGTTTTGAGAAGAAAATTATACACAAAAAAATTAAGTATAAAAAACCAAAATTAAGAAATGAAAGTACTCTTCAAATAGATAATCCAAAGGAAGTGAAATACAGGAAATTCACGTATCACCCATGGGCACACAATAAATTCCAAAAGATTTTTGAAAAATTTAACATCAGATTAGCAACAAAGAATGATTATAAACTAATAAAAACCAACAAAAATTAAAAGATTGCTGATAGTAAAAAATCAGAAATATATCAAATAAAATGTGCAGAATGTGATAAAATATACATAGGGAAAACAAAGAGAAATTTAACCATTAGAACCAAAGAGTAGCAAAATAAAATATGGTGGGATAAGCATATTTGGAAAGACACAACAAATATATTGGTAAAACATTGGTGGAATCTGTTGCAATGTATGGAAGTGAGGTATGGACAATCAATAAGTACTACAAGAATAGACCAATAGCTCTAGAAATGGATTATTTATGCAGAAATGCCAGAAAGTCAAAATTAGAAGATGTCACAAATAAGGAAATTAGAAACATAATGAAAGCAGAAGAAAGCATAATTGAAAGAATTGAGGGGAAGGAATTAAAATGGTTAGGACATATTTTAAGAATGGAAGATGAGCGATGGCCGAAGCAATTATATCAATGGCAACCGACCAGAAAGAAGAAAAGAGGGAGACCAAAGTTAACATGGAAGGAAAACATGAAGATAGTAATGCAAGCAAGAGGGCTAAGCATTGAAGATGCCCAAGATCTTAGGCTTAGGAGGTTTGGCATGGGAAGATGGCAGCAGCTGTAAAAACTCAAAGATAGATAGAATAGATAGAATCAAAGAACACATAAGAAATATAAAAAGGGGAAGTAAAAAATTCTGCAGTAGCTGCTCACGTTTGGTCAGAAAAACACAAAATTATTAAAACAGTTAGAAAACACAAAATCACCATATGGGAAAAAAATCTACATACAGAAGAACAAGGAGAGAATTATGAATTTTGAAATTCCCAGGGAGATGAATCTAATTAGCAGTTCTTTTGACCATAGAAAGAGGGAGCAGAAGTCGAGATCCAGGTCCGACAACTTGGGAAAAATCAGTCTTTAACTACTAAAGATGAGGCTAACAAGCCTTGAAGCATATGTCTAACAGAAACAACGATATGAGGTAAGAATTGTACAGACAAAACTTTTTATTAAGGAAAACCTCATAATGTTGCTTCCTATTGTATTTTTAGAAAAAAGAAAAATATTATTATCATTATTATTATTATTATTATTATTATTATTATTAATATAGGTAGAAATATAAAATGTTTATGGCTTAGTGCTCAGAGATCCATATAATAATTTACACATTGTATTCTGTAAGAACTTGGCATAATAAACCATAAAGTCAACAAGTGTACAAAATACTAAAAAATTCAATTTATTAAATTCCAATTTCTTATATTACTTGAATTAGGGATTCATCAATGTTTGCTATATGTATTGATTCCCATAATTTTGCTCTTGGTAACTGTCATATGCTTTTTCTAAATCTATAAAAACCATTCCAATATCTTTTGATTTATTTTCACATTTCTCAATGATTTGTTGTATTACAAATATATTATCTATACAAGATCGATCTGGTGTAAACCCACATTGCTCTTCTATTCCACTGTAACATTTTTATTTTGTTTTTTATCACTTTTCCTAGGCATTTCATCATGGAATTCATAACACATATTCCATGGTAATTTTCACAATTCCTTCTATCTCCTTTCTTAATATAGTTATGATATGTCCTACTGTCATTTCTTCCGGTATTTTTCCTTCTCTTAAAATTTGATTAAATAGTTTTGTTATGAGTTTGATTAAAGTTTTTCCTCCATTTTTCAATATTTCTAAATACGTTCCTCCCAGTTCTGATGATTTGCCATTCTTCCCTTCCATTATGGCTTCTTCTACTTCTTCCTTTGTTATTTCTGTTTGGATTCCTTTGAATAACTTTTCTGTTTTAATCTCCTTAAACCCAGATGAATTATATATTGATGAGGTAAAGATAAAGAAGAGCGATAGTTTCTATTATTTGGGATCAATTATAGAGAAAGATAGAACATCAAATAAAGAAATAGCAAAATGGATTAGTAATGGAAGAAAAACCATAGGAATGTTAAACTCTATACTATGGAGTAAAAACATCATTAACAGAACAAAACAACTAATTTATAAATCCATAATAGAAAGTATAATGTTATATAGATCAGAAGTTTGGACAATGACACAACATGTCAACAGATTAACTTCAGTTGAAATGGATTTTTGGAGAAGAGCTGCCAGAAAATCTCGACTTGAAAAGATTAGAAATACAGAAATTAGTAGAAAATGGACAAATGCAGGAAGAAATATAATGGATGAGATTGAACACAGAAGGCTAAAAATGATATGGACATGTAAGAAGAATGCAGGATGGAAGACTACCAAAGACGTCTATGCATGGAAAATTGAAAGAAGGAACAGAAAAGGAAGACCAAGAACAATTTGGAAGAACAACATTCAAAATTCAATGAGGAAATTTGGTTTAACAGATGAAGACAAGAGGACAGAGAACGATGGAGAACTTTAATTAAGGGAAATTTGTGAATGTTTGTTGCAAATTGATAGTCTGTAAGTCCGTAGTCATTTATATTTATTTATTTTTAATTCATATTATTTACTAAGAATGGTTGGGGAAAACCCTCAATGATGAGGAAAATTCTCAAATGAATGAATAAATTCCAATTTAGCTTTTCTTCATTTTCTATATTTTTCTGATTAGAAATTTATCACAAAAATTTCGGATAGCATTCATCATAAAGATTGTAGACTTTATTGTTTTAAATGAGAAAACTGCATTGATTTGGCTAAGTAATATCTCACACACACAAGCACATACATACATACATACACAAGTTGTTGCAGAGGTTGGCAGTACTTGACGATTATATAAACTATTTTTATAAAAATATATATTCATAAGCATGTGTATTACCAATAGCAGGTGAAATACTGAAAAACGATGACAAAGCAAATTGTTTCAGTGTTGAATCCAGACATTTCAAAATTGACATGTGTTCAGGTTTTATTCTTACTGCCTGGCAAGAAGAATGAATCCATTTCTGAGATAGGGACTTGTTCAAGACAGGTATATAATTTTTTTGTATAAATTTACTCCATAAAGAGCATCATTATAGTTAATTAATGTAACTTAATTCCCTAATGAGCAACATTATAATTTTCAGCACCATTTTATAATTTTATAACCTGTTAGGTTGATGAAGGGTCGTATGTTAGAACATTACTCTCTCTCAAATTACTTCCAATCACTAGTGAGCTGATTCGCCGTGAGCAATTGCTGAGAACGAATTAACGGCCGACTTATCGGTCACGCACGAGAGTCGACGTTTTCGTAATATTGGCAACGAATTACCCAGAATTCTCAGCGATAAAACCACTTCCGTTATTTTCGTCTGCTATAGAGGAATGCATTTATGCTTGCATCCCGCAAATAATACCGTATACAAACACGTCTGCGACACGCAATATTACGCCAATTCTCCTGTTCTTCCAGTTGAATTCTTTGGTAGACTCTATCAAATTCCTCTTCTCCGTGTATACCGAAAACATGATCGAAGTCTTCAAGGTCCGACATCTTGGATAAATGTTGGATAAAGCAGCAAAGTACATCGATTACCATCGGTTCCCTTCGGGATTTTAATTTGAGTTGCTCATTTAAGCTACCTCCGCAGGTAGCTTACAAATTTAACCAATTATTATCGCATGAACAGATTTCTGAGTAAGCAAAATCGTATTAGCATACAACTTGCTCAGCAGAGAAGGCATTTTACTGTCTAATGCGTCCAAACATGCGACCCAGTGGTATATAGTTTCAGTAATCCGTACGTCGCTGGTTCAAATCCGGCTGGTAGGGTTTTTTTTAATAGAAGAGTATTACTTTTAGCTCATACTACAATAGTATCGAATTTAAAGATATTTACATTTTTATCTTATTCTGTAAAATATTAAAACTAAAAAATAAATAATAGTTTTAAAAAACTAAAAGAACACGCTTTATTAGAAAACTAAAAAATGAAAAATAATTTTAATTTCCAGTACGCTTGGGATAAAATAAAGTGGTGAACAAAAAAATCATCTCCAACATATATAGAATAAAATTAGAGTTATCAACAAAAAGAAAATAATTTTACCATCAAAAGAGGGGGGTAATTTTATGATTTTTACATTTTCTTCTTAGAGAGCTTACTTTTACCAATATCTGTTTATAATCAAATATATTAATTGATATAGAGCACCCCACGCTTTTGATGGTAAAATTATTTTCTTTTTGTTGATAACTCTAATTTTATTCTATATATGTTGGAGATGATTTTTTTTGCTCACCACTTTATTTTATCCCAAGCTTACTGGAAATTAAAATTATTTTTCATTTTTTAGTTTTCTAATAAAGCGCGTTCTTTTAGTCTTTTTAAACTATTATTTATTTATTTTATCCCTCACCATAGCTGTGTGGTCTTAGACATCATGCCTTGATGCAAAGCTAAGGGATGCTGGTTTTAGTCTCCATCGGGAAAACAATTTTCTCATGGAGTTTTGGCCAGTATGGGACTGGTGCGCACCAGAATTGTGAGGAATTACTAGACCAAGCTAATTTGGTTACTCTTATTTTCCTACATATTTCATGAATGGTGTGCGGCCAACATACTGACCCAATGAGACATCTTGTAGGCAACTAAGATATTACTAGGATGATGAAGGTCAGTAAATTTTGCGTAGAGGCCTCTTTATTCAGGCCTAAGGTTCTTTTTTTCAGGAATTTAAAAATGCATTATCTTAATATATAAAAATTACGTGTCACGTTGTTTGTCCGCGATGGAATCCTAAACTACTGAACCGATTTTAATAAAATATTGCACACTGTGTGCAGTTTGATCCAACTTGAGACTTAGGGAAGTTTATAACTAAATTTATAGTCGCATTATTTTTATTGCAAATTATTTGTTTATTATTTAACAAAGAGTTATAATTATCTGTGAGCTCCATACGATTATAACAGATGGCCGTGTAAGGTAATTGGTTTATTATTTAACCAGGTGGTTGTGCTTTTGTTGCAACCACAAATTTCAATTGAATTACAAATATTGATTATTTCATAATTTAAATGTGTTTGTGTTTATTTTATTTTCAAGATATTGATAATAATATTAATTTCATGTGTAAGTATTAGTTTAAGTAATCTGGCTGAAAGACAGCAACTTAATTTAAATTAACTGGACCGAGAAGGGACATTGAACAATATGGCGAATCAGTTCTAGAGACCATGAATGATAAGATATCAAGTGAATTTCCACAAATTGGTATAGGCCTATGTGACATAAAGCTTACATTTAAGAAGAATGTCAATTTAAAAACATATAAAGGTCCTAAGGAATGGAATAACAGAACTGTAAGTAAGTCTGTTAGTTATAATAATATGCCTAATATTACAGAAATAATCTCCATGCCTCAATTAAATGAAAAACAAGATGACTATAATATATCACAAGATGATATTACTATACAGAGACTTCTTGATGCTGATGAGAATCCAAACTGCCAACAAGTTCGTAGAAAAAAACGAAAGTATAATGAAATCAGCAAGCCTCCTCAAAATATGCCATCAATAAATGTATATAATCCTTATGTTACACTTATGGATGATACTGAGAATGCAGACAACATAAATTCATCTCAATCAACAAAACCACTTCCACATAAACCACCACTCATATTTATACCGGGTGTAGTTAACGTACCAGAACTAAAAAATTGTGTAAAACGAAAACTTTCTGATTTAGATTTCTCACTTAGATTACTACAACATAATTTAACGTATACCTTAGCCACAGCAACGCGTGGCCGGGACTTCTATATATATATATATATATATATATATATATATATGTGTGTGTGTGTGTAAAATGAAGTCGGATTAGTTACACTATTTATAACTGAAGAACAGCTGGACCGATTTTTATGATCTTTGATTTGTTGGATTTGTTTCTGCCCCTAATAGCAGATAACTATTAAAACATTGGAAAAATTAACGTAGAAATATTTAAAGGCGATACGACGTTCACTGGGCCAGCTAGTTTTCTATAAAAAAAGAAAGAAAATAATAAATTTTGAAATTCCTGGAATAAAAAAAAATTTTGGAAGTTCACCGGTCAGCCAACAAAGGGAGCAGAAATCAACCTACAGAATCACCAATTGCCGATTCAACAGTTAGAAAGAAATGATAATGATGCTTAACGCATCGAAACCTGAATCTAAATTAAATTTACAAATATGAGGTAAGTCGTGAATATTCTAACTCCTGTTATTTAAAATAAATCTCATAGTGTCACTTCCTTTAAATCTTAATATATAAAAATTTCGTGTCACGTTGTTTGTCCGCGATAGAATCCTAAACTACTGAACCGATTTTAATAAAATTTTGCACACTGTATGCAGTTTGATCCAACTTGAGACTTAGGGTAGTTTATAACTAAATTTATAGTTGCATTATTTTTTTATTGCAAATTATTTGTTTATTATTTAACAAAGAGTTATAATTATCTGTGAGTTCCATATGATTCTAACAGATGGTGGTGTAATTATCTGTGAGTTCCATACGATTCTAACAGATGGCGGTGTGGCGTGTGTAAGGTAATTTGGTAAGGTAATTGGTTCATTATTTAACAAAGAGAGATCCAGATGGCTGTGCTTTTTGTTGCAACTGCGAATTTCAATTGAATTACAAATATTGATTATTTCATAATTTAAGTGTGTTCATTGTTTATTTTATTTTCAATATTATTAATTTCGTGTGTAAGTATTAGTTTTAAGTAATCTGGCTGAAAGACAGCAACTTAATTAAAATTTTTAACGTATATCTTAGCTACAGCAACACATGGCCAAGACTTCTAGTATTAAATAAATATTTAATAAATGAAGTGAATCCAGAGTCAACTGACCTCATAACTTGTTGGATTCTATTTGAAAATGTTTCTATATACTATGTATACTACCATCTGCTTTTGAACAAAGTAAAATTCAACAGTCTGGAAAAACTGATGAAAGATGGTATATCAAAACATGTTGAAATAGAACACAACAAGTTATGAGGTAAGATGACTCTGGATTCATCTTATTTACTAAGAAGAACCTCATAATGTTACTTCCTAATATAATTTATTAGACTATTTAACATATGCCCTAAATGGGAGTCAATGACCAATCACGTTTCAATGAATTTTGTTTTACAACCAATCACAGTCGTGTTTCACCTCAATATTTATCTACTTCTGTTTATCATATTAAAGAAAGCTCCTCCTTTTTAATATTCTGAACAGGTCAGAGCATTATTTTGCAGTGACTGACTCAAACAAATACATTGAATACAGCAAATAATGAACAGATTCCTTCAAACTACACATTTGATAATTGTGTGTTCAATAATTGTGTTTTTAAATAATGATTTCACTGAGTTGTTTCCAAAAAAAATGAATTAATCTATAATGTTGGTTATAATATACAGTTTGATGTGTTTAATTTTTTCTCCATTAGGGTGCATTCTTACAATATTGCAATCCTATTTGGCAATAAATAATATGGTCAAGTTGCAGTGAATAAACAAATGAAACATAACCACACATTTCTGATTTGTTTGTCAAATACAGCCGTTTACATTAAATATATAAATATTCTAAAATAGTAGTAACTATATTTAAATAATGACTTTTGAGTAAGCAGCTTAATTTTATTTGTTAAATAGTCCTAACAAATGCCACTCTTGATTTTCAAATCCTCTAGATAAATTCACTTGCCATTTCGTGACTCGTGAATGTATCAATAATTTGGAAATTGCTCGTGGCATTACTTATGATAAATATTTGCCATGGATTCAAGACTTAGTGTAAGATTGTATTGCCAACCTCTTTTATACATTTTGCAATAAAATATAAAATATATTTGTGATACATTAAGGCAGTTATAGCACAACATGTAGCTAACATCACAGAGTGCATAAGCAGGAGTGAATAACCTCACACAACACAAACATATTATCACATATGGGCCAAGTGGAGCTAGAATAAAATATTCAGGCATTTGTGATGATCTTGTAGAAGATTTCCGGGCTGTTGGCCGTGATCTTGAGGCTTGTAGTTCCTCGACGTTTCGCTAGAGACTGCATCCGGCATCCTCAAGGGTTGTCTTGAGACTGGCAATTTTATCGACTACCTGCCCTATTTATACATTTATCTGCGATGTGTTCTCTGCACAGTCTGTTACTTCGTAAACTATATCTGCCTTCTGGTTGGTTAGCATTAGGATCTTCCATTGCACCAATGAGGTGTAATGGACCTTGCAGAGAACACGTCTCAGATAAATGTATAAATAGGGGAGGCAGTCGACACAGACAGGTGAATGGAGAAGACTACATAACAATGAACTACGTGGTCTTTATAGGAAGCCAGATATAATAGAACACTTAAGTCTCGTAGACTACGATGGGCAGGACATGTTGCACGTATGGGGAATGAAAGACTTGCATGGAGGCTTCTTGTAGGAAAGCCAGAGGGAAAACGCCCAGTTGGTAGACCAAGAATGAGGTGGGAGAATAACATTAACTATGATTTGAGGGAAGTAGATTATACAGGCAATGATTGGAAAACATTAGCTCAGGATAGGGATGTATGGAGAGCTTATGTTCGCGAGGCCATGAACCTACGGGTTCGATAGTAAGTAAGTCGACAAAATTGCCAGTCTCAAGACAACCCTTGAGGATGCCAGACGCAGTCTCTGGCAAAATGTCGGGGAACTACAAGCCTGACGACCACGGCCAACAGCCCGGAAATCTTCTACAAGTTCATCATAGTAACTCCGGCCGTGAAAGCTTAAGTCAATATATTCAGGCATTAGTTAAATTTTAATAATAAATTCATTATACCGAGCAAGTTGCATCAAAGCAGAAGCATTCGAGACTCTTATTCAAGAAGTTAAAGTTAAAACCCAATTCCCAACCAAAACAGAATGAGATTTCTTTTCTGAGTTTTCTCAGCTGAAGCAAATGCTGGATTGTAACTTCCTTACCAAGACATAATCCCTATACATCCCACATGGGGACATGGGTGCTCCCTAGTGGGAATTTCTTAACCAAGCTAATTTATGCTTAATACCTTCAGATGTGACATGTGGTTAGCACATTGCCTGAATGAGGCATCTAGTATGCAACTAAGGTATTTGAAGAGAAAAATTATATGCTTAGACTGGGATTTGGCTTTCTAGGCCAATGCCTTACCACTGAGCTATGTGAGAAACTCCAATCTAAACGCAAATTTTTCTCTTATACACTGTTAATTCCCGATTGCCGAATGCTATGAGCATTTGCTCAACACACAAATGGCGGCTTCTTAGGTAGCTCAGTGATAGAGTATTGGCCTAGAAAGCCAAAGGTCCTGGATTCAAACCCCAGTCTTAGCGTATAATTTTTCTCTTCAAATATAATTTATCCTTAGTAAGAAGTGTTAAATTAATAATAAAAACAACTAAGTTATTATTTGGATGGATGATGGTTAGTTAAATTTTCCACAGAGACCTTTTATTCAGGCTTGCAGTTTTTTTTACGATTCTGAAAATCTTCAGACTCAGACCCACACCACGGCTTAAAGTCGCTCCCAGAGGAATTGTCCCTAGGATTTTTTTCATCCTAAAAAATCCATCAACCCCGGCTGGGTTTGAACCTGTGACCCTCAGGACCACCATGTCTGACAGTTCATATTAAGGTTTATATATTTAATCTAACTACTTTCATATGTATGTTTGCCCTCTTAAATGTTTTTTTGCTAATAGAGTGAAAAATAAACCAAAGGTAATTGTAAAGAAAATGATTTAATTTTATGTAGTAACATATATATATATATATATATATGGAATGATAAGAAAAATAAATGCCTGGACAGGATTCGAACCCGGATCTCTGAGTCTGTACCTCAGCGTGATATCCATTACACTACCAGGCGAATCCAATTCAAACACTTATTTTTCTTATATATGTATTATACTCTCCATTATTACTAGATGTCGCGAGAACTTGGTCTTCACCGCCATCTAGCAGCTGACTATATCAAGTAAGCAAATTAAAGAGAATATTTTTACCTTATAGCAGTGACGCTTATAGATGTTATAATTAAATGTTTAACATTGAGCAATGTAAGCTTAATATGGAATGATAAGAAGATCCGGGTTCGAATCCCGTCCAGGCATTTATTTTTCTTATCATTCCATATTAAGCTTACATTGCTCAATGTTAAACATTTAATTATAACATATATATATATATATATATATAATTATATATATATATTTTTTTTGTTCCCCATCATGTATGCAAACCAAAAGAAATAAATAAATAAAAACAACTTTTTCTACTTATATACAGATATATAGTTATGCAGTAGGCATTTGTATTAAAAAAAATGCCTTTTTGATACAGATTTTCATTTCAATGCATACATATACTTTTTTTATAGCTACCTTCTTCTTCACTTCACGGGCTAGGCAAAATGCCTGTTCTGCCTCACAGTTGTTCTGTCCATCTTTCCACTGGCCTTCCTACATTCCATGAACCTTTTGGCTTGTAGTTAAATGCTGCTTTTGGTAATCTTGTTATGTTCATTCTTTCTACATGTTTAAACCATTTTTCTCTATATCCTTTGATTTTATCATTTAATGCATATATATTTAACTCTGTTCTTATATCTTCATTCTTTAACCAATCCATTCTTGCTCAGCCTTTTATTCTTCTAAGGAAGTTAATTTCTACACTTTGTATTCTACTTTGTAATTTTTTCGTCATTACCCAAGTTTCACTCCCATAAAGTAATGCAGGAACTGCCGATTCTTGACAGTTTTACGTTTACGTCCCTTTCAGTTTTTGTGTTTATAGTAAAATTACAGCCCAAATAATTAAAATTTGTTACTTGTTCCAGAGGTTTGTTGTCTATTATGATTTTTGATCTTACATGTTCACTTCCCCAAAATGCCATTATTTTTGTTTTTTCCTTTGATATTTTAAAATTATGTTCTTGGCATAACTGATTTAATTGATGTACCATTCATTTTAATGTGCTAATCTTTATCTTCATCATGAATTTATTCAGATTTAGGTTGTTTGAGTCCCGCGCCGTAGCCGAGCGGTTAAGGTAGGAAGCCTTGGCGCAGAGCTACGGGACTTGCGCTGGTTCGAGTCTCCATGGGGAAAGAAATTTTCTCATGGTATTTCGGCCAGTATGGGACCGGTGCCCACCCAGCATCGTGAGGCAATTGTGTAGCTACAATAAGTAGCGGCTCCAGGTTGAGGAACCAGCTATAACGGCTGGGGGACTCGACATGCTAACCACATGTCACCCCTACACTGGCTGTTGATCATCTACCTCTGTGATTGACACATGTGGATGTGAAGGGCCAGCAGCCGGCTGGTAAAAGGGCAACCGCTGAAAAGTGGAAAGACCCTCAATCGAATCGGAGGTTGTTTGAGCCTGTTCTTATGAGATCTCAATATGTGGTTGGTCAATCCACCTTAATTTTGTCTTCCTTTATCTCGAGATCCTTTAGGTTAGTAACTATATAAAACAACAACTGTTCACTCTTTTGTTTCCAACTTTTCAAATGTTTTTAAAATCATACTCATAGTTTCATACAACCAGAATAAAAAAGAATCCAGTGTACCTAACATCCATCCATAGTAATTCTGCCCGAAGGAAGGTCCTTCACTGCAATCATAGCATTTTCATGCTATGCTGCAGCTTTACTAGGGAATTGTAGGTGTGGTAGCTTCCCGTTGCTTTCCACATCGGTGAAGGATGATGATGATGATGGCCATATGATTTCGGGGACCGTTTGGGCCTTAAAGTTTTCCTGACATTTGTCTTACAGGTGAGGAAAAACCCTGATAAAAACCTCACCCAAAAAAACTGCTCTGACCAGGGATCAAACCCGGGCCTGCTGCGTGACAAGGCAGCATGCTACCTCGAGACCACAGCGGTGGACGTACCTAATATAGGGCCTATTTAATATTTACTTTTTACCAACTTTGTCTTATATTGTAGAAAAACAGTTGTATGCAGCTCTCATATAACAGTAGTTAAATTTTTTACACTTACCATGCCTTACATTAAAACTTACTGGCATATTCACGTTTCAAAGGCTATCATTGCAAGGTATTTCATTTTCTTCTTTTACTTCATGAAATTAGGCCTTTTGACCTGTTTTCACATAAAGTAGGATTTAATGAATCTTCCTATCTAATAAATGGGCATCCAACACTTCTATGTCCCATTAGTTTGTACATTAACCCTTAAATTCACAATGTATCCTTTTGGATACATCAGTTGGTTTAATTAATTTAATATTTTAAATATATCAGAAGAAAACGAACAAAATTGAACCACTTAAATATGTGTCTAATTATACAATATTCCTAATAATAATGCGAGTAGTTACACAAGATTGCATTTTCACTGCGGTCTGCCACATTCAAATAACAAACAGAAGAAATTTGTGTTTTGCCAATTTAAGGGGATTCTATCTGTAGGCATTCTTTTAACATTTTCGTACCAATTATTTCTCATATTGTCAATTCTATATGTTAAATTTAAAATATTTAAGTCTTTTCTAATATCTTCATTTCTTTTTCTGTCTAAAATTGTCACACCTACTACTGAACATAAGAACTTAATTTCTGCAGTTTCTATTTTCCTTCTGTCTGAATGGTTAAGAGTCTAATTTTCACATGCATATGTTAAGACAGGCACTGCCATAATTTTGTAAAATTTTAATTGTATGCTCCTCAAAGTTTTATTTTTCAGTGTCTGTTTTATAGTGCCACACATTCTATAAAATTTATTAAATTTAATATTAACATCTTCCTTCTGGCAGTATGATAAATTGCACTCATAATAATTGAAATTGTTCACCTGTTGTACTGTACTGTTATTAATGCTGATTTTTCACCTCGTATGGTCTTTTCCGTTGGATGCCATTCAAGGTCTTTCATGAGTGACAAAAAATTATCACTTCCTTTATAGCATACTGTACTCTATAACAGTATAGTTAATTTTTTTACTCTTGTAATTTCTTTTCAATTCGCAACTATAATTTTGCTATTGTGAGAATAAATAAAATAGTAAATTTGATGTTTTTATTATTAATTTAACTCTTCTCACTGAAGGATAAATTATGTTTGAAGAGAAAATTTTTTGCTTAGACCACCGAGACTCGAACCCGGGACCTTTGGCTTTCTGGGCCAAATGCTCTACCAAACTGAGTTACCGAGGCGAGTTACGATCTAGATGCAACAATTTTTCTCTTTATATGTTGTAATTTCCTCGTGCCAAATGCTTTGAAACCATTGCTTCTATCTTTGCATATGGCGGCCTCTTAGTTAAGAATACATTAATTGGGAATTTAACACTACTTTATGAAGCCAGTAGGCGAAAGTTTTTCTCTTCAAATATAGAACAGTGAATATTTTATTCAACACACATGAGGAATCCACTTGTTAATTGAAACCATATGAATATATGTATAAGGTATTTAAATATAGTTCTGATGATGTTTGTGTTGTTTGAGTGTTTAATATATATAATTAATTAATATATTTACAACATTAACAGTGCTGATTAATATTAATAAAAATAAGTCAAGCTGGAGACACATGGTAGGATACATCAGTTTTTTTAGTTTGTAATCAGATGACAGATGTTTCATTTATTTAAAAGCACAATAAAATATTTTATTTACAGCCAATTCTCAATTAACCAGGAAAGGATAAACCATGGCCTTACAAGAAAAGGTATCAGGTCTAGAAGTTAATACTAATAAAATTCATTGTTAAAACCATTGAGGTGGAAATAAAATAAGTTAAAATATACCTTCTTAGGTAAGATCCGTCATCCTCAACTTATAAAATATTATATTCTTTATGCCTGTAGGCCTTTCAGAACATCTGTTCCATCTTTAGCAGGCCCTTCTTCGCTACAATATCTAGTATGATGATTGATGCTGCTGGTCGTAATGTCGTGACAATACCACTTTAGGAACAGCAGCATCAATCATACTAGATATTGTAGTGAAGAAGGACCTGCTAAAGATGGAACGGATATTCTAAAAGGCCTACAGGCATAAAGAATACATATTTTATTAGTCAAGGATGACGGATCTTACCTAAGAAGGTATACTTTAACTTATTTTATTTTGTGTCTAGAAGTTAGTTTTAAAATACATGCACTATAAAGCTTGAATGTTTACAAAAAATCAGGGTTAAGAATTTGTGAAGGTTTTATTGTAAGGAACTGTTAGGAGGTACAAATTGGTTCCTTTTCCCCACAGACAGATAATACTGTATCATATTTAGTAGTAATGTGGGTGCACATTTATTTGGCAATATAAAAAATATGCATCATCATCATAGTACATTCACGAATTTAGGCCATTTGTTGACCTGTTTCAGCCTCAAGAGAAAAACCATCCAAAAGTCTTCTTCTTCCTGCAGGTTGATATCTTAACATTTGTTTGGGTATCCTGTGATCTTCCATTCGATGAGCATGTTGCATCCATCTTGACTTATAATCAGAAATTTTGTTTTCTAAAAGGTTCCATATGTAATTCTTCTAAGATGTCTCAACATGAAAAATACAGAAAATATGCAACAATTTTTATATAATAAAAGTTATGCCCAAGCTGAGCAAAACATTTCTTCCACTTATTTGTGTTTTGCACTCTTTTAACTTTACTATCTAACCTCTCTTGGTTAACTCTTGTTTTTTTTTTGACACCGACGCTATTATGACATCCGAGGGCTAGGGAGTCTTTCCTTTCTTCCATTTCTTCTTTCCTTTATTTTCTTTTCCAGAAAAGTCTGTCCAGAGGCTATAAGATGGAAGCCCCATCACTGGTCTTGCCTTCCTTTGGCCAGCAACCAATCGAAGGGACTGTTATTATGCTTTCAAGTCTTATATGAGAATTTCCCGGTTCTGCAGGGAGAATTTTCTATAGGATCGTAACAGGCCTTGGCTTAATACTTGGAAGGAAGAAGAAGAAGAAGATTGCAACACAGATTGTGTATATTACGAGGATCTCTCAGAAAAAATTGAGATACACATCAGTTAAGTACTATAATGAAATCTTACCATTACATTTTCTCAAAGTACTCTCCCTGAGCATCTATGCACTGTCACATTCTGCTGAAGCACGACTGGAAGCACTGGCAACTGTCACTTTAATCCAGTGCACAGAGCTCCCCTTGGTTTGCTGCAACCGCATCTTTAGGTGTTGAAAATCACTTCCCACCCAGTCGGGCCTTCATCGTAGGGAACAAAAAGAAGTCACAGGGTGTCAGGTCCAGACTGTAAGGAGGATGGGTTAACAGCTGCACAGGAGTCCCCCTCAGAAAATCCATTGTTAAATGGGCGGTGTGGGCAGAGACATTGTCATGGTGCAACAGAATACTCCTCAGTCCAGCTCTTGGGCACTTTTCTTGCAATTTTTGGAATACCTGTGGGAGGGCAACTGTGATGTACCACTGTGCAGTCACTGTCGTTTGGTGCTCAAGTGGTATTTTTGCCACATGACCACCTGTAGAAAGAAAGTGAGCAGCATTTTCTTCCCAATACTTTTTTGCTCTTTTCACTGTGACAGGCCCATACTAACGAGAGACGCTTTGTTTGTGGATCATTTTGGTAAATCTAGGTCTCGTCACCTGTAATGATCTCAGAAATTCGGCGGGAGTTCCCATTGTTGAATCTCCGAATCATTTCACGGCACCATTCTACTCAAGTGACCCTTTGACCTTCAGTGAAACTGTGTTCACCCAACGAGATGACACCTTGCTGACTCTATGATAGCTGTGCAGAATTTTTGTAACATTCTCCTTAGGGATTCCTCAATATCTCTATAAGTCACACAGATCGGCACTGAAGAACGAGTACAGCCTAATAGGATAATTAAAACCAATAAAAATGAAAGAATTGAAGAAGAAAACAAATCAGGAATTATCAGATCAAATGCAACAAATGTAACAAAATTTATATTGGAAAAACAAAAAGAAATTTGAAAACAAGGGTGAAAGAACATCTTGGAAATGTCAAAAATGGGGAAGTGGAAAAGTCAGCAGTAGCTGCTCATGCTTGGTCCGAAAAACATTTAATTGAATCAAAAACCAGTCTAATTAAACAAATAGATATACAAAAGGAACTCACAGTTTGGGGAAAAAATCCACATTCAGAAAAACAAGGGAAAACGTATGAACTTCGAAATTCCCGCAAATCCTGACCTGTTCCAGAGGTTCATCGGTCCACCAACAGAGGGAAGAAGAAGTGTTTCTTCTGATCGACATAACATCAGTTGCCAAGATTGTACTGAAGATGAGACCGTTATGGTCTCGAAATTGTGATCTACTTAGAAGATTTATATGAGGAGAGGTAGGAAACATTTGATTTTATCATAAATTAAACCTCATAGTGATTAATTCCTATAAAATTTAAATGTATATTTTTCTCTTCAAATATAATTTGTCCTTCAGTGAGAAGTATTAAATTAATAATAAAAACATTATTTTTTTCCTCCCCTAAAATAACAGTCTGAGCTTATAATTTTTCTCTTCAAATATGAAAGTAAAAACATTCTTATTTATGTTAAATGTGCACACACACACACACACACACACATACACACTGCTTGAATTCCAAAATTTTATATAATCTCTTCATATATCATAAAAATTGATGCATTTTTTCATAATATGCAGCAAAGAAAATAAATTTTGGATTTCAGGATATGGCTGTGATTTATCTTAAATAATTAGCAATTTTTTATATACCAAAATTGCTTCAAATCATGTATTTGTAAAGCACAAGAGATGGAAAATAAAATAAGATTTTTTTTATGAATCTATGAACGCATTAGACTGTAAAAGTCGTTCTCTGCCTGTACTCTGCTGAGAAAGTTACATCCAAATACGTTTTTGCGTACTCAAAAATTTGTTCATGCGATAATACGAGTATAATACGTAATTGTTGAAATTCCTAAGCTACCTGGCGAGGTGACTTAGCAGAGAAATGAATCGTGAGCAACCTGATGGGAACCAATGGTAACTGAAGTAGTTTGAAACCTTGCCGCGTACCTTGCTGCTTTATCCTTGAAGACTTCGATCATGTTTTTGGTATATGCAGAGAAGAGGAATTTGATAGAGTCTATCAAAAAATTCAACTGGAAGAACAGGAGAATCGGCGTAATATTGCGCGATGCAGATGTCATCATATACAGTATTATTTGCGGGACGCAAGTGTAAATGCGTTCCTCTAGCAGACGAAAATAATGTAAGTGGTTTTATCGCTGAGAATTCTTGCCAATATTACGAAAACTATGACTTTCATGCATGACCAGTTAGTGGGTAGCTAATTTGCACTTGCTCATGGAAAGTCAGCTCACCAGTGATTGGAAGTAATTTGAGTAGAGACTAATGTATTTGCATGTGCCCTTATACTTCTTCTAGAGTCATGATAACCCCCAGCTAGTAGGTAACCATAAATGAGATAGGCATGTAACCCTCATTAGGGGCTTAGATGACAAAGGGAGAGATGCCAAACCCTCTAAAATCATTCGTTGCCAATTCTCTGCCTATGAGAACCTATATGAAGACTCGTTTTATTAGAGACAGTGATATAGTAAATGTGGCAACAGTTTGAAATGTTCACACATATGTGATGTGAGGTAAGATTTACAAGACTTTTGGAAGGAATATAATAATATTATTGTCTTCTCTAACTGGATGTATGAATGACTATGTAAATTCAGTACCTATATTGGAAGCTGTGGGCTGTGGCAATCTAGTGCCTCTAGTCCTGAGGGTCGTGGGTTCAAACCCAGGAGGGACTTAGAGCTGAGGGTCCGGAGTCTGAATATTTTCATGGTTGTAAAATAACCAAAAAGCCGAATAAAAAGGCTGACCTTCATCAATCCAAGTATACCATAGTTGACTTCTAGATGTCTCATTGAGGTGATATGCTAACCATATGTCATTCGTTGACATCTGAAGATAAATAAGCATAACTGAATTTTTATTGTGGTGATTTTCGGTATCTTTAAGATAGGATGATAAAGATATATACATTTTTTCATATATATTTTCATGAGAATAAACTCTACGGCTTCAATTCCTTCAGAATTTACTAATGGTCGAGTAGGATCTGATCAGAGAAGATGGCTCATAGGAACCATCCCATTTGTGAGTATGCTGAAGCTAACCACTTCTTGAGAGTAGTGGGTCCTTGCCCTTATGGCTTACATATTCTCTACTGAGTCAATTTTTTATTGGAAAAACTTTGAGTAAAATATAATTTGAGAGGCTTAGGCATAAAGGCTGTCCACTCTTAAAGTGATCCTCACCAAAACAAAACCATGTGACCTGCTCGCTTTTCTTTGGTTTTGGACACTGATGTATGATGTAGAAGCAATAACTATGCAAAAAAGTAGTTCCCTTCGTTAAATTAAAAGTATGTCCTCAGAATATACTTGTTATTCTTCATGAATGAAAATAATAATATTCAAAACATAGAAAATATTCTAAAATATACCTAAGCAATAATTACAACTTAAAATATACAAAGTAAAATCTGTCTCCAGAATAAAATTTTAGACAGATCTAATCAATTTAAATATCTTGGATATTATCTGTCTATCTGGGATGAAAAGGATATCCCTGAAAAAATTACCAGTTATAATAATAGTTTGGGAATTATTAATCAAGTTATGAAACCATCCCTTGTACAAAAAAACACCAGATTACGTTTATATAACACTTTGGCTAGAGCAGTGTTGACCTATGGTAGTGAAGCATGGACACTAAAAAGACAACATGAAAGCAGAATAGCAGCTTGTGAAATGAGATTCATGCGCAGAACAGCGGGTTACACCAGATGGGATCGGAAAAGGAACACCGATATCTTAAAAGAATTGAAGACAATGCCAATTTTGGAATATATTAAACAGTACCAACTAAATTGGAAACACCATCTAGAAAGAATGAGTTCAAATCGAATCCCCAAAGCTGTTTATAATTATATACCAAGAGGACGAAGATCACTGGGCCATCCTATGAAATGCTGGAGAGAAAATTGTCTATAGGATCGTAACAGGTCTTGGCCTAATACTTGGAAGGAAGGAAGGAAGGAAGGAAGAAGAAGAAGAATAGTAAGAATAGTTCATTACATATGGGTGATGCATTTGAGTCATGCTTAAGTCAATTCGATGCAACAAAATGACTGAAGGTGTTGAGCCTTCTGTTGATGTGTCACCATCTACATTTTTAAAACACAAGTCTGGTAAACCTTTGACAGGTGGTCAAAAAACAGTTATGTTGAATGTATTTCACAAGTTCAGTGAAAAATATCTACCCCATTCAAAGATTACATGTCCTGCATACTTCACACGTGCTCCCTGTCAATGTGACAGTAATTGTGGCGTGAATGGCGGAAGGATACATTTGGCATTTGTTTATGTTAGTGCAGATAAGGTATAATTGGGAGGATAAAATTTTGTTGAATCTAAGGGATCTGGATATCGGAGATATAAACTGGTTTCAGTAGGCTGGAGATAAGGACAATTGGAAAGCCTTAGTGAACCTATGGGTTCCATAAACCATATACTTACTTTGTTAATATTATTCGTTTTTAAACACCTTAATGATGGACAAATTATATTTGAGAAGAAGATACTTACTTACTCACTGGCACTATCGAACCCGTAGGTTCATGGCCGCACGGACATAAGCTCTCCATACATCCCTATCCTGAGCTAATGCTTTCCAATCATTCCCTGTATAATCTACTTCCCTCAAATCATAGTTAATGTTGTTCTCCCACCTCATTCTTGGTCTACCGACTGGGCGTTTTCCTTCTGGCTTTCCTACAAGAAGTTTCCATGCATGTCTTTCATTCCCCATACGCGCAACGTGTCCTGCCCATCGCAGTCTACGGGACTTAACTGTTCTTATTATATCTGGCTTCCTATAAAGACCATGTAGTTCATTGTTAAGTAGTCTTCTCCATTCACCTGTCTGTTCATCTCTCTTTGGTCCAAAAATTTTCCTCCGATTGAGGGTCTTTCCACTTTTCAGCGGTTGCCCTTTTACCAGCCGGCTGCTGGCCCTTCACATCCACATGTGTCAATCACAGAGGTAGATGATCAACAGCCAGTGTAGGAGTGACATGTGGTTAGCATGTCGAGTTCCCCAGCCGTTATAGCTGGTTCCTCAACCTGGAGCCGCTACTTATTGTAGCTACCCAATTGCCTCACGATGCTGGGTGGGCACCGGTCCCATACTGGCCGAAATACCATGAGAAAATTTCTTCCCCCATGGAGACTCGAACCAGCGCAAGTCCCGTAGCTCTGCGCCAAGGCTTCCTACCTTAACTGCTCGGCTATGGCGCGGGACCAAAAATTTTTCTAAGAACTTTATTCTCAAATACTCATAATCTCCTTTCCTCCCTTAAAGTAAGAGTCCATGTTTCGCACCCATATAATATAACGGGTAGAATAATAGTTTTGTATATTTTCAGTTTAACATTTTTTGAAAGGTGTTGGGACATCAAAAGTCTCTGCAATGCATAATAGCATGCATTTCCAGAATTCCATAAACCATATACTTAATTAAAATTGTGTTTGATTGTGTATTATATTCATTAAGTATTCCTAGGTATTTGAGATTTGACTGTCTTAATGATTCATTTGTATCTTGCAACTCTTAAATTGTGAGGTAGGAACTCTACATATATATATATATTTTTTTTTATGTAAACAAGATTTAAATTAGCACCATTCCTTAAAATTTGCACAAAGACAACATTGTAAGTTCCATGACACTGAACCAGTTTATGAGATACAAATTCTGACTTTTATTTGTTACAACTTCTGTTGAATTAAAAAGAGTAAATAGTATGCAGTTAATATTTAAAAGACATCAGTACAGTAATTCAGCTAGTGCTTGGTTCAATGATAACATTTCATGCTTGTATTTGGAAGATCGTGGTTTCAAATCTTGGTGAATTTTTCCAAAGTTGTTATTAGGGCAAGTTTAAGATTGTAATTTCATTACTACCATATGAACATTTCTGAGGTGTTCCTTTATGTTAAAAATGGAGAAACAGAAAAATCTACAATAGCTGCACATGCCTGGTCAGAAAAAACACAGAATAGAAACCAAAACAAAATTACTCAAAACAATTGGAAAAACCGAAGGAACTCACAATTTGGGAAAAAATTTACATATGCAAAAATAAAAAACATAACTATCATCATCATCATCATCATAGTACATTCACGAATTTAGGCCATTTGTTGACGTGTTTCGGCCTCAAGAGAAACACCATCCAAAAGTCTTTTGAGTGGACATCCTGGTCTTTTCTTCCTGCAGGTTGATATCTTAACATTTGTTTGTAAAAACATAACTATGAATTTTGAAACACCCGGTGAAAAGGAGAGGGGATTGATTTGGAAGTTCATCGGTCAGCCAGCAGATCGCATGGAGGTCAGTCTGCAGGATAGGAGGCCGTTGGATATCAGTTGTGAATGTAAAACAGCATTGAGAATGTCACAAATGCAGTGAAGAAACTCGACTCTGCGAGGAAGTTAAGAAGTATGAGGTGTGTCAAAAAAAACAACTCAAATTAAATTAAAATAAACCTCATAGTGTTATTTCCTGCCTACATAACTTAATTATTATCTTGTTTGTTATTTTTCCATTAAAACATTTTTTTTTTCAAAAGGATTTTAAGAGCAGTCATTCCTTTTATAGTGCATCATTCTTTATTTCATAGCATAACTGTTAAGCATTATATTAGTCATTGTACATTTGAAATTATTTCTGCATGTATTGATTCTGAAGTATGGCACCATGTTATATGACCAAGGACAAGGTTAATGAAATGACTTCTCCCTCTTCAGTGGATTGTGTCATATTGAATAGGTAATCTGTGCTACTTGTAAAATTGAAGGGCTTGGCTGTAAAACATGTTAACTGACAAATTCTTGAAAATTGAGTTGTAGCATATAAACTGTGATATGTGACCTCCTGAAGCATTTCGTGCACAACGTAGTTTTATTTACCATCTATTGACCATCTGCCTTCTATTGATAGATGTAAAAACTACATACACCAAATGCTTCAGAAGGTCACATATCGCAGTTTATATGCTACAACTCAATTTTCAAGAATTTGTCACTTAACATATTTTACAGCCGAGCCCTTCAATTATTATAAATTTTCATTTCATAAGTAGAAACTAAAGTGTACCTGATTATTACAGTTTGTTAAGAGAATCTCTCTTATTTTCAATCTGCGTCCTTCCACCTGGTTATAAAACATATTGAACTTTTATAGGAAGAAATCACTTTGAGGTTTAATTTAAGATTAGATTAAATGCTTCATTCCTCTCCTCATATCCAATCTTCTAAGTAGACTGCGGTTTCAAATCCTTTGCGGATTCATCTTCAGTACCCTCTCGTTAACTGATGTTATATCGATCAGAAGAACTACTTCTTCTTCCCTCTGTGGTGGACCGATAAACTTCTGGATACAGTCAGAATCTGCGGGAATTTTGAAGTTCATAAGTTTTCTTTCTTGTTTTCTTGAATGTGGATTTTTTCCCAAACCGTGAGTTTTTTTCTCTTTATTTAATTGGACTGGCTTTTGATTCAGTTAAAAGACTGGATATGAGGAGAGGTATGAAGCATTTAATTTAATCTTATAAAAACATATTTCTGGCCCCTAGGTTTGTTACAATTGGACACCACTGATCTAGAAGATATTGCATTTAGAATCCAGTAGGCTGTGCATATAGTGTGTAGTAATATGCTACCCACAGAAGCTCATTGTTTGACAGTAACTTTATTAATGATATGAAGTGGTGATTATAATGAAATTACAACCCTGCATTTGCCTTGATGACTGAGGAAAACTAAGATGAAACCCCAGATCCAATGAACAGGACTGGAATATGAATACAAGACCTCATGCATACAAGTCTGAAATGCTACCTACTAAGCCAATTAATTTGGCAACTCCAAAGTTCATTGTCTTACTTAATTAACTTCAAAAAAATGACATAGCTATAACACATATTTAAAAAATAGATAGTAATTGTCATTTTAAATATTAGTTGCAAAAATAATGGTACCGGTACTTATTTGCTTGTCATCAACCAAGGATTCTGTTCAAAATGAACAATCAGAGGTGAACTATTTCATTGTATCTATGGCAATATGATATTAATATAATATTATAATATTGTGAAAAGAAAAATTAATGTGTGAACCAGGAATCGAACCGTGGACCTCTAGTTCTCCAGACTAGTGTGCAGCCCACTACACCATTCCACACCTGGCACAAACACCAACAACTCTTTCCATATATACAAATCTATAATTCTCGTTTTGTCAGCTGTCAGGTAGATGACACTGCCATCGCCAACGGCCGGCTTCGTTTAGAAGTATCTATATTTGAGAATTTTACACCACCACTTTTATAAGCAGTAAACAATGTTATTTAACATTTTCCAATACTGTTATTTTAACACAGTTCCAATAATGGATCATATTATAATATTATAATGATATTGTGAAAAGAAAAATTAATGTCTGAACCAGGAATCGAACCGTGGACCTCTAATTCTCCAGACTAGTGTGCAGCCCACTACACCATTCCACACCTGGCACAAACACCAACAATTCTTTCCAAATATATACAAATATAATTCTCGTTTCGTCTGCTGTCAGGTAGGTGTCACTACCATCGCCAATGGCTGGCTTCGTTTAGAAGTATCTATATTTGAGAATTTTACACCACCACTTTTATAAGTAGTAAACGATGTTATTTAAAATTTTCCAATACTGTTATTTTAACACAGTTCCAATAATGGATCATATTATAATATTATAATGATATTGTGAAAAGAAAAATTAAAGATATTAATAATGATCAGTATCCTAGACACCATTTTGAAATTATGTTTCCTGATGTCAATATTAGTACTTTAACTACTGTATTATATTTGAGTTTACTTCACATTTATACTCTTTGCTTTAAAACTTAAAAACTAACAAACCTAAATAACTCACACTAACCTTATTTTTGTTATAGCATTTATTATTACTTACTTCGAATTTTGGTTAGTTAGGTTTTAAATATGTTTTCAATTGAAAAATTCAGATTGAATGAAATTGTTTGTTAATGACAAGTAAATAATTGCCAAAATAAGTATTGAATTATTTTTTATTATTTGCAATACAATTAGCACCTTGATTTCTTTTTTAATTTGATTGAATTAGTTAATATAAAAGCAAAAAGAATTGCTGAAGATTGTCACAGCAGTATAATTTATTTACAAGCAAACTTATTTTGTGGTTTACAAATTGCAATGAGGTAAAAATTATATCCTAAGTATTTGTAACTTATTGTAATATTCTCAAATTTTTAATTCAAATAATAATTATAGTGAAACATAAATTTCATTTCATAAAATATTTTGGACAATAGTCGAGTTGGACAATCTCTTTTTCCATTTATAATGTTTGCTTTGACAACCATGGATTATTAATAGTGAGTGGAGAACATATTTTTAACGACTCACCTCATATAATTTCAAATTTCTTTGATACCGGCGGTTTCAGACAATATCTTGACCCTCTTCACCCTCTTGTCCTTCTTCAGTATCATGTCCGTCTTCAATCTGAAGAGAGACAAGATATTGTCTGAAACCGCCGGTATCAAAGAAATTTGAAATTATATGAGGTGAGTCATTAAAAATATGTTCTCCACTCACTATAACCTCATAATGTTTACTGCCCAATATTAATTTAAATATAACCATGGATTATATTTATATTTAACACAAAACACAAAGGAACCACTAATTTCAACTAGAGTGCCTCTAACTAACTCACTGGCACTATTGAACCTGTAGATTCATGGCCACGCAGACATAAGCTCTCCATACATCTCTATCCTGAGCTAATGTTTTCCAATCATTCCCTGTATAATCTACTTCCCTCGAATCATAGTTAATGCTTTTTCTCCCACCTCATTCTTGGTCTACCAACTAGGCATTTTCCCCTCTGGTTTTCCTACAAGAAGCTTCCATACACGTCTTTCATTCCCCGTTCTTGCCACAGTCTATGAGACTTAACTGTTGTTGTTATATCTGATTTCCTATAAAGACCATTGTAATTCATTGTTATGTTGTCTTCTCTATTCACCTGTCTGGTCATATCTCTTTGGTCCTAAAATTTTCCTAAGAACTTTATTCTCGAATACTCATAATCTGCTCTATATCCATCCATAGTAATTCTGCCCGCGGGCCAGTCTTTCACTGCAATCATAGCATTTTCATGCTATGCTTTGTAGCATTACTAGGGAATTATAGGTGTGGTAGTTTCCTGTTGCTTTCCACATCGGTGAAGGATGATGATGATAATGATAAAAATGATGATGATGGCTGGATGATTTTTTTGGGACCGTTGGGTCCTAAGCTTCCTCTGACAATTGTCTTACAGTTGAGGAAAAACCCCCAAAAAAACCTTGCCCAGGAGCCTGTCCCGTCTGGGAATCGTACCCGGGCCCGCTGCGTGACAAGGCAGCATGCTACCTCGAGACCACAGCGGTGGACCTGCTATATATATATATGTTATAATTAAATGTTTAACATTGAGCAATGCAAGCTTAATATGGTATGATAAGAAAGATACAGGTACAGACTCAGAGATCCGGGTTCGAATCCCGTCCAGGCATTTATTTTTCTTATCATACCATATATATATATATATATATATATATATATATATAATATAAATAAATAAATACAAGTGCAGACCCATTTTTGCTCCTAAGTTAGGTTTTGATACTCATGGTAAGGGAGTAAGTTTGTTAGTTTTTAGCAGTAAATAAGCAACTAGATCACTGCCACAACCAAACCCAGAGGTACATGGCCACATGGACATAAGCTGTACATACACGATGGGCTCATTTAATAGTTGACCAAGAATGACCAAGTGTACGTAAGTGAAAGATCAAAACTATAAACCAATGAAGGAGCATCTCCTTGTATGGCTGCTCTCTTTTAATATATATGCTCTCTAGTGTCAACCATAGGTTCCTTGAAAAGCTAACAAAATTATATCTCAACCAGCACTTCCTTAAAAAGCTTTTTTAAACAATATGTACTCAATGCTTTAGTTAAACAAAATATTTGGAGAGACTCATCTTTATAGGAGCTTTCATAAAGAAGGGTAATATACGGGGTGAATCATAAATATGGCTAAACGTTTGATGGCATTGTGTGATGAAAATATTACCATTACAGGAAATATGAAATTACCGTTGGAAAGGCAATTATCCAAATTACAACAATGGAATAAAACAAAGCAGTGTAGAACGTACGTCATTAGTCAAAATGGCATTGAATATGCAACAGCAAATTACAATTGCCCGGGCAATAACGTATGCTAATGATCGTGAGGCTGCAAGACGGGCAAGACGTGAGTTTAAAGTAGCATTGAAGCCATCAACTGTGGGGAAGTGGAGAAAATGACTGATGGAAACGGGAAGGATGCAGAAATTCAAACCTCCTGGAAGGCCTCGCATTAGCACGGATGCAGAAACAATGAAGATAATTGTGGAGGTATTCGACGATAGCCCACAAAAATCAACCTGCCAAGCTGAACGTGAGCAGTGATTTGTTTTGTTTTGTTCTATTGTTGTAGTTTGAAGGATTCTCTTTCCAATGATAAAATAATATTTCCTTTAATGATAATATTTTCGTCACAAAATGCGATCAAACGTATAGCCATATTTCTGAATCACTCTGTACATCGCTATATGAAATCTCTAAGTTATGACAGGCAATTTCATTTGTGACTTCCATATATATATAGATGGCTCTTGCAATATAGTTGTAGTAAATTATAAGGAAATATACTTAATAAATATCCACTCCAAATATTTGGAGGAAACATTATCCTCCCTTGTTCCCTCCCCAACTAAAGCATTGTATGCATTAATTACTGAATTATCTAGATGTTGCCGAATAGTTAGAGGTTAGGGTGAATAATTTTTAACCTTCCATCGGGCACAACATTCTGACCTTCGAGTTTGGGCGCAATGTGCCTGATCAGCACATGCTTAAAAAAAATGTATTTAACAAACTGTTTGCCAATCTAAACAATGGGAAGTCGAAGAAATGTTATTGTTAGGGATGTCCAATGGATAAAATATTTAAAATTTGCTGCTAGAAAACTTTTTATTGAACATAATATTGATTAAACAAATTTTAAGAAAATTAGTGACAAGACTCCAAACAACATGATATAAAAGTAAGAACAAGTTAGGTTCAGTTCAAATATACTTGAAAATAGTCCACATTATCAACATTTAGCCTATGTTTTTAGCAAAATTATTCAAGAATATAACATTATTTAGTCTATAAATAAGGTAAATAAATATTTTTCTTTTTGCAAATATTTTTAAAATACCTTCAATGGGCGCAATGAGCTTTTCTGAACAAAATATTTACATTTTGTTTAGTTGTTTCTTGACTCATCTCATACTTCTTAACTCCCTTGCATATCAAGATTTCGTCACTGTATTTGTGACATTGTGACACAATGTCACAAATACTTCTTAACTCCCTTGCATATCTAGATTTTGTCACTATATTTGTGACATTATGACACAATGTCACAAATACAGTGACGAAATTTAGATATGCAAGGGAGTTAAGAAGTATGAGGTGAGTCAAGAAACAACTAAACAAAATTAAAATAAACCTCATAGTGTTATTTCCTACCTACATAACTTAATAAAATATTTACAACCCGCGTTGGTAATGGTCGAGAGCAAACTGAGTGGGATGGTTGTTTAGATAAGGTAAAAAGAAACAGCTACTCGGATGCCAAGTCGTCAACGCTGTCTGATGGCAGTGGAATTGGACAAAATTGACAACCTGTTCCTCTTAGATAAGATGTGCCCGACGGAAGGTTAATAAAATTAAAATGAATCATTATTTATCTCACATTTTACACTATGTGAAGAATACAGTGTATGAGGTGGGATAAATAACAACTCATTTCAATTTTATTATTTTAAAAACCTCATAATCTTAATTCCCATCATAAATTTTATGAAATTAATAATTTTCGTTAATTTTTTTAGGTTTAATTGCCATAACCAGAATATAACTCGGCTATTGCCAATATTTAAATTTTTTAAATATATAATGTTAACAATATGAGTAAATAATGTATCATAATAAAGAAATTATATTTTATGCTAGAATTAAAAAAAGAATTAACTGGACAGCTTTTTTGCTTACCAATTATTAAGGAATATATTTTTGTAAAATGTAATTTGTTGGTACAGTAAATAACCGTTTTTTGCAACTTTTATAATTTATGTATTTTTTTGGGAAGATTTACATGATGATATATCCATGGACAGTAATTTAGCGAATTCTATAATTCTTTCATGCACTTTATGAATTCATATGCTAGATCTGACAGTTTCCCACCATTTGTAACAACTGACATATTTTTATATCTGTGCTCATTGTTAATTACACACAAGGCCTTCTCCATTCGTATCAACAATATATTAATATAATTATATGCATCAGTATATATTGTCAAAGTTGGACAGATTTTTTTTTATTATATAATGGTTAGAGTTACCAGATGTCCTCTTTTGCTCAGGTTGTTTTTTTTAATAAAAAAAGAGGCTGGGTGGGTTTTTAAGAAAACATGGAAAATTATTATATTTGAAGAGAAAAAAATATATATCTAGACTGAGGTTTGAACCCAGGACCTTTTGCTATCTATGTCAATGCTCTCTAATCAACTGAGCTACGTAGAACTCCAATCTAAATGTAAATTTTTCTCTTATACATAGTTAATTCCCGAGCGTCAAATGCTACAAGCCATTGCTTGATTACGCAGATGGCAGCTTATATTTAAGAAGACTGTATTAGGAAATTAAGCACTACTTTATAAAGCCAGTAGGGCTTCTTTTGATGTTTTTAATATTAATTTAATACTTCTCGCTGAAGGACAAATTATATTTGAAGAGAAAAATATATATTTGTACTGGGGTTTGAATCCAGGACTTTAGCTTTATATGCTAATGCTCAGCAACTGAGCTATCCAAGGCCTCCAGTTCAAATGAAAATTTTTCACTTCAATTCCCAAGAGTGCCAAAGTCTTGTTAAGCAATGGAACCATTACGAACCATTGGCATTCTTGGGAATTGAAATGCATTTGTATTGGAGGCCTTGGATAGCTCAGTTTTTGAGGATTATCATATAAAGCTAACTGTCATGGATTTAAACTCTGGTGTAGGTATATATTTCTCTTCAAATATAATTTGAATTACTTAAATTCCCAAATAAAAAATCAGTGGCATCTCATCCTTTGGTGCTTGTAGGACTAAGCCCGAATGGAAAATGAATTCATCATGGACATAATTATTATGATATTAAAGCTTATGATATATTTGTCCACCGCTGTGGTCTCGAGGTAACATGCTGCCTTGTCATGCAGTGGGCCTAGGTTCGATTCCTGGTCAGGACAGGCTCCTGGGTGAGATTTTTTTTGGGATTTTTCCTCACCTGTAAGACAAATATCAGAGGAAGCTTAGGGCCCAATGTTCCCCGAAAATCATCCGGCCATCATCCTTATCATTATCATCAACATCCTTCACTGATGTGGAAAGCAACAGGAAGCTACCACACCTATAATTCCCTAGTAAAGCTGCAAACCATAGCATGAAAATGCTATGATTGCAGTGAAGGACCTACCCTCGGGCAGAATTACTATGGATGGATGGTATATTTTACTAACTATTGATGTTATTTGCAATTTGCTCCAAAGAAACACAATCTAGTATAATTGTTGCTATCTTTCTGACTAGGACTAGTAGCTTGGTAAGCAAGTGATAAAATAGATGGGGGGGGGGGAACTGCTGTTTTAATTACCAACTGGGTATAGTTCTGTAGTGTCACAACAACATATTTAACTGCATGATTTATCCCGCGTTCTATGTGATTTGTGGTCAAATTTTAGGTCATGAGTTGTCATTGATAGAAATGTATTACATACAATTGCAGCTGCTAAGATTTGAACCACTCTTTTGACAAAAGAAAAGGCTATTCTAGCAAATACAAGTACAGTCTATGATTCTTTAACACCTAACAGTAACATATGATACACAAGTGTTATCTACATAGCGAAGCCATATCTTGGGTTTAAGGGCCGCTATATCCAGACATCAAGTTTTTGTGAGAATGGGAACATCTTACCTCAAATTAATGTTGATTCAGTTTGAACATGTTTCGATATAATCCTCTATATCATCATCAGCTTGCCCGTACTGTTGAGTTTTATGTTGTGGACCCTGGATGTCAATATCAGCTCCCTCCTCCGGCTGGCCAAAGAACCTCCAAACTAGGTCACGTTAAGCAGGAATTTAAAAATTCATGACTATATTTTTGTTCTTCTGAATGTTGATATTTTCTCCAAATGGTGAGTTCTTTCCTATTTTTAATTGTTTTAATAATTTAGTGTTTGAATTTATATTGTGTTTTTCGGACCAAACATGAGCAGCAACTGCAGATTTTTCTATTTCCCCATTTTTGATATTTCTTATTTTTAGAGAGATCTAATCAATTTAAATATCTTGGATACTATCTCTCTATCTGGGATGAAGAGGATATCCCTGAAAAAATTACTAGTTATAATAAAAGTTTGGGAATTATTAATCAAGTTATGAAACCATCTCTTGTACAAAAAACACCAGATTACATTTATATAACACTTCGGCTAGACCAGTGTTGACCTTTGGTAGTGAAGCATGGACACTAAAAAGACAACATGAAAGCAGAATAATGGCTTGTGAAATGAGATTCATGCGCAGAACAGCGGGTTACACCAGATGGGATCGGAAAAAGAACACCGATATCTTAAAAGAATTGAAGACTACGCCAACTTTGGAATATATTAAACAGTGCCAACTAAATTGGAAACACCATCTTGAAAGAATGAGTTCAAATCGAATCCCCAAAGCTGTTTATAATTATATACCAAGAGGACGAAGATCACTGGGCCATCCTATGAAATGCTGGAGGGAAAATTTTCTATAGGATCGTAACAGGCCTTGGCCTAATACTTGAAAGGGAGAAGAAGAAGAAGTAATATTTCTTATGTGTTCCTTGGTTCTAAATTTCAGGTTTCTTTTAGTTTTTCCTCTAAATATCTTATTACAACCAGTATATTCTATTTGATATATTCCTGATTTTTTTACTTTGATCAGTTTTTTTTCATTTTTGTTAGTTTTGATTAGTTTATTTAAACTGTAATCATTTTTTGTTGCTAATTTAATATTACATTTGTAAAAAATCTTCTGGAATATATTGTGTGCTCGAGGATGATACGTGAATTTCCTGTATTTTTTATAGGTGGTTTTTCTTTTTGAAGAGTGCTTCGGTTGATCTTTTTTTTTGTTTTTATACTTTCCTATTTTTTTGTGTACCATTTTTTCATCAAACCCATTTTCTCTGGCTACTAAGATGTTCCCATTCTCACAAATACTTGATTTAAAGAACCTCAAAATGTTACTTCCTAAAATAAATCATTATATCCAGACATGTTTATTTAAAATGCTCCATGAAAAAAATTGCAACTAATGGGCTCAAAATGCTGTCTATAGCTATTCAATCTATTTGTTCAATGAAGTTGTTACTGAATAGAAATTATCTAGTGGTTAGGCAGTGTTCAAACAGATTTATAATATCTTGAGGAAAAGTAGCAACGAGGTTAAGAGTCTCCTTTTACTGGAACTTGGGTAAATATCGAGATCACGATGAAACTAATCATAAGATTTTCAAGTTGCAGTGTTATCTGTTTTAGTTTTTTGAAAAAGTGTGTTGAGTCTTTGACATATGTATTATTATTGGCCTATGGTGTTTTAGCAAAGTAGATAAATATAGCAAGGCTATAAGTTGGTGATCCTATTGCAAACAATTGGTCTTAAAGTATATTCTCTTTGTGAATCTTCTATCTACAACGGTGTAGCCCAGTATTCAACCATATCCTCTCCTTTGTAAGGAGTTACTAGACCAAATTAATTTCGTTATGCTTATTTGCCCATAGATGTCATGATGTGGTCAACACACTGATTCAATGAGACATCTAGCAGGGAACTTAGATATTATTAGGATGATGAGGTCAGTAAATTTTGCTTAGAGGCCTTTTTATTCACGCTTAAGGATATTTTACGAGCATGAAAATCTTCAGATTTGGGACCCACAGCTTAAAGTCCCTCCTGGAGGACTTGCTCCTTGGATTTTTCCATCCTAAAAAAATCTAATCGACTCTGACCGAACTTGAACCCGTGACCCTCGGGACCAGAGGCAAGGAGCATAACCACTAATCCACTGCAGCCGATTTGCGAATCTTACATAATCCATATAGTCAGGGTGGCTGGGCTTCATTCTTCTGGAGTTCTTTCTTTACATCAACAGAAGTGAGGAGGCCTTTATTAGATTATTGGTCTTTTGGGTCTGCAGAAGAAAGGAAGGATATAAAAAAAACTTCAAAACTAGATGAAACTATTGTGATCTTACCAGCAGACAAAAGCAACTCTACAGTCATATGTTCACAGAGATATACAACCAAAAAGTTATTGAGTTACTTGATCCTGTGAACTATTGGAAGTTGTCAGATGACCCTACCAGATGGATGCTCCCACACTGCGGGAAACAGTATAAATAAAGGAGGCAGTCAATGAAATAGTCAGTTTCAAACAGACCCTTGAGGATGCCGGATGCAGTCTCTAGCCAAATGTTGGGGAGTTTTAAGCCTCATGACCATGGCGAAACAAGCCTGGAAAATTATGTATGAGTTGAAAATTTTGACTTGCCTCATTTTTTTTTCTTTTTTGATGGTGGTGGTTATTGTTTTTGATCATTTTTCTAACACATTTTGGTGTAATTTCCAATTCCAAACATCTATTGGTGAATTTTATATCGGCAGCTCTTTTATTTCTAATTTGTTTTAATTTTAAATATATTTTAATGTCCATCTTAGTTCCCAAAAAAAATTTGTTAAATTCTTGAATTTTTGATACCGCCATCTTGTTAACAGTTGTTTATATAGTTCGTACTTTGTTTTCCTTACGACTTGAATAGTCAACTTTATTTAACATATGTAGGAAATAACACTATGAGGTTTATTTTAATTATATTTCCAACTCAATTATAATTAAAAGAAACTTCATAGTGTTATTTCGTACATATGTTAAATAAAGCCTTGAAAATGTTTATAGATCATAATATTGTGTTATGATTTTATCCTTTTAGTCATTGAGAAGGAATTAAATGTATGGCGAGAAAGTGGGGTGGTCTTTTAATAGGGTATGAATTACTTATTTTGGGAATTCTTACTATGAGGTATATTCATTAAGGTAGAATTTTTATCACTCACCTCATATTGTTCTTATTTGAATAGTCAAATAAGAACAACAATATGAGGTGAGTGATAAAAATTCTACCTTAATTAAAGGGTATGAATTACTTTGGTTTTATGGGATTTAATGTTCATTCCTACAAAAATTGACTATTATAGGAGACATCGCTGAATAAAAGTGTTTATTAACAGAGTTTTCACTGTAATTACTGAAA
The DNA here is from genome assembly GCA_030220185.1 of Diploptera punctata. Lineage (NCBI taxonomy): Eukaryota > Metazoa > Arthropoda > Insecta > Blattodea > Blaberidae > Diploptera > Diploptera punctata. The sequence continues at coordinate 474,223 of JASPKZ010004932.1, forward strand.
AATCTTGTGTGAATTTAAAAGTCATAAAATGTCAATTGCTATCTGGTAACCCTAAAAATAATGTAAGATTAAAAAAATGCTGTAACTCCATTCAATTCATATACATTGTATTAAATGACCCAAAAATTAATAGCAACTTCAAGCTGATATATTTAAGTTATTTACAATCATTTTGTAATTTTGTTTGAAAAATGTTTGTAAACATTCAGAAACAAAATAAAGTCCAACTTTGGGTAAATTATTAAATAAAGAACATTTTGACAAGCTGTGCTTATGCACATAACCAACTCTGTTCTAAGGTAGCGGTCGAGAGGTTACTCTCATTGCACTTCCTTAGCTGAAGAGGCAAATTGAAGCCAAAACAGAGAATTAACACAAAATTATATTATTTTTGGTCTGATCTTCTTACCTCAATATTAATGTTGATTTGTTCAAGAATTAATCAACATTAATATTGAGGTAAGATGATCAGACCAAAAATAATATAATTAAAATAACCTTAAATTATCACTTCCTAAAATTAAATATTAACACAAAATGTTTAGGAACACAGTTCCAAAGAATAAGTTTGCTTTGACCGAAAGCATTTCAAACAAACCTTCGTAACATGACCAAAGCGTTTGACAAAGTTCGAACTTTGAGCTATCAAACGTTTTGGTCATGTTGCGAAGGTTTGTCTGAAATGCTTTTCGTCAAAGCAAACTTATTCTTTGGAACTGTGTTCCTAAACATTTTGTGTTAATTCTCTGTTTTGGCTTCAATTTGCCTCTCTAGGTAAACCTCTCAACCGCTACCTTAGGACAGAGTTGGAGTTGGTTGCATACGTAAGCACATCTTGCCAAAATGTATTTTGTTACACAGTCCAGCCGATACCAAATTTAGTGTGGACTTTTGTCTTTACACTATTGTTTAATAAATTATTAAATAGTGTATTAGAGAAAATGATGTAAAACTGTGTAATAATCATCATTACATTTGTAAATTAATGAGTAATTTTTTAACATCTTACCTCATATTTTATGTTTCTTCAAACACGGGAACTAGTTTTCGAGAGAAGGATCTCTCTCATTTTCAACTGACATTACGACTACCGGATTTTCGTTGGAATCATTGGAATCTCCATCAATAACATTGCCATCTGTGTTGATTTGGTGAACTTTGAGATGAGGTCATGTTCATCAGGAATCTTGAAATTCATGGATCGTGACCTCATCTCAAAGTTCATCAAATCAACACCAGATGGCAACGTTATTGATGGAGATTCCAGTGATTCCAACAAAAATCCGGTAGTCATAACGTCGGTTGAAAATGAGAGAGATCCTTCTCTCGAAAACTAGTTCCCGTGTTTGAGGAAACATAAAACATGAGGTAAGATGTTAAAAAATGACTCATTAATTTACGAATTAAGAACCTCATAATGTTATTTCCCATATTTAACTATGAACATCATTTCATTATTTGGAAATTTTAAACGTATTCAATATCATGGTTCTTCTAACTTCAATCAAGCAATGATAACTAATTGTTACACTGTTTACATAATTTTTATTTTTCTTTAAATAGACAATAGTAATTTTAATATTATGATAATGTACTTTTTTGATTTGGATGAAGTATTCATTCAAGCGAACATTTTGTGCAATTATTGGCATAGATTAAGGCTTTCATGATTACCATTATGTATTCTAAAATACCTTTTTGTGATTCTTGGCCGTGTCTTGCAATGTTGTCTTCTTGATATTTAATCACCTTCTGTGGGTGACATCTTCAGGAGATTTTACTTGTGTAAATTTTTCTTAGTGTACTGCTAACTAGTTGTTAACTTGTGTGAATTTTTACCGTAACTTTGATTTTTGGTAAATCATTTCTAATTGGTTGAGTTAAACATAGAGTAGCTTACCCACTTGCTGTTGTCATGTTTAACTCAACCAATTAGAAATTATTTACTAAAAATCATAGATACGGTAAAAATTCACACAAGTTAACAACTAGTTTACTACGAAAAATTTACACAAGCAAAATCTCCTGATGATGTCACCCATAGAAGATGAAACATCGAAAAGACAGCATTGAAGACACAGCCAGGAATCCCGAAAAGGTATTTTAGAATACATTGGCATAGTTGTTAATCAATTTATGTAAATTGGACTGGTTGAGTGGTAGACAAGGCCTTAGGGCCTTAACTCTGCCAGGGTACAATAAAGCTATTATTATTATTATTATTATTATTATTATTATTATTATTATTATTATTATTATTATTGTCGTCCACCATTGTGGTCTCGAGGTAGCGTGCTGCCTTGTCACGCAGCGGGCCTGGGTTCGATCCCCAGTCGGGACAGTTTTTCTGGGTGAGGTTTTTATCGGGGTTTTTCCTCACCTGTAAGACAAATTTCAGGAAAACTTTAAGGCCCAAACGGTCCCCGAGGTCATATGGCCATCATCATCATCCTTATCATTATCATGATTCTTCACTGGTGTGGAAAGCAACGGGAAGGTACCACACCTACAATTCCCTAGTAAAGCTGCAAGCATAGCATGAAAATGCTATGATTGCAGTGAAGGAGCTGCCTTCGGGCAGAATTACTATGGATGTATCATTGAGATGTATGAAATGAATAATAAAAACATTGTATAGGTTAAAAATTGAAAATTCTTTATAATAAATAATGTTGAAAAAGTTCAATTCAAAATAATGTAGTAAGTTTTTTTAAAATTCAAAATATGTATTTATATAATTATACTATATAAACATATATTAAATATTTTCAATAAATGTAAAGAATCTTTGAATGAATCATTGTTGTTAATTACGTTGCAAGGATAAATCATATTTGAAGAGAAATATTATATGTCCAGACTGAGACTTAAACCCAGGATCTTTGGCTTTCTGGGCCAATGCTATATTGACTGAGCTACTGGGGCAAATTACAATCTAAATGCAAATTTTTCTCTTGTATACATTGTGTTGAGTGTATAATTTTTCTCTTCAAATATGATTTATCCATCATGGAGATATATGAAATGAATAATAAAAACGTCGAAAGAAGCTATGCTGGCATTATAATGTAATATAAAAAATCCCAAATTGTCTTCTTAATAAAGAAGCTGTCATTTGCAAAGATAGGAACATAGGTTTCATAGCATTTGATGCATGGGAATTTATAAGGTATATAAGAGAAAAATTTGCATTTAGATTGTAACTTGCCCTGGTAGCTCATTCGGTAGAGCCAAAGGTCCTGGGTTCGAGTTTCAGTCTGGGTGTATAGTTTTTCTCTTCAAATATGATTTATCCATCATAGAGATGTATACTTACTTACTCACTGGCACTATCGAACCCGTAGGTTCATGGCCGCACGGACATAAGCTCTCCATACATCCCTATCCTGAGCTAATGCTTTCCAATCATTCCCTGTATAATCTACTTCCCTCAAATCATAGTTAATGTTGTTCTCCCACCTCATTCTTGGTCTACCAACTGGGCGTTTTCCTTCTGGCTTTCCTACAAGAAGTTTCCATGCACGTCTTTCATTCCCCATACGCGCAACATGTCCTGCCCATCGCAGTCTACGGGACTTAACTGTTCTTATTATATCTGGCTTCCTATAAAGACCATGTAGTTCATTGTTATGTAGTCTTCTCCATTCACCTGTCTGTTCATCTCTCTTTGGTCCAAAAATTTTCCTAAGAACTTTATTCTCAAATACTCGTAATCTCCTTTCCTCCCTTAAAGTAAGAGTCCATGTTTCGCACCCATATAATATAACTGGTAGAATAATAGTTTTATATATTTTCAGCTTAACGTTTTTTGAAAGGAGTTGGGACATCAAAAGTCTCTGCAATGCATAATAGCATGCATTTCCAGAATTGAGCCTATGTTTAATTTCTTTGTGCATCTCATTCCTATTTGTGATTATTGTTCCTAGGTATTTGAATTCAGCCAATTCCTCAAAATTTCCCTCATTTGTCATTAGCTGTCCATTTCCATTATATAATGTATTTCTACGTGTGACCATATATGGAATGAATAATAAAAAAATACATTACAAGGACTTGAAAATTAGGTTTTTGGAGAAGTTAAGATAATTAAGAAGAGTTTCTAAATATTTTAAATCCTTGTAATGTACATATTATGTCGAAATTCATTGTTTAATAAATACATACACAACAATTGATATAAAGTGACACTAAATATGCTCACATGGAACTTGGAGGTTACTAGGGCTATTTAAAGATTCCGATTGAGGGTCTTTCCACTTTTCAGCGGTTGCCCTTTTACCAGCTGGCTGCTGGCCCTTCACGTCCACATGTGTCAATCACAGAGGTAGATGATCAACAGCCAGTGTAGGGGTGACATGTTGTTAGCATGTCGAGATCCCCAGCAGTTATAGCTGGTTCCTCAACCTGGAGCCGCTACTTATTGTAGCTACCCAATTGCCTCACGATGCTGGGTGGGCACCGGTCCCATACTGGCCGAAATACCATGAGAAAATTTCTTCCCCCATGGAGACTCGAACCAGCGTAAGTCCCGTAGCTCTGCGCCAAGGATTCCTACCTTAACCGCTCGGCTACGGCGCGGGACGCTATTTAAAGATAACATACAAGTAAAATTAATACATTCAAAATATTTGCCAACTAAAATGATCATTACATAAACTTACAGTTATGAATGTATTTATTTTTTTAAAAATAAAAATTATGTCTGAACTGGGAAATAAAACCCTGGACCTCTGACTCTATACATTGGAACTAGGGTTCGATACCCTGTTCAGATGTTAATTTTTCTTTTGAAAAGATAAATTTGCCTGGAACTGGAACATGTTAAATTAAATATAACATCAGTATATGAATGTGTAACTACTCATGAATTATTATTTATACCTCTGGCGGCACTATGGCCCTGGGGTCGACTCAGCCTCTAACGAAAATGAGTACCAGACGCTTGTTCTGGGGTAAAGGCGGCCGTCACGCAGGGCTGACAACCCAGCTGACATAAAGTGCCAAGTGTCCAGAAAAAGTGGGAGCCTTAACCTCCTACTACCCCAAGGGCCTCCTGAGGCCTGTTGTGGGATCACTTTACTTACTATATGAATGTGTAACTACTCATGAATTATTATTTATAACAATAGAACAAATGCTATGATTGCAAAAATACTTTCAGATAAATTAAAATTTCACCTAAAAACCTTCATCTTAACTCATTTTGATCAGTACTGCCAGTTGACAAAATTAAATGCATATTGTATCAGAACTATCATGGGCGCCGTCAGGATAACTTTCAGGGAGGTACATCTGCATCTACACACTACATTATTAACTAATAAAATATATGGTGACATTAAATGTTTCTTACCTCTCCTCATATAAATTTTCTAAGTAGATCGTAATTTCAAGACCACAAAGGTCTCATCTTCAGCACCTTCTTGGTGACTGATGTTATGTCGATCGGAAGAAACTCTTCTTCTTCCCTCTATTGGTGGACCGATGAACCTCTGGATCAGGTCAAAATTTGCGGGAATTTTGAAGTTCATAAGTTTTCCTTTGTTTTTCTGAATGTGGATCTTTTTCCAAATCGTGAGTTCCTTTTATTTGTTTATTTGTTTAATTAGACTGGCTTTTGATTCAATTAAATGTTTTCGGACCAAGCATGAGCAGCTACTGCTGACTTTTCCGCTTCTCCATTTTTGATGTTTCTAAGATGTTCTTTCACCCTTGTTTTCAAATTTCTTTTCGTTTTTCCAAAATAAATTTTGTCACAATCCCTGCATTTGATCTGCAAATTTTGACCTGATTCAGAGGTTCATCGGTCCACCAACAGAGGGAAGAAGAAGAGTTTCTTCCGATTGGCATAACATCAGTCGCCAAGAAGGTGCTGGAGACGAGACCTTTGTGGTCTCGAAATCGTGATCTACTTAGAAAATTTATATGAGGAGAGGTAAGAAACATTTGTCACCATAAATTAAACCTCATAGTGATTAATTCCTATAAAAGTTAAATAATAAAATATAATTTATAATTATACATTTATGTTATGTCAATTAAGTTAATGTCAGATTCAAATTGCGCGGCAACATAACCAGTGTTCACAGGAAAAGAGTAGAGGAGGACACTAAATTCATTGACAAAGTGATGAACAAAATTTGGACAGTAATCTAGACACCTTAAATTTTATTCAAACAGTGACATAATAAAAAAAAAATTTCTTAACTTTTTTCTGTGTATTTTCTTTTCTGACAGGGGGGTGAATTTTTATTCAAACAGTCACTTAACAAATAAATTATTTCTTAATTTTTTTTGTGTATTTTCTTTCCCAACATGGGAGTGAACATTACGATATTTGGCCTCTTATGGTTGTTTTTGTTGAACATATGTGTCAAGGCTTCTGAGCACCATCTTCAGCAAGTACAGGCTATATGTCTCAGGGGTGAATTTTTATTCAAATGGCGACTTAATAAAAATAATATTTAATTTTTAAAAATATTTCTTAATTTTTTCTGTGTATTTCTTTTCTGACAAGAGGGTGCAAGTGCACCCCTTTGCACCCTCCTGCCGGCGCCCATGACAACCATTAAAAATCTTTTATGTAACATGAAATAATTAATTTTTATGTAACTTTATAATGAAATTAGCACTGATGCTATAAACCTATTAATTATACCCATATGATTTCTTTTGATAATGTTTCTTTTTTTACTTGTAAAACTATTAATTAAGTTTGCTTTGGTTTATTCATATATCGGTGAAAGTTGGTCCAGTTTTGTGAATACTACAGAACATGGTATTGTAATATCCCATTTTCTGACCTTTTTTGTAAAACCACGAAGGACTGAAATTGGATACTGTATGCAATTAATATACTTTGTTATTTTAAACATAATATTTTTCATATCAAACCTTCTGTTTTAAATAAAAACTATTTTTGACATTAATTTTGAAATAACCTATAAATTGTAAGTAAGAGTTGGAAGATGATTATGGGAATCTTCTGATTAGAAAATATGTCTATAAATCCTTTCTTATGGGCCACTATATGTAGGGTTAAATTTCAAATTTAAGGATTCATTTCTGTATACCATTTCAATAACAATTGAAGAGATAATAAAAATGAGAACTTCTCATGCTGATTGAATATTTCATCCAGTAAGTTCACCTGATTATAGTTAATGATCTTATTAATATTATTGCAAGCATCTTTGGTAAATTATTATTCACAAAAACACATTGTTATATCTCTGTAATTAGAATAACAATACCCGTCCTTATCAACAAGTTATTACCATATCATATTTTTTTTTTTGTTTTCAGACATGTAAGTAGGACATCTGGAGGTGAGACCAAGGCATAAGATCATCACCTGCACCTGAACACACTTGACTATTCTAGAAGCTGCAGACATGATGCCGACAATGTTATCTAAATCCTCTTCCGCGTGTTGGAGTTTCCAGGATATTAACATCAAACTTATTATCTGCAAATGAAGAAAAAATGTAAGTGTAATTCCTTTTTTTTTTATACTGTATTTTTCAAGTACCCCATTCGAATAATCTGTGAACTTCAAAACTTACGATACAGAAAATTTAAAAAAAAATTAATAATTTATTCAGTCTACAAGTTAAGCATAAATTAATTGAACTAGTAAAAATGTATTATTAAAGACACTATTTATTTATTTTTTTAACTGTTAATGTACTTTCTTGAATGCAGGCAAATTGGTGTAACAATACTTGATTAGTGTTTTTATTATTCATTTTATACATCTCAATGATGGATAAATCATATTTGAAGAGAAATATATAAGAGAAAAATTTGCGTTTAGATTGGAACTTGCCCAGATAGCTTGGTCGGTAGACCATTGGTCTAGAAAACCAAAGGTCCTGGGTTTGAGTCCTGGTCTGAGTGTATAATTTTTCTGTTCAAACTTGATTAGTGTGTTGCAGTTGGTATGATGGCAGTATTTAACATTTATATTTTAAAATATATGTAATTATGAACTGAAATGCAATTTTAATACAATAGTAGAGGTCCAAAAACATGAATTAATACTGTATAATTCATTAAAACAACTCTTCTGCCGTATAATTGAAACATTAAGTGCAACTATTTTCTGCTGCTCCACACTTACCAAATGGAGAAGAGAGAAAAACATCAAAGTGCCGCTTTTTCCTTGACTTGAAGAATAGCATAGAAAAACTCTCAAAGTTTACCTCAATTGTTCTGTTAATTGTTGTGCATTCTTACATTCACTATTATTTAAACAAAAATAAAAAAAATCAGCAATCGAGATAAAGTATATGTTAATTAAGATATTTGGTCTGTATATTCTTATCCCTTATGGTTGTGTTTGTTGAACGTATGTTTCAAGGCTTCTGAGCCCCATCTTCAGTGATTACATACTGATCCATATTTTTATTTAAGCTTTGAAATACAAAACCAGCTTCTAAAACAAGGGCATTGAACATTATAGACAGAATGAGATTTTTTTTGTGATGGTTCTTCCTGAATGCACATAGAGATGGAAGAGTTTATGGCAAGTTTGTTTATTTTTAAGGATTGTTGGACTAGTTTGCTTCCTGTCGCACTTTGAAAACACTTGTTGAAATACTTGTAATATAGGCTACTTTCCTCCCTCATGCGAGATTTAAATGTATTTCTCTCTGCGTGTACTGAAACTGACCTTCCCACTGCAAATAGACACTTCTCTCCAATGTACATTCGAGCTTCACTAGAAAAACATCATACTGTGTGCAAAGTATGATTCAGATAAGCTACTAGCTCTGATTTTTTAAAGTTAATTTTATTTTCTCAAATTGTGTGATGCATTTGAATAAATATGGTAACTATTAGGGTCATCCATCACTTTGACATGGTCGGTAGATTCATTTCCTCCTACTCTCATGATTGAGATTCAATTCCCTGCAGTTAAGATATTTTGAAACTCCACCTGGATATGCCTCATGCTTGTATCAAAAAGGAAAATAGTAAGAGGTAAACATGTAAAAAAAATAGTAAACAAAGAAAAATGTTGAGTAAAAAAAGTGTAGTTGTGTATTTTATAAAAACAGGGCTTGGTATTTTGTGCATTTGCATACCTTTTTCCATTGACTGTAATAAATTGTTGATTAATTATAATCAGGAGCCATCAATGTTAAGTTCATTAAATTAAAATTAAATTTTATATCAAATTCATCTGCATATTTTCTATATTTTATAGCATTGTATTATTATGGCATATTTTATGTTTAAGCCCATTAGAATTGATGTTATATTTCATAAAAGTGCATAGTCTGGATTTATAAAATTAAGACATATTTGTGTCACCAATATTTGAATTTCAAATTCAATCAGTTTCAACTTTTGTCACAACACTGGCCCTATAATTCAAACATAACTTTTCTACAGTAAATGAAAGTTTAACCCTTTCTAGCTTGACCTTTATTATTTTTATATTTATTACTTATTTTTAACTTTTTGTAACGATATGTTCAATAAATATAGAATCTTACTAATGCTTATCACATGAAATATGTGAAGCCCTCCGAATACATTGTGATTTAACACAGAATATTGAGAAGCAAGGAAGAGAATAATATTATCATGTTAAAAGATTCCGGGCTATGTGGCAATGGTCTATAACTGGTATTTCTTCCAGACGTTTCTCCCTCAACTGCGGAGGGCATCTTCAGTGGAGAGTGCTTCTAGGTGATGTTTACCTTGTAGTAGACTTGGCTGGAGTGATCTGCGGAATGTTGTACACCCCGTATTTATACTCGTGCTGACCTCTCGATAGCTGGGAGCAGTAGTAGACGTCATCATCAAACTGGCTTCTGATTGGTTCGGAACAGTCTCCTTGTTAATTATTAGTTTTAACCATCTATTGTCTAATGTGTCATACCAGGCTTTAGCTAGTTTAATTCCTTCATCTTTCCTGTTAAAATTGTCCTTGTGTTTGTATATTTCTATGGCCTCTCTGTATAATCTGGGGAAATAATATGGTGCTGTGGCTAAAACCTGTGTTTTGTTGTACAGAATCTGATATCCGTTTTCCGTAATGAAGTGTTCTGCTATGGCCAATTTTTCTATTTGTCCTAATCTGCAGTTTCTTCTGTGTTCAGTCAAACAGGTGGCTATGCTTCGTTTTGTGGTTCCCATGTATGATCTTCCACAGGAACATTGGGAAGCCGGTATACACCACAAGTGGAGAGTGGTGGTCAAGGATCCTTTGCTGAGCAAAGGTAATTTTGTATTTTCCTTGTAGGTCTGTAAATTGTTTTAATATTATGCTTTTGTAGTACCTTTCCCCCCTCAGGGGTCCTCATCTAGGGGATATGTGGATGGCGACCACAAGGTGCCCAAGCCGAGCAAAACATTCCTTCCACTTACTTGTGTTTTGCACTCTTTTAACTTTACTATCTAACCTCTCTTGGTTAACTCTTGTTTTTTCGACCCCGTCGCTATTAGGGCATCCAAGGGCTAGGGAGTCTTTCCTTTCTTCCATTTCTTCTTTCCTTTATTTTCTTTTCTTCTCCAGAAAAGCCTGACCAGAGGCTATAAGATGGCAGGCCCATCACTGGTCTTGCCTTCCTTTGGCCAGCAACCAATCGAAGGGACTATTATTATGCTTTCAAGTCTTATACGAGAATTTTCCGGAAGCTGGAGGGAAAATTTTCTATAGGATCGTAACAGGCCTTGGCCTAATACTTGGAAGGAAGAAGAAGTACCTTTCTGATACGGTCCGTGACTGTTGTATATATGGCAAGAAAGCTGTGCTGACTGTGGATGTATTGCCCATTCTGTGTTGTTGTGTATGTGGATTTATTTCCTTAGATTTATAACCATTCTTCCTGAAACAGTTGAAAAGATGGCACTGTTCTTGGTTAAGATGTTGTGGTTTTTAACAATGTATTAACAACTACATACTTCCAATGGGACATCAGTACTATGAACAGATTGACAGAGTAGCAATGGGTAATCCTCTAAGTCCGGTAGTAGCAAATTTTTTCATTGAGAAATTCGAAGAGGAAGCACTTAAAAACAGCTCCCAAGTCCCCAGAATATTGGTTTTGCTATGTGTATGATACGTTTGTAGTATGGAGACATGGTAACGAAGAAGCACTCGCCACTGAAGATGCCCTTCGCAGTTGAGGGAGAAACATCTGGAAGAAATACCAGTTGTAGACCACTGCCACATAGCCCGGAATCTTTTAACATTATGATTACCGGCCGTGAAAGCCTGCATTCCATGAATAATATTATCGTTAAATCAAGGGCATTAGATACTTAGAGCTATGTATTTTATAGGCATATTTTAATGTTTTTAAAGGCGTAGCATGTATGACTATTATCTAAATCCTCATTTCAATCACTGCGTTTCTTCATTTACTATAGTATTGTGATGCATTGTCTAGTAGCATTTGAATTATACAGGTGATGGCAGGGGTAGGGATCTGGCATTGTTAGTGGATGGAAAAATTGCGAGTTGAAAGATGCACTCAAAAATATTGATACACATTTGGACCTCCATGTAAAAGGTTCTCTATGCATCTAACCTCCTTGTCAGGAAAGTTCGGTGCCAGAAACTTCTATACTATAAGAATTTTGATTGGATGCCGAGAAATTTCCTTCCCCAACTTATACTGTTGTCAGGGTCAGAAATCAGTCATTTGTGTTTGAACAGCGATACAGTGAACTGAGATAAGAAGAAACTGTGGCAAGTGAAATCATTAATGACTGGGAAATAATTGTTCAGCAAATAAACTGTAAAACAAGATTAATTATTGCAGCAATTTGTGAGTTAAACATCACTGAAAGTTTATGTGAATCAAATAAAGTTATTGTAAAACTTTACATGAAAATTTGTTGTGTTTATTACAAGAAAACAAAGTGATGACTCCCAGTAGCTCATGTCAATATTACGATATTCCATGTAGCTAATTCAAAAGATTGTTAATCCTCAACCTGTAGACCTAAGTATCTCTTTTTTTTTTCTGCGTGCTTAAGCTATTTTTATATCTATTTTAAATTAACTAACTCACTGGCTCTATTGAACCCATAGGTTCATGGCCATGCAGACATAAGCTCTCCATACATCCCTATCCTGAGCTAATGTTTTTCGTAATTCCCTGTATAATCTGTTTCCTTCAAATCATAGTTAATGTTATTCTCCCACCTCATTCTTGGTCTACCAACTGGGTGTTTTCCCTCTGGCTTTCCTACAAGAAGCTTCCATGCATGTCTTTCATGCCCCATACACGCAACATGTCCTGCCCATCGCAGTCTACGAGACTTAACTGTTCTTATTATATCTGGCTTCCTATAAAGACCATGTAGTTCATTGTTATGCAGTCTTCTCCATTCACCTGTCTGTTCATCTCTCTTTGGTCCAAAAATTTTCCTAAGAACTTTATTCTCAAAAACTCGTAATCTCCTTTCCTCCCTTAAAGTAAGAGTCCATGTTTCGCATCCATATAATATAACTGGTAGAATAATAGTTTTATATATTTTCAGTTTAATGTTTTTTGAAAGGAGTTGGGACATCAAAAGTCTCTGCAATGCACAATAGCACGCATTTCCAGAATTGAACCTATGTTTAATTTCCTTGTGCATCTCATTCCTATTTGTGATTATTCTTCCTACATATTTGAATTCGGCCACTTCCTCAAAATAAGTGAATATATTTAAGATTGCTAGTTAAATAGAACATTTTATAATTCTTGAGCTATCTGGCACGGGAAGCTTTATCAGTAGCTCTGAGGATGATTTAAACACAATATATACCTCATAACTAAGTTAAAATGGAGATACAAAGGGGTTGTTTACTTTTCATATTTATTATATTGGGAAGCTCGCGATATTTTAGATTGAGTAATTTAAGTTCGTACCAATATTGATTGTACTATCATCTGGATATGAGAATGGTGTCGACCTGTGTAAGTCTGCGGACTCGATCATCTGGTAGACAGCGATGACTGGGAATTAACGTTGATACTGTAGGATGACGAGGCGGTGCATGAAGTCGGATTCTCTCTCTACGACTGGAAGTGAACCCGGGACGGTATCGGCATCGCCACCAACCTCTCTTCCTGCAGTACAGCGTCAAACCTAAACATAACAGGCAAATTTCATAAGTTAACTATGGGAAATAACATTATGAGCATTTGGTGCAGAGAATTAACAAAGTATATAAGAGAAAAATTTGTGTTTAGATGGAACTTGCTCAGGTAGTTCAGTCGGTAGAGTATTGGCCTAGAAAGCCAAAGGTCCTGGGTTCAAGCCCCAGTCCGAATGCATAATTTTTCAATTAATAAAATGAGTCATGTTATCTTACCTCGTACTTCATGTTTTTCTAACATGGGAACTGCAGTTTTCAAGAGGCATCTCTCTCATCCTCAGCCAACATTATGAGTCATGATGCCTCTTGAAAATTGCATTTCCTGTGTTAGAAAAACATGAAGTATGAGGTTTGATAACATGACTAATTTTGTTAAGTAATAGGGCAAAACTTAAAACTCTATAACCAACTAAGGCTTGAATCTATGAACGCATTAGACCGTAAAAGCTGTTCTCTGCCTGTACTCTGCTGAGAAAGTTGCATCCAAATACGTTTTTGCGTACTCAAAAATCTGCTCATGCGATAATAATTGTTGAAATTCATAAGCTACCTGGCGAGGTGACTTAGCAGAGAAACTAATCGTGAGCAACCCGATGGGAACCGATGGTAACCGATGTAGTTTGAAACCTTGCAACATACCTTGCTGCTTTATCCAAGATGTCGGACCTTGAAGACTTCGATCATGTTTTCAGTATACGCGGAGAAGAGGAATTTGATAGAGTCTACCAAAGAATTCAACTGGAAGAACAGGAGAATCGGCATAATATTGCGTGATGCAGACATCGTATACGGTATTGTTTGTGGGATGCAAGTGTAAATGTGTTCCTCTAGCAGACAAGAATAACGGAAGTGGTTTTATCGCTGAGAATTCTGGGTATTTTCTTGCCAATATTACGAAAACTACGACTTTTATGCATGACCAGTTAGTGGGTAGCTAATTCGATCTTTGCACTTGCTCATGGAAAGTCAGCTCACCAGTGATTTAATTTGATTAGAGACTAATGTATTTGCATGCGGCCCTAAATCTATGATTCATAGAACCTGCAGATTCTATACTACAATCTCTAAGACTCACGTTTATCCATATCCTTAACTAACTTAATCCAAGATTAAATTAAATGCTTCGTACCTCTCCTCATATCCAGTCTTGTAAGCAGTTTCAAAGCCTTGGTGGCTTCATCTTCAGTGCTTTCTTGTTGACTGATGTTATGTCGATCAGAAGAGCTACTTCTTCTTCCCTCTGTTGGTGGACCAATGAACCTCCTCCAGATCCAGTCAGAATACACGGGAATTTCAAACTTTTTTTCTCTTTTTTTATTTAACTTTTATACTTAGAAAATTTATATGAGGAGAGGTAAGAAACATTTAGGGTCGCATGTTTGGACGCATTAGACAGTAAAATGCCTTCTCTGCTGAGCAAGTTGTATGCTAATACGATTTTGCTTACTCAGAAATCTGTTCATGCGATAATAATTGGTTAAATTTGTAAGCTACCTGCGGAGGTAGCTTAAATGAGCAACTCAAATTAAAATCCCGAAGGGAACCAACGGGAACCGATGGTAATCGATGTACTTTGCTGCTTTATCCAACATTTATCCAAGATGTCGGACCTTGAAGACTTCGATCATGTTTTCGGTATACACGGAGAAGAGGAATTTGATAGAGTCTACCAAAGAATTCAACTGGAAGAACAGGAGAATCGGCGTAATATTGCGTGTCGCAGACGTGTTTGTATACGGTATTATTTGCGGGATGCAAGCATAAATGCATTCCTCTATAGCAGACGAAAATAACGGAAGGTGTTTTATCGCTGAGAATTCTGGGTAATTCGTTGCCAATATTACGAAAACGTCGACTCTCGTGAATGACCGATAAGTCGGCCGTTAATTCGTTCTCAGCAATTGCTCACGGTGAATCAGCTCACTAGTGATTGGAAGTAATTTGAGTAGAGAGTAATGTTCTAACATACGACCCTAAGTCCAAGCCTTCCTAATGGTCATTCTTCCAAGGATTTCTAAATCAAATTTTTTTTGGTTGATGTGACTAATTTCTTACACTTACCAATATTGTTATTAGTGGAAGTAAGTCAACGTTCCCACATCTAACCTGGTACTTACTTACTTACTCACTGGCACTATCGAACCCGTAGGTTCATGGCCGCACGGACATAAGCTCTCCATACATCCCTATCCTGAGCTAATGCTTTCCAATCATTCCCTGTATAATCTACTTCCCTCAAATCATAGTTAATGTTGTTCTCCCACCTCATTCTTGGTCTACCAACTGGGCGTTTTCCTTCTGGCTTTCCTACAAGAAGTTTCCATGCACGTCTTTCATTCCCCATACGCGCAACATGTCCTGCCCATCGCAGTCTACGGGACTTAACTGTTCTTATTATATCTGGCTTCCTATAAAGACCGTGTAGTTCATTGTTATGTAGTCTTCTCCATTCACCTGTCTGTACATCTCTCTTTGGTCCAAAAATTTTCCTAAGAACTTTATTCTCAAATACTCGTAATCTCATTT
Organism: Diploptera punctata; assembly: GCA_030220185.1. Lineage (NCBI taxonomy): Eukaryota > Metazoa > Arthropoda > Insecta > Blattodea > Blaberidae > Diploptera > Diploptera punctata. Next base: position 489,857 of record JASPKZ010004932.1, read on the forward strand.
CCTCCCTTAAAATAAGAGTCCATGTTTCGCACCCATATAATATAACTGGTAAAATAATAGTTTTATATATTTTCAGCTTAACGTTTTTTGAAAGGAGTTGGGACATCAAAAGTCTCTGCAATGCATAATAGCATGCATTTCCAGAATTGAGCCTATGTTTAATTTCTTTGTGCATCTCATTCCTATTTGTGATTATTGTTCCTAGGTATTTGAATTCAGCCAATTCCTCAAAATTTCCCTCATTTGTCATTAGCTGTCCATTTCCATTATATAATGTATTTCTACGTGTGACCATATATTTAGTTTTACTGATATTTACTTCCAGTCCTAATTTCTTAGTGTTACTCAATAGTGTGTGCGTGTTGGCCTTTAGTATCTCCTCGCTATCGGCCAGTAGTACTACATCATCAGCATAAACTAACAGCTTATTAATACCATTCAGTTGTAAGCCTTCCTCATTCTAAACCTGGTTGCTATGCAAACAAAAGAAATCACAATGCTGATATGGGCTCAAAAAAGCACACGTTCGGTAAGTAAAATAAAACATTTCTTGAATGTTTTGTACACTAACTCGTACCTTTCTTTAGACTTTTCTGGAATTAATGCAGGCTTCTTCAATTTCTCTATCATCTACCATGACTCCTTCATTATCAAACAGATTCTAATCACGGTACTACATATAAAAATGTCTCCACAGCCAACAATCCTTGCTTATGATAAACAAATGAAAAGCTACATATCAACGATCACCAAATGTTTCTTTCTCATAGAAGTCATTTACATCCAACCAATATTTTAATTCGTTTGTTACTATATTTAATAAAATTTAGTCACATCGACCAAAAAATAGTATGCAATACACATGAGGTAAGCATGTGCCAGATCTCAAAAATTGAAAAAAACTTTTTCTCGATTAGTAACAAGTGCTTACCTCACTTGTATCACAATATACTATTAAAGCATTTCTAAAGTCAATTATTTGAGTTACATGACCTGCTCATCTTATAATGGAACTATCCATGTTTTGATATTGAAACATACCTTGAAATTTTTATGATAACATCTATGCACTGTTTTTGATACAAGAGACAAAAAATGTTAGCTGCAAGTTTTAATAACCAAAATTGAGATCCCCGATTTCTTGAAAAAATGTCTGTCGTGCATGAACTGCATAAACTAAGTAAATTCCTCAGCAAATCAAATTTATGGGCCAATTTTGCTCTATCTATCTATAAAGGCATAGTCCATTGTTGAGCCATAGCCTCTCCTTTGTAAGGAGTTATTATACCAAGTTAATTTTTAGTTAACTTATTTGCTCATAGATGTCATGGATGGCATGCAGTCAACACATCGACCCAATGAGACATCTAACAAACAACTAAGGTATTACTAGGGCATTGAGGTCAGTAAATTTTGCTTAGTGACCTCTTTATTCGGGGGCACGCCGTAGCGTAGTGGTTAAGGCACTGAGCTACAAGCCGGAGGGTCGAGGGTTCAAGTCCCGTTGGGGTCAGGATTTTTAAACTGACCCAAATCCTCTGGCGGCACTATGGCCCTGGGGTCGACTTAGCCTCTAACGGAAATGAGTACCAGACGCTTGTTCTGGGGTAAAGGCGGCCGTCACGCAGGGCTGACAACCCGGCTGACATAAAGTGCCGATTGTCTAGAAAAAGTGGGAGCCTTAACCTCCTACTACCCCAAGGGCCTCCGGGCCTGTTGTGGGATCACTTTACTTATTACCTCTTTATTCAGGCTTAAGGATTTTTTTTAGTAGAAGCCTGAAAATCTTCAGACTTGGGACCCATGGCTTAAAGTTCATCCCAGAGGATTTGCTCCTTGGATTTTTCTGTCCTAAAAGAAATTCGTATACTTTGACCAGGTTTGAATTTGTGACCCTCGGAACTAGAGGCAAGGAGCATAACCACTAATCCACCGTGGCCGACATCCAATTTTGCTAGTTTATGGGATATATATTTATTTTGTTAAATTGAAAAAAACTTAATTTTTGATGCCAGCTTATTTAAAAGTGATAGACTGGCAAAGAAATTCCAGCTTTCAGATATATCCCCACTTGTAATGGTCGGATTTTGCTGATTTTTTGAGAATACCTTCCTTATTTCATATTAATAGCATATACTGAGTTTCATTGCAAATCATAAAAAATTGCAACCAGTAGAGCAATTTTTAAAATTTTATTTCAGGTAAATTCTACACCTAATGGTCCGATTTTGCTGATTAACAAACTCGACCTTACTTTTTTAAATTGGTTGTTATATACCAAGTTTTATTCTGCTGAAACAAAAAGTTGGCTGCTAGAGCATTAAGTCGGACACACACATAAATTTTGGTCATGATCATTTTCGTTGTCTACTAGATAGGACCGGTGGAGATCTGTGAACATTTTTTCTTCTTCTTCATAATGGATTAGGCTTTTTGCTAGCATGTTCCAGCTCCAAATTGCTGCTCTTTCCATCTTTTCTTTGGTCTTCCCAAACTTCTTCTTCCTCTTGGTGAATAGTTGTATGCTGCTTTTGGTATTCTATTCTCAGTCATCCTTGCTAAGTGTTCTTTCCAGTTTGTTCTATAGTTCACTATTGTTGTGTTTAATTCCTCTACTTTTAGTTGCTATCTTATTTCTGGTGTTGTGTTTTTTGTCTGTTCTTTGGGCTAAGGAATTTTATTTCATCAGCTTGTATTCTGGCAGATTGATGTGTATTCACTGTCCATGTTTCAGATCCATAAATAATAATAGGAACTGCCATTGTGTGAACATTATTTAAAAATCTTCTTCATCTTCTTCCTTCCAAGTATTAGGCCAAGGCCTGTTACGATCCTATAGAAAATTTTCCCTCCAGCGTTTCATAGGACGGCCCAGAGATCTTCGTCCTCTCGGTATATAATTATAAACAGCTTTGGGGATCCAATTTGAACTAATTCTTTCAAGATGGTGTTTCCAATTTAGTTGGTACTGTTTAATATATTCCAAAATTGGCGTAGTCTTCAATTCTTTTAAGATATTGGTGTTCCTTTTTCGATCCCATCTGGTGTAACTCGCTGTTCTGCGCATGAATCTAATTTCACAAGCTGTTATTCTGCTTTCATGTTGTCTTTTTTAGCGTCCATGCTTCACTACCATAGGTCAACACTGGTCTAGCCAAAGTGTTATATAAATGTAATCTGGTGTCTTTTTGTACAAGGGATGGTTTCATAACTTGATTAATAATTCCCAAACTTTTATTATAACTAGTAATTTTTTCAGGGATATCCTTTTCATCCCAGATAGAGAGATAATATCCAAGATATTTAAATTGATTAGATCTCTCTAAAATTTTATTCCGGAGACAGATTTTACTTTGTATGGGGTCCTTCCCATGAAATGCCATAATTTTAGTTTTGTTAATTGATATTTCCATATTAAATTTGGCATCTATTCTTTGCAAATTATAAATTGATTGTTGCAAATCATTTTCAGAAAGTGCCAGAAGAGCTAAATCGTCTGCAAAAAGAATAGCATCGAGTTTGAGGTTCCTATTGATGAGTATATATCCTCGTTGTGTTTTCCTCCATTTGTTTATTAATCTATTCATATATATATATAATGAAAAGCACCGGTGAAAGTCCATATCCCTGTCTTACTCCAGTGTTGATCTTTTCCCAAGAAGATAATTTGCCATCTTGTTTTGTACCGAAATCAAGATTTCGATACAGGGATTACGTCATACTGTGCAACCTATACGTCATCACTTCTCCATTTCGTGTGTGATCTTTGTGAACAGTGCCAAATGCTCCCCTACCTACCCCTTCCCTTCCTAGTAAGTGCCGTGTGCTATCGTGCATTCTCCTCTCTCCTTGTGAACTCTATTAAAGAGCTGTGTTTTCTAACATCTGATCATCGTCTGTTGAGTTATCGTCGGAGTCTGGTCAGTGTAGCTCAGAAGAGCTAGTTTGGTTTGTTAGTCCTGTAGGCCAGGGTGGGGCCGCAAGGACTGTATACCCCAACCTAAGGCTGGACAAGTGTGAGTGTAAAAGTATGTAAAGTAAAGTGATCCCACAACAGGCCCTTGGGGTAGTAGGAGGTTAAGGCTCCCACTTTTTCTAGAGAATCGACACTCGATGTCAGCCGGGTTGTCAGCCCTGCGTGACGGCTGCCTTTACCCCAGAACAAGCACCTGGTATGTTTATTAATATTATTTTTGTACAAGATGATCAATGATAGCATTGTTTTCTTTGTTAAACTAATTATTTATTTAGTTATTTTCAATGTTATATCTGATTATACTTTTTGACTCGCATTAAAACTTTAGTTGTATATTTTACTTAATCATGCCTATTCATTTAGTAGCTAGCCTATCTCAGATAGGAAAGTAAAATTCCAAAGCTTACTCAAGCATGTGTTAGTTCCTCTTTCCTTAAAGCTTCCACGATTATAGCTTGTTGCTCACTGCACATTACATGTTTGAAAATTTATTAAGGAAAGTTGAGTTGATCTTTGTCTTTTATGGGCCCGGGCAAAGATATCTTAATTTGAGCAGTCTATGTTTTCTATTCAAAATAGTTATCAACAATAACGGTTTGATCCAGCACCAATACGGTGCAATTAATGGTAGCAGTGAGCGTGGTTACGCCGGTGCAGTTTAACAGAGATTTCATTATCTTTATAGATGTTGAAGATATTAGTAATATATTGTTGTGGAACGTTATCATCAGCTAAAATTTGTAATAATGTATTTCTGTCTACTTTGTCAAAAACCTTTATGAAGTCATTTTTAAAAATCTTTTCATGACTATTTAACTCATGCCCCAAATGGGAGTCAATGACCAATCACGTTTCAATGATTTCTGTCTTACAACCAATCACAGTCGTGTTTCACCAAATATTTATCAATATTAAATTTACCATATTAAAGAAAGCTGCTCCTTTTTAATATTCTGAACAGGTCTGACCATTATTTTGCAGTGACTGACCCTGTAAGAAATACGGCTACCAGATTGTATATATAGTGCATGGATGTCAACACACAATGCTTGCAGGAGTTAATATAAAAACATTTGTAGCAATTGATTATACCACCAAAAAAAAAAAAGAAACCACTGTTTGCACTTTCTTAAATGTATTTTTTCCCAGGTAATAATCCAGAAAAATATAATTGTCATATTTACATCATAGGACATCAGAAATTAATTAATATGCAGTTTGATGTGTTTCATTTTTTCTCCACTAGAGAGCATTCTTACAATATTGCGTTCCTTTGGCAATAAATAGTATGATCTGGTTGCAGTGACGAACAAAAGAAGCGTACCGATTGTTTCTCATTTGTTTTCAAACATCGCCGTTTACATTAAATATATAAATATTTTAAAATAACTATATTTAAATAATGATTTGTGAGTAAACAGCTTAATTTTATTCGTTAAATAGTCCTAACAAATGCCACTCTTGATTTCCAAATTCTCTAGATAAATTGGAAATCACTCGTGGCATTACTTATGATAACAAGCTCAGTATAACATTGGAATTTGCTAATAAAACTGAACCTGATGGGAAAAGAATAAGAAGAAAAGTAAGTGTAAGTTAATACCTGTTACTATCCATATTAAGAGGAGAGGCCACACCATTGCCAGTAGCTGGAAACACAGTATAATGTTTATTAGCATTATGGTGGCTGGGAACCAAGGGATTAATAGTGTGGCTTTATTGCGAGGCTGTTGTGACACCAACACAAGGAATAAGGTAGTACCAATTAGACCCAATCCCCCGCACCACCAGTCTGCAGGCTGTGGTAGCACTGTACCCACTCCTGTCATGCACATGCTAGCCAAAATGCCACAAACACACATTGTCACACGGCGACCTGTTGCTGCAGTTGGTTCATGGGCTACAGGTTGTGAACCAGTCAGTGTTGTAGCTACCTGTGGAATAAATACATTATCAGAAGTCAAATACTGGTAGATAAGAACTTAAAATTCATCGGAGAACACTTTATTTAAACAACTCACCTCATAGGATTCATGCTTCCATGATACCGCGGTTTCAAACACAGTTGTGTTCATCCTCAGCCATAACTCCGACTGATGAAATTCTTCGGCCGTCAACTGTTCTATTGTCGCCATATTCAGTGCTGCCATCTATGGTTGAATTTATGAACTTCGAAATCTATGTAATTTCGTTAGGGATATCAAAATTCATTGATCTATCTTTATTTTTCTGAATGTATATTTTCTCCCAAACTGTCAATTCCAAAGGCTTCTCTACTTGTTTTAAAAGTTTAGCTTCTCTTCCAATTTTATGATGTTCTGATAAACTATGTGCAGCAATTGCAGATTTTTCAATTTCACAATTTTTAATATTTCTGAAGAATTTCGTCAGTTGGAGTTATGGCTGAGGATGAACACGACTGTGTTTGAAACTGCGGTATCATGGAAGCATGATCTTATGAGGTGAGTTATTTAAACAAAATGTTCTCCGATTAATTTGAATGATTATACCTCATAATGTTTACTTCCCAACATTAATTTAATATAGATAAGAACATAGCCCAATGATGAGCCATAGCCACTCCTTTGTTAGAAGTCACTAGACCAAGTTAATTTAGTTACATTATTTGCTCATGAATGTCATGAAGTCAACATACCGAATCAGTGAGGCATCTAGCAGACAACTAAGATATTACTAGGATGTGAGATCGGTAAATTTTGTTTAGAGGCGTTTTTATCCAGGCTGAAGGATCTTTTAGGAACCTGAAAATTTTTAGACTAAGGACTCATGGCTTAAAGTCCCTCCCAGAGGACTTGCTCCATGGAATTTTTCATCCTTAAAAATAATCCATCGACCCCGGCTGGGTTTGAACCTGCAACCCTCGGGACCAGTTGCAAGGAACCCAAAATGTAGGGAGAAGGAATAAAAGTCTGCAATGCAGGAACTGCGTAAAATAATCAAATTCCTCAGCAAGTCAAAGTTATGGTCTCATTTTGCTTGTTTATGGAGTATATATTTCTTTTGACTATTTAACTCATGTCGCAAATGGTAGTCAATGACCAATCACGTTTCAATGAATTCTGTTTTACACCCATGACAGTCGTGTTTCACCTTGCTCTTTATCGATTTATCTTTATCAGCTCCTGCTTTTATGATAAAGAAAGCTCCTCCTTTTTTAATATTCTGAACAGGTTAGACCATTATTTTTCTCCAACAAATACATTGAATATAGCAAATAATGAATGGATTCAGTGATTTTACTGAGTTATTTATTCAAAATATAAATGATTAACATATAATGTTGATTATAATAGTTTGATGTGTTTCATTATTTCTCCACTAGAGTGCATTCTTACAATATTGTGATCCTATTTGGCAATAAATAATATGATCGAGTTGCAGTGAATATACATAACCTCACATTTCTAATTTGTTTTCAAACATCGCTGTTTACATTAACTATATAAATATTTTAAAACACCAGTAACTATATTCAAATAATTATTTTTTAGTAAAATCCTAACAAATGCCACTCTTGATTTCCAAATTATCTAGATAAATTCACTCCTCACTTCGTGAGTCATAAATTTATCGATAATTTGGAAATCACTCGTGACATTACTTATGATAAATTTGAGAAACTCGTTTTCTGATGCCAGCTTATTTAAAATTGTTGACTGCACTGAAAATAAATCATGCATAACCATAAGTTACAACCTATTGAATATTGTTGTATAATTTAACACAAATTTAAATAATATCTACTGATTCATTTTTCCATTACTTTATTTAAAATATTAAATAAATTAAATCAATGTATCTTATAGGCTCTATTAACAATTTAAAAGTTAATTAAATTATATGGCAATGACGCAAATGGGAGTTGCTAGAGTGAATTTTTAATTTTGAGTTTCCGTATCACCAACAATAGTAATTTTTACATGCTTTATATTAGCTTGACCTGTATCTGTCTATGTAACGGTCCTGTATCTATGTAACAGAATCTTTGAACACGGTTTTCACCCACTTAAAAACATCGAATCGACTTGAAACTTTGTATACTTGTAAAGGACTCATGACAATACAATAATTTCATATTTTTTTCTAAAATCCTGGCCAGAATCATCAGAAAATGAAAAAAATAAAAACTGATATAATAGGTTGCGGACTTATCAACTTTTTAGTCAATCGTTGTAAGAGCTCGGTTGGTAGAGCGGTGGACTTTAGTGGTGCATATTTTCAGAAATTCATAGGTCGCTGGTTCAAATCCGGCCCAGAGGATTTTTTTTAGAAGAGTATTAAACAATTAAATTTTTATGGGATTCCGGTTTATGAAAATCAATTAAACTGAAAATTAAAAAAATAAATAATAGTTTAAAAAAACTAAAACAACACGCTTTATTAGAGAACCAAACTAAATAAATAATAGTTTAAAAAAACTAAAACAACATGCTTTATTAGAAAACTGAACTAAAAAATGAAAAATAATTTCAATTTCCAACATGCATGGGATAAAATTAAAATGGTCAACAAAAAAATCATCTCCAACACATCTAGAATAAAACTAGAGTTATCTACAAAAAAAAATTAAATAAAAGCGTGGGGTGCTCTATATCAATTAATATATTTGATGATAAACAGATATTGGTAAAAGTAAAGTCTCTAAGAAGAAAATGAAAAACCATAAAAGCACCACATGCTTTTGATGGTAAAATTATTTTTTTTGTAGATAACTCTAGTTTTATTCTAGATGTGTTGGAGATGATATTTTTGATGACCATTTTAATTTTATTCCAAGCGTGTTGGAAATTAAAATTATTTTTATTTTTTAGTTAGGTTTTCTAATAAAGCGTGTTGTTTTATTTTTTTAAAACTATTATTTATTTGTATATTTACTGTAAACATCAAACCCATCATTTAAATAAGATTAGTTCAGACATCATTCTAAAAGTATTTCCGGATGTGAGAATACAGGCTACACCCATCATAAACCATATTTGTAGTTTGCCGTCTGTGTTATTTCAATACCAAACTCATTTTCAATAAATAAAAAATCAGAAATAACCTCAACGATAGAAATAAACAATAGATGAGAGGATTGGAAATTGGATATAGAATCTTGAAATGTACACGGGAAGATGTCATATGCATTGTAAAACCTGAGAATATATAAACATTTATTATAGGTAAATATCGGGGCACGCCGTAGGGTATTGGTTAAGGCACTGAGCTACAAGCCGGAGGGTCGAGGGTTCAAGTCCCGTTGGGGTCAGGATTTTTAAACTGACCCAAACCTTCTGGCGGCACTATGGCCCTGGGGTCGACTCAGCCTCTAACGGAAATGAGTACCAGACGCTTGTTCTGGGGGTAAAGGCGGCCGTCACGCAGGGCTGACAACCCGGCTGACATAAAGTGCCGATTGTCTAGAAAAAGTGGGAACCTTAACCTCCTACTACCCCAAGGACCTCCGGGTCTGTTGTGGGATCACTTTACTTTTTACTTTACTTTATAGGTAAATATCGGTCCTCCAGAATAGCTGGGGATGGGCATAGGGTTGACACCCCTATCCCGTAAAAATGTAATTGTCACGAAACCAGAAGAAGAAGAAAGGGATGGTCCACAGTGTATCAAAACCATAATCTTCACAGAATGCTTGAAAAATGCAATGAATATGGAATAGAAACACACCACCTCTTCATAGATTTTAAGGTGGCATATGATAGTATAGACAGGGCGTGTAGCAATACAAGAATTTAAAATACCTCTGAAACTTATTGCATTGGTTAAAACAACAATGAATAATACTAAATGTCAGATTAAGATTAGTAATGCATTAACTGAGCCTTTTCATACAAATAATTTTAATTTCCAACGCGCTTGGGATAAATAATTCTACCATCAAAAGCGTGGGGTGCTCTTTATCAATTAATATATTTGATAATAAACAGATATTGGTAAAAGTAAAGTCTCCAAGAAGAAAATGTAAAAATCATAAAAAGCACCCCACGCTTTTGATGGTAAAATTATTTATCCCAAGCGTGTTAGAAATTAAAATTATTTTTCTTTTTTTTAGTTCGGTTTTCTAATAAAGCGTGTGGTTTTAGTTTTTTAAAACTATTATTTATTTTTAATTTTTTAATTTTAATATTTTACAGAATAAGATAAAAATGTAAATATCTTTAAATTTGATACTATTGTAGTATGAGCTGAAAGTAATACTCTTCTAAAAAAAAACCTCCCAGCCGGATTTGATCCAGCGACCTATGGATTATTGAAATTATATGCAACTAGAGTTCACTGCTCTACCAACTGAGCTCTTACAACGATTGACTAAAAAGTCGACAAGTCCACAACCTATTATACCAGTTTTCATTTGTTTTATTTTCTGATGATTCTGGCCAGGATTTTAGAAAAAAATATATGAAATTATTGTATTGTCACGGGTCCTTTACAAGTATACAAATTTTCAAGTCGATCCAATATTTCTAAGTGGGTGAAAATCATGTTAAAAGATTCCGTTACATAGATACAAAGACACTTTTTTTATTTTTTGACGATTCTGGCCAGGATTTTAGAAAATAAATATGAAATTATTGTATTGTCACGAGTCCTTTACAAGTATACAAAGTTTCAAGTCAATCCAATGTTTCTAAGTGGGTGAAAATCATGTTCAAAGATTCCGTTTCATAGATACAAAAACACTTTTTTTTTTACTTTCTGATGATTCTGGCCAGGATTTTAGAAAACAAATATGAAATTATTATATTGTCACGGGTCCTTTACAAGTATGCAAAGTTTCAAGTCGATCCAATGATTTTAAGTGGGTGAAAATCGCGTTAAAAGATTCAGTTACATAGATACAGGTCAAGCTGATATAAAGCGTGTAAAAATGGAGTACGACAAGGAGGTTCTCTTGCATGTCTACTTTTTAATATTGCCCTTGAAAAGTAATAAGAGACGCAGGACTTAATATAAGAAGAATCATCGTTCATAAATCTGTGCAAATTCTTGCATATGTCAACGATATAGATATAATAGGGAAAAATAAATTAGCCATGTAGGATGCATTTATTAGCCTAGAGAAGGCAGCGAAAAGAACAAATCTTCATATTAACCAGGCCAAGACAAAATATATGCCGGTGATTAAAGGTAAATGTGAAGCTTGCCCATCTAGTGTGGAAGTTGGTGCATATAAATTTGAACTGGTTCATAGCTTTATTTATCTAGGATCTGATGTAAATTGTAGAAATGACAATTTGGCTGAAATTCATCTATGGATCATGACTACAAACAAATGCTTTTTTGGACTCAGGAAAATGTTTAGATCTCAGTTTATATCTAGAAAAACAAAAAATACTCATGTATAAAGTTCTCCTTAGACCAGTGTTAACATATGCATCAGAAATTTGGACCATGTTGAAATCTGATGAGGAATTATTAGGACATTTTGAAAGGAAGATACTGAGATCCATTTTTGGTGCCGTGAAAGAAAATAATGTATGGAGAAAGAGATACAATAATGAATTGTATAAACTATAATTAGCCAGATATTCTGAATTTTGTTAAAATTAATAGATTGGCCTGTGCTGGGCACATTATTCATATGGACAGCAAATCGATTACAAAAAGAATTTACAGTTAGCAACCTCTATTGGCCAGAAAAGTTGGAAAATCTAAATTAAAATGGGAGGATAGTATAATTCAAGACATTAAGATATTAAAAATAAAAAAAACTGGAAGAATGAAGCTCAGAAAACAGAGAAGTCTGGCATAAGCTTCTGAAGGCGGCCAAGGCCCACATGGGGCTGTCGAGCCAATGATGATGAAGATGATGATGATGATAATGATAGGTAAATAAGTTTCATCTGCCTTCATCTTCCCTCATAATTAGTTGTTTCTTGTAAGGTGCATTTCAAAGCTTCTTAGCTTCAACTTCAGTTGGTACAAAACTAAGAAGCTTTGAAATGCATCTTACAAGAAACAACTAATTATGGAAAGATGACAGACCAAACTTATTTACTGTAGAACCTCAAAATTTTACTTCCTAATATATTTTCTTAATTTATTATAGGCCTTAATACAAAAAAATTAATTTGTACCATGCCGATACGGTAGTTAAAAATTAATTGATTGTAAAGTTTATCAGTATTCCTTTTTTTAACCTTGAGAGCACTCATTATCTTTGATTGGTTTGAATTTAATAATTAAAACATTTTGTCTGTTCATTCTTACCTCTTAGAGTTGTTTTTGTCGAACATATGTTTCAGAGCTGTAATTGCTGACGATGGGGTTAAGAAGCTCTGAAACATATGTTTGACAAAAACAACTCTAAGGCTCGAATCTATGAACGCATTAGACCGTAAAAGTCATTCTTTGCCTGTACTCTGCTGAGAAAGTTACATCCAAATACGTTTTTGCGTACTCAAAAATCTGTTCATGCGATAATAATTGTTGAAATTCCTAAGCTACCTGGCGAGGTGACTTAGCAGAGAAATGAATCGTGAGCAACCCGATGGGAACTGATGGTAACCGATGTAGTTTGAAACCTTGCCGCGTACCTTGCTGCTTTATCCTAGATGTCGGACCTTGAAGACTTCGATCATGTTTTCGGTATACGTGGAGAAGAGGAATTTGATAGAGTCTACCAAAGAATTCAACAGGAAGAACAGGAGAATCGGCGTAATATCGCACGAGGCAGACGTATACGGTATTATTTGTGGGATGCAAGCGTAAATGCATTCCTCTAGCAGACGAAAATAACGGAGGTGGTTTTATCACTCAGAATTCTGGGTAATTTCTTGTCAATATTACGAAAACTATGACTTTCATGCATGACCAGTTAGTGGGTAGCTAATTCGATTTTTGCACTTGCTCACGGTGAGTCAGCTCACCAGTGATTGGAAGTAATTTGAGTAGAGACTAATGTATTTGCATGCGGCCCTAAGAGGTAAGAATGAACAGACAAAATGTTTTAATTATTAAACAAACCTCTTAATGTTACTTCCTATTGTATTTTAAAATGGTTTGAATTTATTTACTTACTTGGATACGTTCCTTGTACTCGGCAACTATTGCATCAATATCAGTTATACTGCTTTCACTATCTTCATCTGATGAAGATGCTGAAGAAAGAGTTGCATCTTCATCATCTGTTGCATTATTTGTAGTCTCTTCTTTACACAACGCAGTTTCCTCGTTACTATATCTTCTTATTGACAAACTGTCACAGTCACTCCCGACCACAAGCAAATCATCATCTGACACATTACACAATTCACCATCTTTAACAGAACACAATGATTTCACAGATTCTGTCTGATTGTTATTTGTCACTGAAACAAGTGATTTTGAAGATATTATTGAACCGTTTGTAAATACATTGATATTGCTTTGGATTTGATTTGCTGATTTAATGGAAGATATAGAACCGTTCCTCATTTCTAATTCACTCTGATCCATAATCATGGATTCTATGGATTTTAAAGACGTAACAGAGCCATTTGTCATGATTTTAGTGTCCATTTGTCCCTGTGTCATTGACTCGTATGAAAGGGATGTTACAATTGTTCCATTGCTTCGACTATGATTGCTATGTTTTTTAGCAATGTTTTCTTGAAGAAGGCTGTTGTTGTCTGGATCGATGTAAGTGACATCAACAGACTCGGAGGAGAGAGTTCCATTACTGTGAGTTCGAGGCACGGGGCTTGATAGGCTTGTGTAGTATTGTTGTTGATCGGGACCTCGGATGGCAGATGGAAGGAACCCAAGACCTGATTTTAGGCACCTCACCATTAGTTTATGCTGTTTGATTCCTTCTGCATCTGTATCATCATCTTCATATTCGTCTTGTATGTGACAAACCGAGTTTTGTCCCTGCTGATAATGTTTGACAGTTTTATCTGAAATGCATAATAGAATTTATAAGTGTACTATTTTAGTTAAGCAAATAGATGAATATTAAGTTATATACAAGCCCACTATCATGAGTTTCTCTATAGAAAATTATATATATATATATATATATAATATATATATATATTATTTTAATTACTTTATGCAGAAATGGTTTCTGTCAATTTTGTTGTTCCTACATACATTTAATTTGTTGTTACAAATTTAAAATTTGGGTTAGTGTGTTCTGCACTCCTACTTGTATGTTTATGATAAAATACCTTCTGTCTATCCTAATTGTTGTTAGTAAAAGAGAAATTTATGAGCAGTATTCACGCAAAATCATTCCCTAGAAGTGCATAATATACACAAAATATCATTTTTTAAAATCAAAATTACAGTGGGAAGTAACACTGTGAGGCAATTTTCAATTTATAAATGAGTTGGAAAAAATGTTTTTACATCTCACCTCATAAGTTCCTTGATTTCATGATACCAGTTTCAAAGATTATTTGCCTTCATCTTCAGTCAAAGAATAACTGTTGAAATGTTGCCATTACCATCTTCTGAACTGCCATCTGGTACCAATTTGATGAACTTTGGAATTAATAGTTTAGGAAAGGATAAAAAATATAGAACCATGAATTTTGAAGTTGCCAGCAAACTTTAATCTCCAAGTATATAAAAGTTTGGAAGATGGTAGTAATGGCAAAATTTAAATTGTTGGAGTTTGATTGAAGATGAATGCAAATGGCCTTTGAAACTAATATTGTGAAAACACATAACTTTAATAAGTGAAATATAAACACATTTTATCCAATCAAATGGTAAAGAGAAAAATTTATGCCTGAACCGGGAATCGAACCCCGAACCTTCAGCTTTCCGTGCTGATGCTCTTAACCATTGAGCTAATCCAGGCTTCCTTTCCATCCAAGCATAAATCCTTCCTTTACCTTACTGTCTTGGTCCCACATTCAAATGCTATGAATCATCATTCACAAATACACAATGAATGGCTTCTACCTGAAGAAGACATGAAGGGACTCCACATAGCTATAGCATTATTTATTAAATTAATATTAAGATTGTTGAATGCAGGCTTTCACGGCCGGTAATCATAATGTTGTGTGATTCCGGGTTCTGTGGCCGTGGTCCATAGTTGGTCCACCAACTATGGACCTCGGCCACAGAACCCGGAATCACACAACATTATAATATTAAGATTCCCGGTTCAGGCATACATTTTTCTCTTTACCATTTGATTACAATAATTTAGTAATATACTTTAATATACTTAATTCAATCATAGTAACAGCTTTAGCTTTTATTATTGATTTCGTACATCTCAATGATGGATAAATCATATTTGAAGAGAAAAATTATACGCTCAGACCGGGACTTGAACCCGGGACCCTTGGTTCTCTAGACCAAGGGTCCCGGGTTCAAGTCCCGGTCTGAACGTATAATTTTTCTCTTCAAATAAGCTTTAGCTTCTTAATATTAATTTAATAGTCCTGCGCCGTAGCCGAGCGGTTAAGGTAGAAAGCCTTGGCGCAGAGCTACGGGACTTGCGCTGGTTCGAGTCTCCATGGGGGAAGAAATTTTCTCATGGTATTTCGGCCAGTATGGGACCGGTGCCCACCCAGCATCGTGAGGCAATTGGGTAGCTACAATAAGTAGCGGCTCCAGGTTGAGGAACCAGCTATAACGGCTGGGGGACTCGACATGCTAACCACATGTCACCCCTACACTGGCTGTTGATCATCTACCTCTGTGATTGACACATGTGGATGTGAAGGGCCAGCAGCCGGCTGGTAAAAGGGCAACCGCTGAAAAGTGGAAAGACCCTCAATCGGAATATTAATTTAATAAATAATGCTATAGCTATGTGGAGTCCCTTCATGTCTTCTTCAGGTAGAAGCCATTCATTGTGTATTTGTGAATGATGATTTATAGCATTTGAATGTGGGACCAAGACAATAAGGTAAAGGAAGGATTTATGCTTGGATGGGAAGGAAGCCTGGATTAGCTCAATGGTTAAGAGCATCAGCACGGAAAGCTGAAAGTTCGGGGTTCGATTCCCGGTTCAAGCATAAATTTTTCTCTTTACCATTTGATTACAATAATTTAGTACTTTAATATACTTATTTCAATCATAGTAACAGCTTTAGCTTCTTAATATTAATTTAACATTTTATCCAACGCATTTATAAAAAAAAATATAAATTTCATGAAAACTGGACTATTTATGAAAATTCTCTTTCCCTTTGTGTCTCTCTTCCCCCCCCTCCCTGCCTCTCTCTTATTTCTTTGGCAGGACATGAGCTGTTGTCCTTGCATCCAGTATATTTCTATCACAGATGTGGTAAAAAGTAATCATAGGCATAACATAGGGTATCATATGGTGAGAATGTTGGGTTTTCCTGCTGTTACAGCTGATTCCAATTTTGGAATATATTAAACAGTACCAACTAAATTGGAAACACCATCTTGAAAGAATGAGTTCAAATCGGATCCCCAAAGCTGTTTATAATTATATACCAAGAGGACGAAGATCACTGGGCCGTCCTATGAAACGCTGGAGGGAAAATTTTCTATAGGATCGTAACAGGCCTTGGCCTAATACTTGGAAGGAAGAAGAAGAAGACAGCTGATTTTCTCAATTTGGAGCAGTTATTTATTGTGGCTATGCAAATTACGTATTATCACTGGTGGACACTAGTCTACACACTAGCCAAAATTTCATGAGAAAATTTCTTCCCCTAAGCGGACTTGATCCATGATGATCATCATCATCCATGCAAGTGGCCTGTTTCGGTCTCAAAGAGGAATTTTCCATCCAGCGCTGTTTTGGACGTCCCAGCGATCTTTTGCCTTGGGGGCAGTAGCGAAGTATGGCTTTTGGAATTCTATGAGATGGCATTCGTTGAAGATGGGCTTTCCAGTTGTTCTGGTAGTTTTGTATATGGTGAAGAATGGGTTCTACATCCAACTCTTCCATTATTTCCTCATTTCTTTTATCCATGATGATGAAAATTATTTATGATAGTTCATTTTAAACTTAGGGAGAGAGGAAATTTGATATTATGTAGCGACACTATACAACTGAAAGTAGGATACATGCCACTAGAGGGTGTAGAAGTTTGGTTTGATGGATGAACTATTATGATTTTAGTTTTTGTCATCAATGTCAATGTAACTTCAGTTTCCTTTATGTTAATTGTTATGGCAGACATAAAGAGATAGACTGGCACCAGACCATATAGCAGGGAAGTAGTAAGTTGCTGCCAGTGCCATCTGAGTTGTCTTAATTTTTCAATATGATTCCAATTCATTCCTGTTCAGTTCCTACAGTTAACCAAGTCTAAATCTAACAAATTTTAATAAAATTGAATTATTTAATAAAATAGAATTTTAATAGAATTGGTGTATTAATGTCTCCTGAATGTACAGTGCGATCAGTATAGCACTGGACAGCAGATGTGGGGATTTCACTATACACTGCTGATGCACTCACGGTGGGGAACAGACAGCTTAGGATCGCGGTGATACAACCACACACATTTTTGTAACTATTTTACAAATTGTTGTACTTACCAACTTTATTGAAGCAGGTGCTGGAACTGTTCACCTTCGTTGTCCATACATTTTTGACACCTCTGTATAAAATTTATTGTACAGATTATGGACTGTTGAACGTGATGGAATTTTTACAGCCGGGAATCGTGTTTCAAAAAGTCTTTGTACTTGGCTGGAAGACTGAGTTAACAAATATTGATCATAAATAAATACACGTTGTTCAGTAGAAAAATTATTGGCCATTATACAGTTTACACTTATACACACGTGATTCAGTTTACACTTATATATGTCTGTTTTATAAGATACAAATTTTAAAATTGAAATAACTTATACACACGCCATTCAGTACACAAAGAAAAGCGAGCAAGCACCTTATCCACTCGAAGCACACAATCTGACTGCAACCATGAATGTGTGGGATGTGCTTTGTATAATGCTGAGTCTGCGTACATTTCAAGTCCCGTGTCTGCACGTATAAGCCTTCATCACCGCACAGCACAAATCCCACGTCTGCTGTCCAATGCTATATTGATCCCACTGTATATTATGTTCTCAAGGTGTCAAAATGAACATAACAATTTAACAATACTGTGTAGCTCTTCAAAATTATCAAGATGTGACATCCAAGTATTGGGAAACAAGAAGGAGAATAACTTTGTTGTTAACTCCAGAACATTAGCTACATATATATATACTTTTTTCAAATGCCCCAGGTTTGTCTTTCGACATTCCTGGTTTCTCTCCCGGCATGGCATACTTGTAACCCACTTCTGAGGTTGGGGCGCCTGGAAGGCAGGGTTACGTTGCCCCGATATGATGGGTGATGATGATGATAATGGTGCGCCAGGAGAGTCCCTAAGCATAAGCTTAGCCTAAGATGAATATGAATGATGATGATTGCGATGGCCATATGATTTCGGGGACCGTTTGGGCCTTAAAGTTTTCCTGACATTTGTCTTACAGGTGAGGAAAAACCCCGATAAAAACCTCACCCAGAAAACTGCCCCGACCGGGGACATATATAAAATATTTAAAAAAATATTTAGTAGAAAAGTAATATATAATTAATTATCATCATCATAGTACATTCACGAATTTAGGCCATTTGTTGACCTGTTTCGGCCTCAAGAGAAACACCATCCAGAAGTCTTTTGAGTGGACGTCCTGGTCTTCTTCTTCCTGCAGGTTGATATCTTAACATTAGTTTGGGTATTCTGTGATCTTCCATAAGGGGTAGTGACGTGTGTATAACCTCTCCTACCCAATTCTCATCCTCACCTTCTCGTGGTACAACCCGTTTTCACAAACGAGGCTCTGAGGACCGAGTCATGGCGGTATAACCGTTCCATCAGGTACTGAGTAAATGCGGTATCCTAATGTCTGTCCAGAGACTAAAAGATAGCAGCCCTACCACTGGACTACTTAGCGTCGGGCCAGTAACCTGTCCTAAGAAACTTCAAAACTACTTTCAAGTCTCAACACGAAAAAATCCAGAAGGAATTGAATATATAATTAATATACATGTAAATCAATAAGATACAATGAGTATTGATATTTAGATAACCTATAACTAACTAACTTAGTAGCACAATCATATTTGGAGGTCCATAACCGTGCAGATATGAACTATCCATACATCTCTATCGTGAGCTAATATTTTCTAATCCTTCCCTATATAATTGATCTCCCTCAATGATATTATTCTCCCACCTCGTTCTTGATTTACCTATTGGGCACTTTCTCTCTAGTTTTCCTACAAAATGTTTCCATGTCCCTATTTCATTCCCCATTAATGCCACATGTTCTGTCCATCACAGTCGACGAGACTTAACTTATTGCATTTGGTTTCCTATAAAGATAATATAGCTCACTGCTATGTGGTTACCTCCATTCACCTGTCTTGTTCATCTCTCTTTGGCCTAAAATTTTCTCTAAGCACTTTATTCTCAAATATTTATCTTTTCTCATCTTTTAAATAAGAGATTGTGTTTTGCATTCTTATAATATAACTGGATAAATTACCATTTTATATATTTCTTTGTGTTACAATTACATAACCAGAAATGTTGAATTGACAACATGGAGCATTGAATATAAAAAAAGGTTCAACTTTTTTGAGAAAAGTTGGGATGACAGTAAAAGTGATCCCACAACAGGCCCGGAGGCCCTTGGGGTAGTAGGAGGTTAAGGCTCCCACTTTTTCTAGACAATCAGCACTTTATGTCAGCCGGGTTGTCAGCCCTGCGTGACGGCCGCCTTTACCCCCAGAACAAGCGTCTGGTACTCATTTCCGTTAGAGGCTGAGTCGACCCCAGGGCCATAGTGCCGCCAGAGGGTTTGGGTCAGTTTAAAAATCCTGACCCCAACGGAACTTGAACCCTCGACCCTCCGGCTTGTAGCTCAGTGCCTTAGATAATATAAATTATTAATTTAGAAAATGAATATTATTAATGAAGTATTTGTTGTAAATTGACAATTTTGAGAAATTAGCAATTTTTTAAATTGAATAAATTGCTTGCTCGCAAATAATATGTCAACAGAACACAAGATTAATGAAAATAGCTGTGGATAATATTATCCATTTGGTTATAAAAAAACCATTGAGTAGGCAAAAATTATGTTAGAGAGACAAGGTGATATCATGATCTTACATGCCTAGAATATCATTTAGAAGGAAAATAATACAGGGTGTTATAAAGACTTGTAAATGAGACAAGAAAAAAAAAACTTTGGTTTGATTGAGACTTACCTGAGGAAGACTTGTTGATGTTGGACGGTTGGTAATACCTGTGTATTAAGTTGGCTGCAGTGAAGGCATGTTCGATGAGAGGTCCTGTACACATTATAAATACCAGGAGCCACAGTGGACACACACAAGCAGCAAGGCCTGCAGGCAATCCTGCTGCTAGTATTGCTATTACATGAGTGCCTGTGCTACTGTATTCTCTGGCAACGGCTCGTGGCAATACTTGCCAATCCTCCCCTGCAATGCAATACAAATTTCACTCTGCATTATAATTTCAATTTATATAGACTATAATGAAGGGGGAAAAAAAAAACGTAATTCACACCTTTGCATAATTCACTTCTTTTTCTTCTTGCAAGGATTAAACCTTTTTGGTTCGTTCCGGCTGCAAGTATTATAGCTACTGTGTCCATCTCTTTCGTGGGAATCTCTGATCTCCTTTTCCTCCTCTTGGTTGATAGTTCAGACTTTTCCTAGGCAATTTATTGGTATTCATTCTGCAGACATGTTCATACCATTTTCTCCTATACTCTTCTATTTTATCTGTCAAACTGATTATTTGTAGTTCTTTATGGATATCTTCACTTCATTGTTTATCCATTAAAGTATATCGTGCCACAAATTGTAAATATTTAATTTCTGCTGCTTCTGTTCTTTTAATTGACTGTTTATTCAGAGTCCATATTTCTGAGCCATACAATATTGCAGGTACAGCCAATACTTTATCATTTATCATCATCCATACAAGTATTAGGCCGTGTGGCCTGTTACATTCTCAAAGAGGAGTTTTCCATCCAGCGCTTTTTTGGACGTCCCAGCAATCTTTTGCCTTGGGGGCAGTAACGAAGCATGGCTTTTGGAAATCGATGAGACGGCATTCGTTGAAGATGGGCTTTCCAGTTGTTCTGGTAGTTTTGTATACAGGGTGCGGCAGCATAACTTCCTTTTTTTAAAACTTAATAAAATGCATTGTATGAATCAGAAAATTTTTATTCGTTTTTTATAATATAGGCACATACATAAAGTTTTGTTTTACTCAGTTTTGAAGATCAAATCAGGTAGGTGACGTCCCCCATTCTCCATACACTGAGTAAACCGATTTCTGGCGTTTGTCATGACTCCTGCCAGCATAGCAGGCGTTATGTTGGCAATTTCTTCCTGGATGTTGGTCTTCAAATCTTGTAGGGTCCTTGGACGGTTCACATAAACACGGGATTTCAAATAACCCCATAGAAAAAAATCACAAGGGGTCAAATCGGGAGAGCGGGCCGGCCACTTCAAATCGCCCCTAATTGAGATAAGGCGCTCTGGGAAGTGTTCCCTCAAAACAGTCATTGAAGTCACGTTCAGAAAGTTCCTGCACAATTGCCATCTTGTATGGATGGAAATGAAGATCACCATGAAGTATTCTCCTTACAGAACGATCGGAAAGTCCAAGGGCAGACGCATGTTTGCGCGCAGAACGCCGTGGTGATCGTAACATTGAAGCTCTCACTACCTCAATGTTCTCAGGTGATCTAATCGGCCGAGGGACTCCAGTTCTTCGTCTTGTCGCACTTGCAGTTTGTCTGAACGTAGTGACCCACGTAACAATTGATTTCCGGTCCGGGACAGGGGCCAACGGGGCTAAATTAAAGCGATTCCGAAAGGCGCGCCGGGTTGCGATCACAGAACATCCGCTCGAAAAGTAGGCCTCAATGGCAAACGCACGCTCCTCACTGTTCCAACGCATGATGGCGACTGAACTGTGTCAGGACAAAACTTTATAGTCCCCCCTCTCGAACAAGACCACTAGCGCTCCGCTACGACATCAACCGACTAAATGGCGCACATTTTAAAAAAGAAAGTTATGCTGCCGCACCCGGTATGTGAAGAATGGGTTCTATATCCACCAATACTTTATAAAATTTTAAATGTGTTTCTTTTCTTACTTTCTTTTCCAGAGTTCTTTTAAGGGCGCCACATAAATATTGAAATATTTGTAATTTATTATTTGTCTTTTTCTCTATTACAACTTAAAGATACACCTAGATAATTAAAAAAATTTACTTGTTCTAGCATTTTGTTATTTAGTACTATCTTTGTTCTTTCCATTTTGCATAATTCACTCACCAGGATTTTTTTTTGCATTAAATAAAAAAAATGCTCATATATTTCACACATATGACATTATTACATTTGTAAATTACTATCAGATTGGGTTGGGACAGTTTGAAGTTTCCTTTAATATCTAATAATGAGGAGAACTACCTGCTTTTGTGCTGTTAAAAACAGGCATTCTCATTGTACAATCTTTTTTTTTCTCCAATTACCATAGTTTTCAAAAGCCTGGCACGATAGATAACACATTTTAGAAATGTTATATGACAAAGATACAAAGACAAGCCTGCCTTGGATCTATATATCCCTAAAATTTTCCTTGTGCCATAGTCGAGCAGTTAAAGCAAGATGCCTTGGCGCAGAGCTACGGGACTTGCGCTGGTTCGGGTCTCCACAGGGAAGAAATTTTCTCATGGAATTTCGGCCAGTATGGGACCGGTTCCCACCCAGCATCTTGAAGAATTTGGGTAGCTACAATAAGTAGCAACTCCAGATTGAGAAGACAGCTATAATGGCTAGGGGACCCGACATGCTAACCACGTCACCCCTACACTGGCTTATGATTGTCTACCTCTATGATTAACAATGTGGACGTTAGGCCAGCAGCTGGCTGGTAGGCCAAGGGCCTTCTAGGCCTGTCATGCTTGGAGGAGAAACTTTCCTTGCATAAATCGTGCAACCACCTTTTAGATCACAAAAATATGGTAAAGAAGCGCATGAAATATGCAAGTAAATATGAAGATAGTGAACAACAATGAGTAAAATTTTATATGTGGATTTCTCAATTTTAATTGAAGAAAAAGCATTATTCAACATGACTCCATTATTGGTCATTATTTAGTTTTATTATTTGAAGAGAAAAATTATACGCTCAGACCGGGACTTGAACCCGGGACCCTTGGTTCTCTAGACCAAGTGCTCTACCAACTGAGCTACCTGAGCAAGTACCGATCTAAACGCAAATCTTTCTCTATATACATTGTAATTCCCGTCCACCAAATGCTGTGAAGCCATGCTTCTATCTTGCAAATGGCGGCTCCTTTATTAAGAAGACATATTTGGGAATTATACATTACAGCCAGTACGGCTTTTTCCAAGTTTTAATTATTGATTTCGTACATCTCAATGATGGATAAATCATATTTGAAGAGAAAAATTATACGCTCAGACCGAGTTTTATTATGTTCACATCTGGATAATATGACCAGTTGTCCTAAATTTCTTGAGGATGTGTCCTACATTTTCAATACTAGGTTTAGATGTCCAGGAAAAGTTGCAGAATGTCCTATATTTGAAGATATCTTATTTTAATGAACTATTTAACTCCTGCCCCAAATGGAAGTCAATGACCAATTATGTTTCAATGAATTTTGTTTTACAACCAATGACATACATGTTTTACCTCGCTATTTATCAAATTATGTTTACCAAAATAAAGAAAACTCCTCCTTTTCAATATTCTGAACAGATCGGAGCATTATTTTTCAGTGACTAACTCTCCAACAAATACGTTGAATATAGCAAATAATGAACATATTACTTCGAACTACACATTTTGATAATTGTGTTTTTAAATAATGATTTTACTGAGTTGTTTCCTAAAAAATAATTAGTAACCTATAATGTTGGTTATAATGTACAGCTTGATATGTTTAATATTTTCTCCACTAGGGTGCATTGTCACAATATTGCGATCTTAGTAGGTTATCATTGATTGTGATTTATTTGGAAATAAATAATATGATCAAGTTGCAGTGAATAAACATAACCACACATTTCTGATTTGTTTTCAAACATCACCGTTTACATTAAATATACAAATTTTTAAAATACCGATAACTACATTTAAATAGTGATTTTTTAGTCAACAGCTTAATTTTATTCGTTAAATAGTCCTAACAAATGCCAATCTTGATTTCCAAATCTTCTAGATAAATTGGAAATCACTCATGGCATTATTTATGAAAATTTAAATTTGTTATTCAGTCATTAGATTATTCCTGTCAAAAATTTAACTGCATTAAGAATTTATATTTTGTTATTTGAGTTTATTCAACTCTTCACTTCTTGTGAAGTTAATATTCATATCTTCTATATATTTAGACACTTAAATAAAGATATAAAAATAATGCTTGTTACCTCCAAGACACACAATGATGGCATGTAAAGGAGAGCAGACTTCCAGCAAGGCAAGAGCAAGACCCACAATGCTGAATATAGCCATAACGAGTCTTGCCCAGTCCACATCTCGCACTTCAAATGCACGTAGCAGGGGCACCGGGCTTCCAACCAGAGCTCTGCCAAGTAAATCAAATCAATGAATAAGATAAATTGCTACAATGCTAAAATATATGTAAAGCTTAAATAGTGATGCAGTATTTTGAGGTAATATTAATTTAACAAGTTCCAGTCCTGTGCAAATTTATTTTTTGAAATGAAAAAATTCTTGGTTCAGACGATAATTTTTCTTTTAAAAAAATTAATTGGTACAGTATATCATGATTAACTTAATGCCAAACTATCACACATACTACAGTGTTATTAATTTAAAAAGAAAAATTAATACCTGAACTGGGATTTGAAACTGAATCTCTAGCTTTATTCGCTAGTGTGGTATCCATTACATCATTCAGGTATTCTGGTGCAAGAATCAATTTTTATTTCCTACTAGCTAATACCTAGCATGCGCTGCTATAGCTAAATAAATGAAAATTAGTGTGCTTTTATATTTAGTTGAATAAGTAAAAGGAAAAATAATTATAAATTTATATTTTTAGATACCCCGTGCTGATTATCCGGCATTGTCCGGGAATCTACTTATCCTGATCTTCTTCTTCCTTCCAAGTACTAGGCCAAGGCCTGTTACGATCCTATAGAAAATTTTCCATCCAGCGTTTCATAGGATGGCCCAGTGATCTTCGTCCTCTTGGTATATAATTATAAACAGCTTTGGGGATCCGATTTGAACTCATTCTTTCTAGATGGCGTTTCCAATTTAGTTGGTACTGTTTAATATATTCCAAAATTGGCATAATCTTCAATTCTTTTAAGATATCGGTGTTCCTTTTCCGATCCCATCTGGTGTAACCCGCTGTTATGCGCATGAATCTCATTTCACAATCCGTTATTCTGCTTTCATGTTGTTTTTACATGCTTCACTACCATAGGTCTAGCCAAAGTGTTATATAAACGTAATCTGGTGTTTTTTTGTACAAGGGATGGTTTCATAACTTGATTAATAATTCCTAAACTTTTATTATAACTAGTAATTTTTTCAGGGATATCCTTTTCATCCCAGATAGAGAGATAATATCCAAGATATTTAAATTGATTAGATCTCTCTAAAATTTTATTCTGGAGACAGATTTTACTTTGTATGGGGTCCTTCCCATGAAATGCCATAATTTTAGTTTTGTTAATTGATATTTCCATATTAAATTTGGCATCTATTTTTTGTAAATCATAAATTGATCGTTGAAAATAATTTTCGGAAAGTGCCAGAAGAGCTAAATCGTCTGCAAAAAGAATAGCATCGAGTTTGAGGTTCCTATTGATGAGTATATATCCTCGTTGTGTTTTCCTCCATTCATTTATTAATTTATTCATGTATATAATGAAAAACACCGGTGAAAGTCCACATCCCTGTCTTACTCCAGTGTTGATCTTTTCCCAAGAAGATAATTTGCCATCTTGTTTAACAGAGATTTCATTATCTTTATAGATGTTGAAGATATTAGTAATATATTGTTGTGGAACGTTATCATCAGCTAAAATTTGTAGTAATATATTTCTGTCTACTTTGTCAAAAGCCTTTATGAAGTCAACGAAGGCGATATGAGTTTCTATATTGAATTCCTTGTGCTTTTCTAATAGTAGTTTTAGAGTAAAGAATCCATCTGTACAAGATCTCCTTTCTGAATCCATTCTGATCGTCTTGACATAAATGAGCTGAAATACGAAAATTAATGTATTTTATATTTAGTTAAATAAGTAAAAGGAAAGATTTATCTTGTAAAAATTTTTAGATACCCTGCTGTTTACCCGGCATTGTCCGGAAATCTACTCATCCCGATCTCCTTGACATAAATGAGCTAAAAGGCAAAATTCAATATTGCGAGTTATCTGTAAAAGAATACCCACCATGTGCTGCTATACTTGCACAGGAATCTACATACTTGTCTCGATCTTCTTGGCATCAATGAAAGACAAAAATGGTTATTGTGAGTTATCCATAAGAGATAAACATATGCTGTCGTAGACTTTTTTGTAGAGCTTTCTGAGATATTCAATTCTGTGTACATTAATTTTGTGTATTTGTTATGGTTTAGGCAGCGTAAGCCATTTAAGCGTCCAAAGAGCTACTTTTTTCGCTTTTCCACTACAAAGGGCGATTTTTAAGGGTGTAGGAGTTGAGTACCACAACTCTCTTATAGCCTATGTTCATGCTGGGAATCTCTTGAACATTTTGAAAAAAGCCCCATCACAATCGGATCAACTGCATGGCCGTGCATAAGGTATGAATAAACATTCATTTTTATGTATTAGATATTTCGTCTGAGGCAGAAAGCCATCGCTTATGATGCGATCAGATGGCTTCTAAATCAAGTGCCACAACACTCATAGGAGAGTCTGGGCTAAGTAGTTAGCTACTAACCTCATATCCACATTAGGTGGTGGAGGATCATTCAGCAGTACAGGGATGACTTGAGGTAAAAATTTCAGGTTTCTCAACCTGAAGCCATACATATTATAATAAACAGAAATCCTCACTATTGTAGAAGACACTGGTATCATACACTGACTGAAACTCCTTGTGAAAATTTTTTCTTCCAAGGGTACGCAAACCAGCAACATATTTCTGATATTTCATTCCACTGTACAACCAGTAAATATCACTGAGCAATAAAAAATAAACTTTTTTTTTGTCTCAGAAAGAAATATATGTGATTAAGATAGTATATTTTCTCCTGAATTCAATATGATATCTGTTTTTCTCCATCACGCAAGATTTCCGAAAGACAGGAATTTATAATTTCAAACACTTTAATATTTTCTACATTCGTAACTACACAGTATTCGAACATTCGGACTCACCTAGAAAGTAAGAAATGACGATTTTTTGCTATATTTCGCCTGTGGAGCATCCCTCTTGCTGGTCCAACAATAATCGGCCAGCATATTAGGATTCCATTTGCCTTGATATCCCTTTTCCATAGCTGAAATCTCCTGGGTTAGCTCATTTGGTTTTATTTTACAATGGACAAATGGACGAAAAAACGTTTATTAAAAAAATAATTATTTAAATCCATTAATTGAAGTTGAAATAAAAAATATCTGTGGGTGATGGAGAAATTCCGAATATATATTTGAAAACACGATAAAAAACTGCATTAAGTAGAACTATTGGTACTCATGAGACAAAAATCACGTTGACCAGTGTATTCGATCAGAGAACAAGTGACTTTTAACGTCGTGTTGGTCAATGTGATAACACATGTTCCCGTTAGAACCAATTGCCAACATGTTTACAAACTTATAAGGGGATTCCATCCTTGAAGAAAGTTGGCATAGAGTAGGATACATTGACGACGCTTTGCGGATGTCCTAGATTAGATTAGATTAGATTAGATTAGATTAGATTAGATTTAATTAGCCTGGTGGAGTTAAGGCTATGTGGCCTTCTCTTCCACTCACCAGGACAAACATATATTACATCAGAATATAACAATCTTAATTAACTCTAATATTAAACACTAAGTAAAAATTTGATCAAAAGATATCTAATATATTACGATCTATAATACAACCAGTTAATATTAGTAAAATCAAGACTAAAACTAATAATAAAATGTATACAAGCAAGGCATATTAAATTGTCCCTGTCTAGTGTATATAAAAAAACAAAGGAAAATAATTAGATATAGAAAACTAATTTTACGATTATACAATATTTAAAACAAAACAAATAAAATATTTGTTATTCTTAATATTATTTTCATAAATAATTAAATATATTAATATTGCTAAAAGAATACTATCAGTGAGGTGTATAAGTTAGTTTGTTATTAAATAATTCTTTAGTTTGTTTTTGAAGGATGTTATAGTTTGACAGTCTCTGACATAGGACGGAAGGGAATTCCATGTTTTGGTAAGTGAAACCGTAAAAGATAATGAATAATACACAGTGTGATGAGGCAGGATATAAAGGACAATGTGCTGATGAGATCGAGTGTCAAGATTGTGTGTGTCGGATAGTCTGATGAAGCGGCGTGATAAATAATTAGGCGATGATGTGTGAAGTATTTTATAGAGAAGGGATAAGGAATGGACAGTTCTACGATCTCTTAGACGAAGCCACGATAATTGTTCCAGGGACGGTGTAACATGGTCAAATTTGCGAATACACAAATAAAACGTGCGCAAGAATTATGAACACGTTGAAGTCTTTGAGTGGAAATAATATTTAAGTCTGTAAAAAGAGTGTCACAATAATCAAAATGGGGCATTGCAAGTGTTTCTACTAACATTTTCCTAAGGGCGAATGGCAAACAATTTCGTACACGATTTAATGAATGTATTATTGAGAAGACTGTTTTGCATGTATGGTTTATTTGTGTATTCCAATTTAAGTTTTTGTCAATAAATACTCCTAGAATTTTTACTGTCTCACTATAAGGGATTTGAACTCCATTTAGTGACACATGCGAAACTGTGTTTAGGTTAATTGTAGATAATAGTCTCTGGTGACCCATAATGATTGATTGTGACTTTCTAGGATTTAATTGCAGTCCATATTTAACTGTCCAAGTCATTAGTGAGTCAAGATCCTCGTTAATTTTGGCAACAGCGTCATTTAGTGAGTATTTGTCTGTGTGGATGTAGATTTGCATGTCGTCTGCAAATAAATTATGTTTGCAATGCTTTAGGGAGTTAGATAAGTCATTTATGTAGATTGAAAAAAACAAAGGTCCAAGTACCGAACCCTGTGGAACCCCAGCTTTACGGAAGGACCAAGAAGAACATAATGTATGATTTCCTACAACAGATTGCTGGTCCTATGCTCCAGATAGGAGATAAAGGAGATGATGATATCCCAAGAGTCCACCTAAATTAGTGTTCAAGTTAGGGTGAGAAAATGGGATAGATAGTACTCGATATTAGTTTAGTGTTCACTTATTTGTTAGTTAATTTTTATGATAAGTTGGCTACACTGTCTGAGCAATGACTAATACACATTTTCCATCCATCCAAAGGCTGATTGGCTCAAATTCGAGCTTTGGCCTCCCTTAACTTCTGCCTCCAATCATTTCTATTTTGCGCAGCAAGCCTCCAGTTGCGACACTTAAGTAGGTTTGCAGCATCTTCCTTAATACCATCCTCCCATCGTTTTTTTGGTCTTCCAACCCGTCTATTCCCCATAAAACTTGCTGTAAGCACCTTTTTTTATGCTTGGTCTGTTGAGAGTCTTTGTACATGGCGAGCTCATTCTAATTTCTTTAACTTAATAAAATTGACAAGGTCAGGTTCATTGTATTTGTCATAGAGTTCTTTGTTGTATCGTATTCTCCACCGACCATTAATATTTATTGGTCCAAATATTTTCCTGAGTACTTTTTTTTTAAAATTATTTAGGGCTACCTCTGATCTTTTAGTGAGGCTCCATGTGTCACTACCATACGTCAAAACTGTTCTTATTAAAACTTTATACAGCCTTATTTTAGTTGCTGAGTGTATGTTGTTACTCTTCATTATTTTGTGAAGTGAGCAGTAATAAGCTTTGTTGGCTTCTTTGTGCTGGTCGTTATTATCTGTAATACATGAGCCAAGATAGTTAAAATTTTTCACAATGTTAAAACCTAATTCTTTTATGCTATTAGATTGCTGTTCTGTCATTGGTTTAACACCCGTCTGTATCATAACTTGTGTTTCTACATGTTAATTTCTAGTTACATTGCAAAAAGCTGATATTGGGTAACTATGAGCCCAACTTCTCACTTTATTTTAAGGCATTTCTCACATTTTTTGGGGGGGAAAAACCAAACATATATTTCTCTCAGGTAATTATTCACATACTGCAACAATAAATTGTTTTTTTTCCTTTTTTATTTCATTTTATATTGGTAACATGGTGACATCGAATCCCCCATGTTTCATAGCTGTTTACTAACGCAGGATGTCTTAGGGTCGAATGTTTGAACGCATTAGACAGTAAAAGGCGTTCTCTGCTGATAAAGTTTTATCCAAACACATTTTTCTTACTCAGAAATCTATTAACGCGGTAATAATTGTAAGCTACCTGGCAAGGTACCTTAAGATCGTAGCTCAAGATATAAACTTATGTGAAAATCCCGAAGGGAACCGATGGTAACCGATGTAGTTTGAATCTTATCCAAGATGTCGGACCTTGAAGACTTCTATCATGTTTTCGGTATACGCGGAGAAGAGGAATTTGATAGAGTCTACCAAAGAATTCAACTGGAAGAACAAGAGAATCGGCGTAATATTGCGCGTTGCAGACGTGTTTGTATACGGTATTATTTGCGGGATGCAAGCATAAATGTATTCCTCTATAGCAGACGAAAATAACGGAAGTGGTTTAATCGCTGAGAATTCTGGGTAATTCGTTGTCAATATTACGAAAACGTCAACATTCATGCATGACCGGTTAAGGCGGCCGTTAATTCGATCTCAGCTCACCAGTGATTGGAAGTAATTTGAGTAGAGACTAATGTATTTGCATACGACCCTTAGACTGCTCGCATAAGTTGTGAGACAGAATTAAATTAAACTTACAATAAATATTGTAAATAATTCTAATCATAGATATTATAGAAAAGAAAAGATTACAGTGGAATGGCCATTCAAAAGAATGCCAGACCAAAGATTGCCTAAAATTGTAATAGAATGGTCCCCAATGGAAAGGAGGGAGAGAGGAAGACCGAAGAAAACTTGGTTAGAAGGGGTACAAGCAGCTATGAATATCAGAGGATTGGAGGAAGATCAATGGATGGACAGAGAGGAATGGCATTTGGTTTTTGGAAGACGGCGGCAGCTGCCATGATACTGGATGATGATGATGAATTCTAATATTCTCCTGATTAGATTGTTGCTCCTTCAGAAATCAGAATTATAATATATAAATGAGACTATTATAAAAACTTAATGTATATGAAGTGAGATTACCTGAACTGGTACATGAGGGAGAGAATGATTGCAAATGCACAGTAAGACAGGAGCATTATAACAAGTGTGGAGACTGCTGCTGCGAGTTTTACTCTCCTGTTCTGTGGGTGTGTGAGAGACTGTGACATGAGACCCATAAACCCCAGGAAACCAAATGAATACAGCGCAGTTCCCATCAGAACCTGTAACATAGTTAACACACATTTACTGAATTGCCTGTAGCACTATTAAATGCCAATCTTATCTTTTCTGCAAACATCTTGTCCAACAATCTGTTTTCATTTCTTTCATATCCTCTTCTGCATCTAACATTTTTGTAGTTTTCTCTCTCAATGCATCTGTTCTTACCAGATTTTCTCTATTAATAATTATAATAGCTTTATTTTACTAGCAAGAGTTAAAGACTACCTGGTCTATAATATTATAATGATATTGTGAAAAGAAAAATTAATATCTGATCCAGGAATCAAACCGTGGACCTATAGTTCTCCAGACTAGTGTGCAGCCCACTACATCATTCGAGACTTGGCACAAACATTAACAATTCTTTCCACATATACAATTCTATAATTATCGTTTCGTCTGCTGCCAGGTAGGTGTAGTGGGCTGCACACTAGTCTGGAGAACTAGAGATCCACGGTTCGATTCCTGGTTCAGACATTAATTTTTCTTTTCACAATATCATTATAATATTATAATATGATCCATTATTGGAACTGTGTTAAAATAATAGTATTGGAAAATGTTAAATAACTTGTCTACCACTCAACCAGGTTAGAAAAAAATACAAAAAAATTACTTTTACATCTAAATTACAGTAAACAAAATTTTAGTATATCTACATAGACATTTAGTATTCATCCATAGTAATTCTGCCCGAAGGCAGGTCATGCTATGCTTGCAGCTTTACTAGGGAATTGTGTAGGTGTGGTAGCTTCCCGTTGCTTTCCACACCGGTGAAGGATGATGATAATGATAAGGATGATGGCCATATGATTTCGGGGACCGTTTGGGCCTTAAAGTTTTCCTGACATTTGCCTGACAGGTGAGGAAAAACCCCGATTAAAACCTCACCCAGAAAAACTGCCCCGACCGGGGATCGAACCCGGGCCCGCTGCGTGACAAGGCAGCACGCTACCTCGAGACCACAGCGGTGGACACATTTAGTATAGACCACAGTATATCTACAATACAATTATTATTAATAATGTATTTTGATTTACACTAGATCTAACAAATGAAATATAAAATGTTCAAGATAGAAAAATTAAAAAAAAACTATTAATGACATAGAATTAATTTAACTTAGGAGAAAATTATTTAACGACAAGTAATTATTTATGCACGACTTAAAAAGTGTCAAGATGTGCAGGAACCCCTGATATCTTGAGACAGGAAATTCCAGGAATGGGCAGAAACTACTATGAAAGAAGTAGAATAAGAGGAAATGTTGTGGAGAGGGATTGTTAGCAGACTGTTATCTTGTGACCTCGTGTTAATATTGTGGTAAGAATATAACTTCTCAAATCTGGATGCCATGTAACTAGGAGTGTAGGAATTACATTTTTTAAATTACTATATACCCTGTCCGCACTTAATGTGATCCTCGTCAAAACAAAACCATGTGACCTGCTCGCTTTTCATTGGTTATGGACACCGACGTACATTGTAGAAGCAATAAGTACGCGAAAAAGTAGTTCCCTTCATTAAATTAAAAATATGTCCTGTAAATATACTTGTCATTCTTCGTGAATGAAAACAATAATATTCAAAACATACAAAATATTCTAAAATATACCAAATCAATAATTACAACTTAAAATAGTTTATTACATATGGTGATGCATTTGAGTCATGCTTCAGCCGATTCTCATGAAACAAAATGGCTGAAAGTATTGAGTCTTCTGTTGCTGTGTCGTCATCTCCCTGTCAAAAGTCACTGTAATTGTGGCGCGAATGGCAGAGGATATTGCTTCTACAGTGTATGTCGGTGTCCGTAAGCAATGAAAAGCGAGCAGGTCACATGGTTTTATTTTGACAGTATCACTTTATGAGCAGACAGGGTGTAGTGTATCTGGATATGCATGCTATTATGAATTATAAGGGCTCTTGTCATCCCAGTTTTCTTAAAAAAATGTTAAATTAAAAATATCCCAATATTCCAGTTATAACATGACCACTTTCTTTAAAATAGGAGAAATAAGTCTTCGAGAATAAAGTGATTTGGAAAATTTTTGGACCATAGAGAGTTGAACATATAGGTGAATGGAGAAAACTATATAACAACCAAAGTTACGTGATCATTGTGGGAAGTCAGATGTAGAAAAATGATTCTTGTAAACTGTAATGAACAGGACATGTGGCATGAATGGGAAGGAAAATTGGCATGAAAACATCTAGTAGGAATACTGGAGGGAAAGTACCCAATAGGTAGGTGAAGAATGATGTGGGTGGTGAATGGAAAATACATAGATATGTGGAGAGTTAATATCTGCAAGGCCATGAATCTTGAGGTTCTATAGGGTCAGTGAGTTAGCTAGTTAATGTATAAGACACATAGGGAATTGAACCCATGATCTTCCAGCTTGTAGCATATTGCCTTAACCAACTACGTTACTGCATACCCCCCAGATGGATACAAAAAAGATGAAATTTACAAGATTATGGAAGAATGGTAAACGAAAGAAAGTTAGAGGCAGAAAAAGACATCAGATGATAGACAATATTAAAATAAATGGTTTATATGCGGATACAAAAAGGAAAGCTGCATTAAGAAAAGAATGGAGAATGCTGAGTTTGCAGTGAAATACCTACTCTTCGGCAGAACACTATGAATGAATGAATGAATGGAAGAGTTTGTCAGATGAGAACTTAATATATTTCAAGGAGATCACATTTCTGTTTAAATTGAGTTGCCTAAGTACCACAGTGGTTTAGTGATAGTGCATGGAACCAGAAACTTGGGTTCAAATCCCAGTTTAGGTGTAAATTTTTCTCTTAAATATTAATTTGTCCTTAAGTGTGAATGACAAATTTAAAATAAAAACATCGAAACTACGAAACTATAAGATTTACTAGCCAGAAAAGTAGTTAAAAGAGTGATAAACATTGAAAAAATAATAATTAATTGCTACCGGTATCAATTTTGAGATATATTTTAAGGGAAACGAAAGCCATCCTGGGCTGTAATGCCACTGAAAAAGTAGTAGTAAGTTGTATTGAATTTTGGTAAAACAGGCATGTGCAATAGGGTGGGCCGAAAAAACTCATTTTTTTATTTCGAAGTTGTAATAGCGCGGAAAAGTTGCGAATTATATAGCTAAAAAAGAAAAAAAAATCAATCAGTTGACATCTTCCGGTCGCGCAAAGGCTTTGAAGTTTGGCAAAATATGAAAAAAAAAACTTCATTTTTGCAATTATTTTTTTTTTTAATATCAAGTAGGTATTGCTGATCTTTGCTAAGCGCGTTTATGTCTATCTGTGGGATCTGAAAATTAATATCTGGAAGTTATTTAGCAAATACCAAAAATGCGTAAAAATATAACTTGTTCATTATTCTGGCAAATTTTGGAGCTTATGCGCGACCGGAAGATATCAACTGTTCTAAACCAAATTAAGGCACCATGTTTTTAGGCTCTATTTGAAGACGTTACAAACTATTACATTACGAAAACATCTAATTAAAAAATTAAAGAAATAATCTCAAAAATGTATTTTTTTTTCATATTTTGCCAAACTTTAGAGCCTTTGCGCGACTGGAAGATGTCAATCGATTTTGATATTTTTTTTCTTTTCTTTTGTCTATATAATTCGCAACTTTTCCGCGCTATTGCAACTTCGAAATAAAAAAAATAGTTTTTTCGGCCCACCCTAATGTGCAATTTTCTCAGCTATTCACTCCATTGGGTACTATAAGTTCATAAAGGTCTACATAAAATGCGTGATTAAAAAAAAGGAACTGAAGACTAGACAAGTCGTCAGGAAGAGAATAAAATGGCAATAGCTTTGTGCTAGGAAATCTCTAATAAAAAATAGTCTTCTTAGAGAAGGAAAGATCAAGAGAAAACCAGTGAATTTTAAGATAAAACATTTGAACATTTCTGGGAAGTTGTGTAATAATTGTAACTCATAGAGAATGACAAAACAAGAAAAAAATGAAATACATATTTAAATGATTAATAATTGAGAACATTATTTTTTAACAAAATGTTTTTAAACATTTGTTTTGATAAGCATACGGTCTCGTCGTTTTTTCATGTCCAAATCGATGTGTGTTGAATTAATTGTTTTTACCATTAAATTTTTACTTTACATAAAATTAAATATTTTTATAAATATGGTGATTTTAAATTCGCTACTGTCTAGTGAGACCAAAATTACCGGGTTTATTCAGTGATACCCCTTATTTACAGGTCTTTCCACAAATCCTAAATGGCTAAAAATTCAATTTATAATTATATTTACAGGAGTAAACCTAACTTTTTCCCTCAGCACTTTCTAGGGCTCGCGGGTATGCCACGCTTACATTGAAAGTTTTATTGTGCGTTTCAATATAACTTGACTTAATTTCAATTAATTTTGTAAATATTTATTTGGAAATAAACCGTATTTTAAAATACAATTACTTTTTGTATTTATTGAAAACAATTAGTAATATTCTACTAAATAATCCTTGAAATGAAAATAAAGACTTTTCAAATATTTTTCGATCCATGGCCCATTTTTAGCATGCAATTCTAAAAGTAGATCTCAACGAATTCTTCGCACCATAAAACATAGTCTGGTAACATCGCAGGATAATAAACATAGCTGAAAGATTACTGAAGGTCATTTTGAAGAGTACTTTAATTTTTTGTCAGAAAAAAATATTCAAATAAAAGTTTGTTTACTCTTTAACCCATTCGCCTCAAAAGGCGAGGTAGACTCGCCGGCAGTTAAATGACCTTCAACTCAGAAGACGAGGTACACTCACTTAACTCTGCTGTTATATATTTTACAATATTTTGTACATCCCTTAGCAGGGTAATCTTTTGTTAATAGTAGAGGAATGTGTTTTTGTCTTAATTTTTACTGTGTTTTCAAGTACCGTTATCTTCTGTTTGTTTCGAATGTTTGAAAATATACAATATAATTTACGGTAGCTTAAATCCAGTTTCTGGGGAAATGTATTGAGCATTTAAACATGAAGCGAATAGCTTAAAAAAGACACTACTTGTGAGACAGTAACTGTATTAGATCAGGTTAGGGGTGTATGCCTGCATGGTCATGAACTTCCGTTTTTGAGAGTGCCATTTAGGGTCGTATCTATGAACGCATTAGACCGTAAAATTCGTTCTCTGCTGAGAAAGTTGCATCCAAAGACGTTTTTGCGTACTCAAAAATCTGTTCATGCGATAATAATTGTCGAAATTCCTAAGCTACCTGGCGAGGTGACTTTGCAGAGAACGAATCGTGAGCAACCCGATGGTAACCGATGGTAACCGATGTAGTTTGAAACCTTGCCGCGTACCTTGCTGCTTTATCCAAGAAGTCGGACCTTGAAGACTTCGATCATGTTTTCGATATACGCGGAGAAGAGGAATTTGATAGAGTCTAGCAAAGAATTCAACTGGAGGAACTGGAGAATCGGCGTAATATCGCGCGATGCAGACGTCGTCGTATACGGTATTATTTGCGGGATGCAAGCGTAAATGCGTTCCTCTAGCAGACGAAAATAACGGAAGTGGTTTTATCGCTGAGAATTTTGTCTTTAGGATTTGCTGGGTTGGCTTTTTTTCATTTATTAACTCATGCTTTATTTAAGGCATTCATGACCAGTTAGTGGGTAGCTAATTCGATCTTTGCATTTGCTCATGGGAAGTCAGCTCACCGGTGATTGGAAGTAATCTGAGTAGAGACTAATGTATTTGCATGCGGCTCTTAGTTAATTATAGAGTCATGAAAATTAAAATATTGTATGCTAAATGTACACAAATAAAGATAGGGACTGGGGAGGGAGAGATGGCGATAGTTAGGTATATGTTTATGTTTTCATATTAGATTTTTTCCCAAAAAAAATATACATTTTAATTTACATTGCACATAGGACTGTTTGGCTGTATGTGCGTATTCTGTTGAACAAATAAAAAACATACGAATATATAAACAAATACATGGCTACACACTTTCTCATACATAAGAAAGACATAAAAATTAATATATATATATATATATATATATAAACTCTACGTCTACAGTACATACACAATAATACACATGTACACTTGTACATAAAAAAAAATACTATGTACATATATGACAAAATCTCACTTTGTACAACAATAATGATGATGATGATAATAATAATAATAATAATAATAATAATAATAATAATAATAATAATAATAATTAATAATAAACTGCTACAGAACATAAAAAACCCACATACACGGATATTTGTAACATACCCCTGACCAACCACACTGTGAGAAGCTGTGTTGTATCCAATTAGTTGTATCAGCTTGCATGGAGCCCACGAACACAAAGAACACCACAGTCGTCACCAGACTCACATTCAATATCAGTCGCAGAACATTCGAATGCTGTAAATAAGCGTAAACATAACTATTTTGCCAATGAAACATCAGAATATACAGGGTGTCCCAAAATTAGCCCGACAAACTTTGGGAGCTGATAGATAACATCATTTAAAACACTTTTTGTTAAGGTAGGTTTTTTTGCTGCGGTGCTTCGTTTAAGCGTTGGACGAGTTAATGTCATTGCTGCCTCCCACCCATTTGGTTTAGATATGTAAATTACATTTGTGGTACAGTATGTATTTTTTAAAGGAAACACACAAAATAAACAAAACAAAGACGCTTCAATTCGTTTAGCATACATGTTTACTTCTTGAGCTCATCGTTGTGTTTCCTTGGCATTGTGCGTTAGTTTGCTGGAATACCTGATGCTTACTACTTTATTTACAACATGGAAAGGTACACATGGAGTGAGATGACGGACATGCTGTTGGTGTATGGAAAAGCTAGTTCGGGTCGTGCGGCTGTAAGGCTTTACCAAGAACAGTTCCGAAACCGAAGAGTTCCTATTCACACTACATTTGCCAGCATTGAACGTAGACTATGCGAAAGAGGCTCCTTGGATAGACGAGCAGAAGGTTAAGGACAGCCGTGTTCTGTACGGACTCCTGAGAATGAGGAAGATGTGTTGCAGTGCATTGAGAACAATCTTGCAGCTAGGACTCGCGCCATCGCCTGACAATTGCACATAAGTCGTAGCACTGTGGGAAGAATTCTGCAGGAAATGTTGTTGCACCCTTTTCACCTTGAAAAGGTCCACGCAATGAGGCTTCAAGACTATCCTCTGCGACAGCAATTTTGTCATTGGTATCTGGACAAAATTGAAAACGATGTACTGTTTGAATCCCATGTCATGTTCACACGTGAGCAGTTATTTAATAGTCGGAATTCACATGTTCGGGCCTTCGAAAATCCCCATGCTACATTTCAGAGGTCACGTTAGCTGAGATTTGGTGTACACAAATGTAATTTACGTATCTAAACCAACTGGGTGGGAGGCATTAATGATATTAACGCGTCTGAACCGCAGCAAAAAACCTTCCTTAACAAAAAGTGTTAAAAATATTGACATCTATCAGCTCCCAAAGTTTGTCGGTATAATTTTGGGACATTCTGTAGAGTTAGCCTTACACAATACATGCTAAGCGGTGAGAGATATGGATTTTGTCCCTATTCACCTTTTCATTACAACTTTGTAAGGGCCTTATTACAGCAATAACGATCACAATGATATAAGCAGTTCTTGCGCCCAAAAAACTAAGGAGCTTCCCTGTCGTATTGTACAATTGTCTTTCAGCCGATCCCAATGGACTTCTCTGTTTCCGATGATCGCGGGTTCAAATTCTACTGGGATAGGTGGATTTTTAGGGCCATAAGAGTACTGAACATGGTTTACTTCGGAAGTTAAATAAAGAAGCGAATCCCGTGTCGTACATTTGTGGCACGTAATAGAACCTCAAGCCTGGAATAAGAGTAATATGAAAAACAATTTAAATTGTCATATGTAATGCCACGAGTGATTTCCAAATTATCGATAAATTCACGACACACGAAGTGAATTTGTCTAGAGAATTTGGAAATCAAGAGCGGCATTTGTTAGGACTATTTAACGAATAAAATTAAGCTGTTTACTCACAAGTCATTATTTAAATATAGTTATTTTAAAATATTTATATATTTAATGTAAACGGCGATGTTTGAAAACAAATGAGAAACGATCGGATTGCTTCTTTAGTTCGTCACTGCAACCAGATCATATTATTTATTGCCAAAGGAACGCAATATTGTATGAATGAACTCTAGTGGAGAAAAAATGAAACACAGCAAACTGTATATTAATTCATTTCTGATGTCCTATGATGTAAATATGACAATTATATTTTTCTGGAAAAAAAAAATACATTTAAGAAAGTGCAAACAGTGTTATATTTTTTTGGTGGTATAATCAATTGCTACAAATGTTTTTATATTAACTCCCGCATGCGGTATGTGTTGACATTCATGCACTATATATACAATCTGGTAGCCGTATTTTTTAGCGAGTCAGTCACTGCAAAATAATGCTATGGTCTATTCAGAATGTTAAAAAGGAGGTGTTTTTTTATTATGATAAACTTTAGTTGGTAAATTCTAGGCGAAACACGACTGTGATTGGTTGTAAATAAAAAAATCATTGTAACGTGATTGGTCATTGACTCCCATTTGGGGCATGAGTTAAATAATCACGATAATGCATTAGTTGTTAAAGAGACTCGTTAAAAATATGGGATCGGAAAAGGAACACCGATATCTTAAAAGAATTGAAGACTACGACAATTTTGGAATATATTAAACAGTACCAACTAAATTGGAAACACCATCTTGAAAGAATGAGTTTAAATCAGATTCCCAAAGCTGTTTATAATTATATACCAAGAGGACGAAGATCACTGAGCCGTCCTATGAAACGCTGGAGTGAAAATTTTCTGTAGGATCGTAACAGGCCTTGGCCTAATACTTGGAAGGAAGAAGAAAGAAGAAGAAGAACATAAACGGTGAACTAGAAAATGAAGAATTGTTATAGCATGCAGGCTTTCACGACCGGTAATCATTGTGTTGAAAGATTCCGGGCTGTAGGGACGTGACCCATGACTGGTGTTTCTCCCACTTTTTCCCTCGACTACGGAGGGCATCTTGAGTGGCAAGTTCTCCTAAGCGGTGTTCACTTGTTGGAGGCTCGACTGTGTATGACCGGAACACGGGGTTCCAGCCACCCAGCAATCTACCGCTCATACAAAGCCGAGCCTTCGACCAGGGAACACCATGTAGAAGAACTCAGCACTGGATATGCACTCCGTATACGAGGGAGGAACACCAGTTATGGACTAGAACCATATAGCCCGGGATATTTTAATACAAAGAAGGATTCTGCTAGATGCTTTCTGGAAAATACGTACAGGTTCTGCAACCTGTGTAGTAAAAAAGTAAAGGTAAAGTGATCCCACTACAGGCCTCAGGAGGCCCTTGGGGTAGTAGGAAGTTAACCCTTTAATTCGCAATGTATCCCTTTGGATACATCAATTGGTTCAAATAATTTAATATTTTAAATAAATCAGAAGAAAACGAACAAAAAGAAACCATTTAAATATGTGTCTAATTATGCAATATACCTAATAATAGTTATACAATTTTCCGTTTTCACTGCGGTCCGCCACATTCAAATAACTAACAGAAGAAATTCGTGTCTTGCCAATTTAAGGGTTAAGGATCCCACTTTTCTGGACATTCGGCACTTGATGTCAGCCCTGCGTGACGGCCGCCTTTACCCCGGGACAAGCGTCCGGTACTCATTTTCCTTAGAGGCTGAGTCGACCCCAGGGTCATAGTGCCGCCAGATGGTTTGGGTCAGTTTAAAAATCCTAACCCCACCGGGACTCGAACTTTTGACCTTTCGGCTTGTAGCGCAGTACCTTAACCACTATGCTACGGCGTGTCCCGACCTGTATAGTACATACATTTAATTTTGTGACGTTACTTGAAATTAAACATACTTACCTCTAATCCCATAACGAAAAGTAAGGACGGTACTACAGTGACAACTAGCGCCATTATATCGGGAGGTTTTCCTCCCAGAAAACTGGGAAGGGGCCCTATCTTGTTTTGTATCCACGTTTGATGTCTCCAGCCTGCTATGTAGTCCATTGTTGCACTCATTGCACGGGAACATGCAGCTAGGGCAGCCATGTTGGCCAATAGACTCATCCACATGGCTAGGAAACCCGACAGATCTTCATTCAGATACCTTCTTCTCCTGCGGGTTATTCTAACCTGCATCACTTCCAGCTTCCCTCTGCACACAGCTGTAAACAACAACTTTCTGTAAATGTCAAATTATGTAGAATATGAACAATATTTTAAATAATTATACGTATTTTTTTGTAGTACTAAAGGGTTTTGTAGAGTGGAAATGAAATCAAAAGACAAACTCTGAGGTTGTTCAGGAATGAGGAGTCTTTGATAAATAGGGAACCCATGTTCTCCTATATACACCGTGTCCATAAATGCTCAGAGCAATTTGTTACGACCACCAAATTAGGAACGCAAATGAGAAATTCTGGGCAGACGAGGTTAAGAGAGAACTCCAAAAGATTGGGATGGGTTGGGTGTGGGAAAAAGGGACTGAAAATCGCAAGAATGTGTGGAGAAAAATAAGAAGGAGGTACTTAGATATAAACCGACAAAATATTTTGGCCGAATGTGCGGGAAAACGATCACTGTTTTTACAAAGAGACCTAAAACAAGTTTGGGGAATAGAATCTTATATACTCAATCTAGGATTTAAAGAGAGATCAGGGCTTGTTTGGTTCAGGTTAGGGGCATGGAAATTTTTAAAAATTAGCGACGATCACGATATGCGAATATGTCCAATGTACGGGAACTTTGAAGGCGAGATACATATATTAGGAAAATGTAACGATTTAGAATATTGGAGGCATCAGTTATTACCGGAAAGATTTCTAAATTCAAATCGGGAAAGATTGGCATGCTACGAGTTACTGGTAAACCCAGAAAA
Source organism: Diploptera punctata (assembly GCA_030220185.1). Lineage (NCBI taxonomy): Eukaryota > Metazoa > Arthropoda > Insecta > Blattodea > Blaberidae > Diploptera > Diploptera punctata. The sequence continues at coordinate 532,462 of JASPKZ010004932.1, forward strand.
CTGAATAAACTTGGGTAGATTTCTGGACAAAATGCGGAAAATAAGATCAACACTTATTCAGAAATAAATAAATATGTCAACAAATTATAATACCATTAGTTATTAATAATTCTACATAACTAAGTTAATGTATAATGTAATTGTATTGATATCTAATTGTAATATTATTGTGTTTTTTAAGTATATTATTACCAAACATCGGACTGTCAACAGCACGTACGGCTTACTCTTCGTGCGATCCATATTTGTAAATAACATTGAATGCATCTTACTTTTAGTTTAATAAAGTCACTATGTATGTAAGTATTTCCAACTTTACAACTTTCTTCTTCTTCCTTCCAAGTATTAGGCCAAGGCCTGTTACGATCCTATAGAAAATTTTCCCTCCAGCGTTTCATAGGACGGCCCAGTGATCTTCGTCCTCTTGGTATATAATTATAAACAGCTTTGGGGATCCGATTTGAACTCATTCTTTCAAGATGGTGTTTTTGCAATTTAGTTGGTACTGTTTAATATATTCCAAAATTGGCGTAGTCTTCAATTCTTTTAAGATATCGGTGTTCCTTTTCCGATCCCATCTGGTGTAACCCGCTGTTCTGCGCATGAATCTCATTTCACAAGCCGTTATTCTGCTTTCATGTTGTTTTTTTAGTGTCCATGCTTCACTACCATAGGTCAACACTGGTCTAGCCAAAGTGTTATATAAACGTAATCTGGTGTTTTTTTGTACAAGGGATGGTTTCATAACTTGATTAATAATTCCTAAACTTTTATTATAACTAGTAACTTTTTCAGGGATATCCTTTTCATCCCAGATAGAGAGATAATATCCAAGATATTTAAATTGATTAGATCTCTCTAAAATTTTATTCTGGAGACAGATTTTACTTTGTATGGGGTCCTTCCCATGAAATGCCATAATTTTAGTTTTGTTAATTGATATTTCCATATTAAATTTGGCACCTATTTTTTGTAAATTATAAATTTATCGTTGCAATCATTTTCGGAAAGTGTCAGAAGAGCTAAATCGTCTGCAAAAAGAATAGCATCGAGTTTGAGGTTCCTATTGATGGGTATATATCCTCGTTGTGTTTTCCTCCATTCATTTATTAATTTATTCATGTATATAATGAAAAGCACCGGTGAAAGTCCACATCCCTGTCTTACTCCAGTGTTGATCTTTTCCCAAGAAGATAATTTGCCATCTTGTTTAACAGAGATTTCATTATCTTTATAGATGTTGAAGATATTAGTAATATATTGTTGTGGAACGTTATCATCAGCTAAAATTTGTAGTAATATATACAATATATATATATATAATATATATATATATATATATATATATATATATATATATATATAGTAATATATACAAGTCTTATACAACTTTCTATGAGATGAAAACTATAGAAGTTGGAGTTATGTTGGTTTATGATAGATGAAAGATAACCTCTCAAAGCTTATAAAGCAATGTCAGTGTACTTCTACATGTGCAACTCTTTTTTTTTTTTGCAACTCTTGTCGCTCGCAGAACATCTAAGCTATATTCAGTTTCTCGCCATACACTATGCAGCATTTCTTGGGCCATGCTAGCAAAAGGATCAGCTACCCTTCTTCTCAAAGTGTTCAAATCAGGTACATGTGTTGAATATATCTGCTCCTTTATATAACCCCAAACAAAAAATCTAGGAGGTTTATGTTTGGGGATCGCAGTGGCCAGGGTGTTGGACCATCGCGCCCAATCCATCTGTTAGGAAATGTGTTATACAGCAACTCTTTGACGTAACCCAGACATAACCCCCTAGATTTTTTTGGGGGGTTATGTAAAGGACAGGGTATATGCAACACATATGCCTGATTTGAACACTTTGAGAAGAAGGATAACTGATACTGTTGCTAGCATCACCCAAGAAGATGTTAGTTATAAAATTTTTACCTGGTAAGTCAGTCGTCCTCAACTAAATTATTAAATTTCAAGTTATTCCAATATGGAGACCGTAATGTAAAACATGTGTTACACAAGAGAGTGGTTAGAGTGCAGGATATTGTTAAACACTTAGAAATTGAGATTTCATAATGCCGTAGCCAAACCTACTCTATTATACGGAAGTGAATGCTGGACACTTCGAACAAAAGATAAATCCCGCATTAATAGTTCACAAATGAGATTCCTCCGATCACTAACAGGAGTAACTTTAACGGATAGAATTAAGAGTGATGAGATGAGGATGCAGTGGGATAGTAGGGAAATGGTGGAACGTATACAAAATTATCAGATTAAATGGTTCCAACACATCCAGAGAATGTCAAATTCCCGTTTACCAAAGATGATTTACCACCTCAAACCTAAAGGCAAAAGAGACCTCGGAAGACCCTTCTGCCGTTGGAAAGATCAGTTTTTGTAGTCGCAGAACGGGCATCATCACCCAATACTGCAAACGGAAGAAGATTTAGAAATTGTGTGACTGGTTTAGAACTACTATTGGAGACGGGTCAAGTTCACTGCTCATCCCAACACATGTCGGAAAAGGGTGACTACTTACAAAAAAAATATGGTTATTCTCAAGTCTAAGAAAGTGGCCATTTTTACAATGCTAGCCGGAATTAATTATAACCCCTCTAAGTTTGTGAAGGGGCTGGAATATATATTCACCGTCTTGAGTAGAATATTGACTTTTTGTATTTTATGTGTGTCCAGGACAGACGCACATTTAAAGTGATCCCACTACAGGCCTCAGGAGGCCTTTGGGGCAGTAGGAGGTTAAGGCTCCCACTTTTTCTTGACAATCGGCACTTGATGTCAGCCGGGTTGTCAGCCCTGCGTGACGGCCGCCTTTACCCCAGAACAAGCGTCTGGTACTCATTTCAGTTAGAGGCTGAGTCGACCCCAGGGCCATAGTGCCGCCAGAAGGTTTGGGTCAGTTTAATAAAGTAAAGTGATCCCACAACAGACCCGGAGGCCCTTGGGGTAGTAGGAGGTTAGGGCTCCCACTTTTTCTAGACAATCGGCAGTTTATGTCAGCCGGGTTGTCAGCCCTGCGTGACGGCCGCCTTTACCCCCAGAACAAGCGTCTGGTACTCATTTCAGTTGGAGGCTGAGTCGACCCCAGGGCCATAGTGCCGCCAGAGGGTTTTGGGTCAGTTAAAAATCCTGACCCCAACGGGACTTGAACCCTCGACCCTCCGGCTTGTAGCTCAGTGCCTTAACCATTACGCTACGGCGTGCCCCCACGCACATTTACTGAATAAAACTACACTTTGTTTTGTTACTAACTTCATCTATTCTTCAAGACTTCAACGTAACCTGAATCACCATAATTACCTATCATACCATCTTTAATCTTCCAATCTACCAAATTAATATTTACACAATTATCCTTTTCTATCAATCAAACGCTACCGTACTCACATTACACAACGGCCTTTAGAAAACAATGTTTCATCTTCTGCATTTTAACTGGAACTGATTATAATTAACATCTTATTACATAACCTCGACGGTGTTTTAATATGAATTTCAAAAGTGTTGATCACCCAAGAAATGCTACATAATGTATGGCGAGAAACTGAATATCGCTTAGATGCTTTGCGAGCGACAAGGAGTGCATATGTGGAAGTACGCTGACAGTGGTTTGCAAACTTTGAGAGTTTGTCTTGCATCTGCCACAAACCACACAACTCTAACGTTTATAGTTTTCATCTTATAGGAAATTGTAATGTTGGAAAGACTTTATGGACACCATGTATTTTAACAGGGTAAAACGTGGTGGCAGCGAACAAAATGCAGTGCTAATACATTCTTGTTTTCACTGTACGGGGTGAATCATAAATATGGCTATACGTTTGATCGCGTTGTGTGATGAAAATATTACAATTGCAGGAAATATGAAATTATCGTTGGAAAGGCAATTATTCAAATTACAAACAATGGAATAAAACAAAACAGTGAAGAACTTACGTCATTTGTCAAAATGGCGTTGAATATGCAACAGCAAATTACAATTACTGCATGGGCAATAACGTATGCTAATGATCGTAAGGCCGTAAGACAGGCAAGACGTGAGTTTAACGTAGCATTGCAGCCGTCGACTGATGGAAACGGGAAGGATGCAGAAAATCAAATCTCCTGGAAGGCCTCGCATTAGCATGGATGCAGAAACAACGAAGAGAATTGTGGAGGCGTTCGACGTTAGCCCACAAAAATCAACCCGCCAAGCTGCACGTGAGCAGTGATTTGTTTTGTTTTGTTCTATTGTTGTAATTTGAAGGATTCCCTTTCCAATGATATCATATTTCCTTTAATAATAATATTTTCGTCACAAAATGCGATCAAACGTATAGCCATATTTCTGAATCACTCTGTATATCTCCCACTAACTAGACCCGCGTTCTCCTCTTGTATTTGTTTCACCAATCAGCGTAACACCCGTATAAGAGGTTAAGGAAATTCCAACAAATGCTGTCAGAAAAGGGAACCTTACGTCGTAGAATTAGAACAAGATTCATGACCGCGTGGACATAATCACTCCATACAATTCTATCGCGATCTAACGTTTTCAAATTATTTCCTGTATAATTTACCTCAATATTTAAAAAATACATTACGAAACTCCGTTGAGGTTACTGTGTTAAAGTTTTAATAATTGTAAAACAATACATGATATCTCAGTCGTCCTCAATAATTTGCAGTGTTGTTTTATAGGAGGCCTTTCGATAACTCAAGTATCATCTTCTGCTTTCATTCTCGGTCTACTGGGTTATTTTCCTCTGGCTATTTCATTTACCATTCGTGCCACATGTCCTACCCTTACAATCTACAAGACTCAACTCTTATAATTACATTTGATTTCACATAAATATCATATAACTCACTATTATATCGTTTTCTCCATTCACCTGCTTGTTCGCCTCTCTATGGTCTCTTGATGGTTTAGATTCATAACTGGACCCTCTAAAACCATTAGATGTAGTAGTTCACCTGAAGTGAAAATTTAAAAATCGTTCTAGCGGTCACAATTTTCGATGTTTCACAACGAAACTCAATACATCCTATTAAAATAAACCGAGGTAGGTATTATCCAAAAATGAGCGAAATCCGACCATTAGAAGACGTGGAGATTTAACTGAAATCCGAAATTAAAAACTGACTAGCGAGCGCCATGTTTGGTTCGTCTCAACATATACCATACAATTTAATTAAGCGTAACAACGCACGCCGGGTGTTAGCTAGTATATATATATGTGTGTGTGTGTGTGTAATGAATTTGAGTATCTGGGATTAAAAATGGATAAAGAGGATAAACAAGAAAGTGATATTAAGAAAAGAATAAATAAAGGTACAGCAATAACAGCAATGATGAATGGAATATTATGGAACAGACATATGACCAGAAATAAGAAGTTACAAATACCGGTATATAATTCAATAGAGTGAAGTATTGTCACATATGGAGCTGAAGTTCGGAAATTCAACAAAAACTTATGTCGATGGAAATGGATTTCATAAGGAGAGCAGCAAGATGTTCAAAATAAAAAAAATACTGTCATACGAGAAAAAATGAATATTATTCAGCAGTAGATTATATAAGATATAAGCTAATAAATTGGTATGGGCACGTACGACGAACGCAAGAAGAAAGGTTACCCAGACAAACATTGGAATTGTGTCCACCTGGAAGAAGAAGGAAAGGAAGACCTCGAAACTTGTGGATGCAAGAAATAAGAACTGGAATGAGAACAAGAGGACTGGAGGGCATGGAATAGATGGATAGAGACGAGTGGAGAAGGAAAGTAAAACTTTAGGTACAGAAAGATGTGTAAAAATTAAAAATCTGTATATATATATATGCTGTATCGTGTTAACTAATTCGCGTATTTTGTAGTTTTAATGACGTATTAAAGCTATGTCCCACTAGAGCAATTTTATAAATACTGTACTCTGTGTTTGAAAGCATTGAAGCATCTATAAATAAGAATGAAATAGTAACTCTTATTGAGCAAAAAAATAAAACATAAATAAAAAGGATTGTTGTAACAGTTATAAAATGAAACAGGTTATTGCAGAAGAAATACATATTTTTAGAGTGTAGAAATAATTAAGTTGTTACAATGGTGGAGTGTGCTTGAAGTTAATGTAATGTTGCAGATTTATATTTTAATAAGTCTGTACATTAATTCTCCTCACATCTTTACCATTAGCAAGTAATTACCATATTCTCTGTGAGATTTACAACCTTTGCTATGAAGCCATTTTGTTGTAACTTACAACTTGGTAGCATATTAAACAGCTTGTTTGGTTTTTTAATTAACACCAGCACTTCAGCATTATATTAAATACGTGGCAATTATTACATAAAACTGCAGAGTATTATTTATAAAAGACTAGCCAGGGAAGACCCGGATGAAGAATAAGAAGAAGAAGAAGAAGAAGAAGAAGAAGAAGAAGAAGAAGAAGAAGAAGAAGAAGAAGAAGAAGAAGAAGAAGAAGAAGAAGAAGAAGAAGAAGAAGAAGAAGAAGAAGAAGAAGAAGAAGAAGAACAAGAAGAAGAAGAACAAGAAGAAGAAGAAGAAGAAGAAGAAAGAAGAAAGAAGAAGAAGAAGAAACAAGAAGAAGAAGAACAAGAAGAAGAAGAAAGAAGAAGAAGAAGAAGAACAAGAAGAAGAAGAACAAGAAGAAGAAGAACAAGAAGAAGAAGAACAAGAAGAAGAAGAAAAAGAAGAAGAAGAACAAAAAGAAGAAGAACAAGAAGAAGAAAAAAAACAGAAGAAGAACAAAAAGAAGAAGAAAAAAAAGAAGAAGAAAAACAAGAAGAAGAACAACAAGAGAAGAAGAAAAAAAGAAGAAGAAAAACAAGAAGAAGAAGAACAAAGAAGAAGAAAAAAGAAGAAGAAGAACAACAAGAAGAAGAACAACAAGAAGAAGAACAAAAAGAAGAAGAAACAAAAGAAGAAGAACAAAAAGAAGAAGAACAAAAAGAAGAAGAAAAAAAAGAAGAAGAAAAAGAAGAAGAAGAAAAAGAAGAAGAAGAAAAAGAAGAAGAAGAAGAAAACAAGAAGAAGAAGAACAAGAAGAAGAAGAACAAAGAAGAAGAAGAAAAGAAGAAGAAGAAGAACAAGAATAAGAAGAACAAAGAAGAAGAATAAAAAAAGAATAAGAACAAGAAGAATAATAAAAAAGAATAATAATAAATAAGAATAATAAAATAATAATAATAAAACAATAATAATAATAACAATAATAATAATAACAATAATAATAATAACAATAATAATAATAACAATAATAATAATAACAATAATAATAATAACAATAATAATAATAACAATAATAATAATAACAATAATAATAATAACAATAATAATAATAACAATAATAATAAGTAAAAGAAAAATAATTATAAATTTATATCGTAATTATTTTTAGATACTCCGTGCTGATTATTACCAGGGATTGCCCGGGAATCTACTTATCCCGATATTCTTGGCATCAATGAGCTGAAAGACAAAAATTTTTTTTGTAAGTTATCCGTAAACGATAAACATATGCTGTCACATACTTTTTTGTAGATTTTTTTTAGATATTCAATTCTGTGTACATTAATTTGGTATCTTTCTTATGGTTTAGGCAGCGTAAACCATTTAACCGTCCAAAAAGCGACTTTTACAATAATAAGTTATACACTTTAATTGTCCCAGAAAAATTATCAAAATGATGGCAAAAAACCCCAATAATTTCTAAAATAATCATATCGACCCCCCTGTTGATAAAAAGAGGTGCAGCCCCTCTTCACTGATGATTTCCTAGAGTTATAGAAGGATTAAGATGGAATAATTGTTTTATTCTCATAACTATTCAAAAAATCGCCCCATTAATATTAATTTCATATACAATACATTTTAATGGGTTTATTATTTTAATCATTCAAAGGACAGACTCACGGACACTCATTTTTAAATATAAAGATCATAAGTACTATATTATAGCAGGTTGACTCCGACGATTGAATTTGAAACTTGCATTCTGAAGGTCCCCCCGTGGACTATCATCTCGACATGGTGGGGCGCCGAGTACTCAATGAACCAGACGACCAAACCGGGGAAGTTTAGCTTTGCTAACTTGCCGATTGGTTAGAGGTGAGAGGAAACTAAGAATAGTCCGCAACGTGGGAGACGTCTGTCAGAAGGTTGACTTCGACCAAGAAGTCTGCAACGGTCTACGATGCGACGTGATACCAGGCGATCATCACAACGGCTCAAGGGGCGGAAGCAGCAACCCTCTCTAAAGGGGTTAATACTTAGAGGAGCATGGATAGATGCTCTGAGACAGCAGCCCTGTCATTATCCTTACCCTGCACAGCGCTCGTAACGCGGTCAGGGGACATTTATTGTTACTGATTCATCTCAAAGCAAAGGTGAATGAACAGCGCATACCAAGAAGACTGTATAATTATAAAACAAAAGGGAGAAGAATGTTGGGAAAACCATTGAAGAGATGGAAGGACCAATTCGACCTATAATGAGATCGGAACAGACCATTGGTTTTAATCCTTGTTGATGATGATGAAGCATTCTGAAGGTCCCAAATTAAAGTCCTAGTACCTTTCAATCTTATTGCCCCCTTTTCTCGCTTCTGAATCGCCAAAGCAATATTCTAGATTAGAATTTAATTCATTTCATACATTTCGCATTTCATTACTTTAAGTTTTTATAAAAAATGCCGAAAATGGAACATTCCAGTATGGTACTATGAACTGTAATATACATAAAAATGGACGTAACTTTCGCCGAGTTGTGGAAAACTTGACTAATAATTTTACAAGTAATCAAACGAAGGCACGCAATAGAAATTGTATGAACATAATCATCAAGTTCATATCATCAGTACTTATTTCAATATAAGACTAAATAAAAATAAATGGATCGTTTTAAAATATTAAACGTTTTAATGTATGCTGACGATGTGGTTATTATTCAACAAAATGAAAATAATTTGCATCATTTAAATCAGTTATGCCAAGAATATAATTTCAAAATATCAAAAGAAAAAAAATAATGGCATTTTGGGGAAACGATCATATAAGATCGAAAATCGTAATAGACAACAAAACCTCTGGAACAAGTAACAAATTTTAATTATTTGGGTTGTAATTTTACTATAAACACAAAAACTGAAAGAGATATACATATGAAATTGTCGAAATTTCAAATGATATGCGGAACTATACATAAAACATTAAAGAATAAAACATGAAGAGATACTAGATTGAAGTTTTATAAAACATTGGCAGTTCCTGCTTTACTTTATGGGAGCGAAACTTGGGTAATGACCAAAAAATTGCAAAGTAGAATACAAAGGGCAGAAATGAACTTCCTTAGAAGAACAAAAGGCCGCACAAGATTGGATCGGATAAGGAATGAAGATATAAGAACAGAGTTAAATATTTATATATATATATATATATATATATATATATATATATATATATATATATCCATTGGATGAGAAAATCAGATAATATAGAGAGAAATTGTTTACACATGTGGAAAGAATGAATGTAACCAGATTACCAAGAGCAGCATTCAACTACAAGCCAAGAGGTTCAAGGAATGTAGGAAGACCAGTGAAAAGATGGACAGAACAACTGTGAGGTGGAACAGGCAATTTGCCTAGCCCGTGAAGTGAAGATAAAAATAAACGATTTCACGGTTAAACATTTATTTTTGATACTTACGAAACAATTTAGGTTGCATTTAATTTTGTCTTTTGGTAGTACTGATAGAGAGGACTTTATTTTAGAGGCCTTTCGGAAACATATGTGCCATTTCTGTTTATGAAACGTACTAACCGTTGCTTGTCAGAATTTTGTATAGAGGATTCAGGTCACTATGGGGTTTTCATGTCTAGAAAATAGTATTGCTCATATGAGAAAGCTGTTGTCACTTGACGCCGCAGACTGAGTGATAGAGATGAAAATATAATTATCTCCAAGTTTCGTTGAAAGGGGATGGTTCAGTGGCATCTCCGCTAGCCGCTGTTCCGGTAATTAAGTTCACCTCCTAAATGTATTAAATAATACGTTCCATAGTGGTGTGTATATATATCATTTTTTTTTTCCATAAATCGAACACCTACCTTCTTGGCAAAGTTCTAACTGAAACTATTTAACTGAAGTGTTGATTTGAAATGAACATATTAACGAATAAATTAATCTCATATAAAAGGACACGTTTACTAACAAGAATTACTCCATAAGAGCAAAGCTATTTTCTAGACGTGAAAAACCCTGTAGGTATGTTCTCATTAAGTAAGTTTATGTGATTCTTTTCTTTTAGTAGGCGTACTTTGATCTCTTCTTGAGTTGTTATTCTGTTTTGTATTCTACAAAATAAAAATTGTTGCCCTGGATATCTGTGCGAATTTCTATGTTTTCAAGTACACAGTTTACGAATATATTCATGAAAGTGCTAAATGTGCTCCTAAAAAATATTATAGAACACAATCTTATAAAAGGCGTTTCATTGAATTATAACATGGGTTTTCGACAGTTTTCTTCTATTTATGTCGGTGTATACTGATTCTTCAAAAAACAATTGATATTATGTTTTTTTTCATATTTTCCGATTTTTGTAGTGTAAAATGAAAATAAAGATTAAAAAAACAGAGCATATCTTCCAAAATCATTGATAGTTTTATGAATTGTGAGCATAAATATATCATGCGCAGAACAGCGGGTTACACCAGATGGGATCGGAAAAGGAACACCGATATCTTAAAAGAATTGAAGACAACGCCAATTTTGGAATATATTAAACAGTACCAATTAAATTGGAAACGCCATCTTGAAAGAATGAGTTCAAATCGGATCCCCAAAGCTGTTTATAATTATATACCAAGAGGACGAAGATCAGTGGGCCGTCCTATGAAACGCTGGAGGGAAAATTTTCTATAGGATCGTAACATGCCTTGGCCTAATACTTGGAAAAATAACAATAATAATATATTCGAAATTAATCTTATATCAAGGGCAACAAAACCATTGTTTACCAGTGTTATCGATAACATGTTGCTGATTGTATTCAATTGTTATCTGTTTCTATTACGAGGGTTGAATGAAAAGTAATGACTCCACCTTCGTTACTTGGGTTTTTAATAAATCAAACGCAGAAATAATCCATAGAATGTGACCTTCAATTACCACTATTCACTTTTCCACAAAATCACCAGCCAATTGAATACATTTCTGCCAACGATGAACAAGTTTTCTGAAACCGTGACGGAAGAAGTCAACAATCTGTTTCCACAACCACAGTCTCACAGTTCTCAGAACGTCTTCATCAGAAGCATAATGATGTCCCCGCAGATCATGTTTCATTATCGGGAACAGATGGAAGTCAGACGGTGCTAAATCTGGACTGTATGGAGGATGCTGTATGGTGGTGAGATTCAGTCTCTGAAGTTCTGCTGTGGTGGCACCCATCGTACACAGATCTTCCGATAGCTAAGCAAAGCAATAATGTGACCCACACGTTGTTGTGAAATGCCGATTGTGCTTGCAATTTCTCTCTTGAGTGATACGACGATCGCCCTGAATCAATCTGTCAACATTTTGCTTGTGAAACTCGGTGGTCGCTGTCACAGGACGTCCAACTCTTTGTTTGTCAAACAAGTCAGATGTTCCCACCACAACATCTGTAAACTTACTCGCCCAACGACGCACAGTACTCACATCAACACAACCACCATAAAGTGATTTCATTCTCTGATGAATCTCCTTTGGGGTGACACCTTCTGCTGTCAAGAATTCAATGACTGCACGTTGCTTAAATCGTATTGACTGACCGTCTGCGCAGGGTTCCATTCTTTACACTGCAACAATATACAACCGTTCAATGCTAAGGCTTCCCACCAACTGGAACTGTAGAGAAGAGGCTACGGAACAAGCCAGTACCTGCCGCATACCAGTTTTGCCATCTGTTGAGGAGTAACGAAGGTGGGGGCATTACTGCTCGGGACCCAGCTCCGTGTGTCTGAAAGGAATTTGGTGGCTCAGCTGTTAGTATTACCCATCCAAGTGTTTTGTGCAGGCGGAAAATATGTTAACAAACTGTCTTTCTCTTTCTATTTCTTACTATGTTGCCACTTTTGTCCTTTGAATTATGTTGTTTGATTGGCAGGTAGAGAGCTGACAAATACTATGTATTTTAATGATCCGTCGTTCTGCGTGGTCAGTGGCAGAATGACTAACTTGACAACCCTGTTACTTTTGGGGTTACGCCTAGGAATGAGCTGTCCCTTCCTTGCCCTTCTCATTGCATGTTGCCACTTGTGATTTATTGTCAGACTGGTAACGGAGAGACGATAAATACTGTGATTTTAAATAATCTGACTGTTTGAGCGTTCCGTGCTTAAATGACTAATTTGACAACCATGTTAAGATCTTTCACACGTGTTTAGGGATTCTCCCCCCACATTTGAAGTTGAAAAATTTCAATACGTGATCGGATGTACAGTTTTCTCTTAATCCCTTCCACAGGTTCAGTAGATCGGCGTCACTAGCGCTAAAACTCTTCCCCTCCGCCCGTGAACAGTTAACTTGGATGTGTAATATATGAGAAGCATAGAAGTGTACCTCCTCCCACTCCCCACACTTCTACCCGTAAACACACAGAGCTTGGTCTCGAGCTGTAGTATCATTCAACCCATAGAGAAACTTTCGATTCAACCCTCGTACCTGTTTTTTAAACACCATACTAGTCGAGATCGTGGTGGACTAGTGATTACCATGTTAGCAAATAGTTGTCCGAGGTTCGCAGATTCAAACTCGGCTAGGATCGATGACATTTTAAGGGCGAAAAAATCTTAACTATGGCTTCCTTTGAAAGGAAAGATAATCTTGGATTCCATGCGTAGATTTACGTCACGTAATAGTATTTAGAATGCAAGGTTGGGAAGTGGTTTTTACAGAAGTGAGGAATCACCTTTTAATTTTCGAAAATCTGTAAAACGCTTCACAAACGTGTGTTGTACATTATCTTTTACACGATGGGGTTTTAAAAATAATAAATAATAGTAAAATAATAACTTCGTTGGAAATATTTGCGTTCATTATAAACAACTGACTGACGTTAGCAGTCTGGCCAGTGTATATACGGTAAATGTCGAAAATAATTTAGTTGAGATTACAGCAGTCCGTGACACCAATCAGGCATAACATGGCGGCAAGTTCGAATTTATTGTTTTATATTGTTTAAAAGAGAGTTCAGTTCATTTAAAATGCAGTGATTTGTTTTGTATAATGTATATTAACACTACCTTCTGGACATTTTGGTCTCGAGGTAGCGTCCTGCCTTGTCACTCAGCGGGTCCGGGTTCGATCCCTGTTCGGAACAAGCTCCTGGGTGCGTTTTTTCCTCACCTGTAAGACAAATGTCGGGAAAACTTGAAGGACCAAACGGTCCCCGAAATCATATGGCCATCATCATCATCATCCTTCACCGGTGTGGAAAGCAACGGGAAGCTACCACACCTACAATTCCCTAGTAAAAATGCAAGCATAGCATGAAAATGCTATGATTGCAGTGAAGGACCTACCTTCGGGCAGAATTACTATGGATGGATACATAAAGGGCAGTGGTTTTACTTGTATTACAACATAGTTATTTATAGCTTGGCGACCCCGACATCTAGGAAATTGAACTTTCAATCAAGACCACCATTTTGTAAGTACAACAGAACACACTATCGTTCAAAAAATAATCTTAAACCTAAAACAAGATGCCTCTGAACAAAATTTGTAATTATTTATGCCATGATTTGAATTGCAACACTAATGACGTTATCTTTTAAAGAGCTTCTTTAAATGAAACATTAATTGAACATGCTACCGCTAGCCCAATTTTCTCAGGTTTAAATTATACGTATTGTATTTTTAATAGATATCTGGATACTCTTTGAGTCTGCTAGCATGTTATAGAGGAAGTTGTGTTATTGTTGCATACTTAGACCTGCTGTATTGTATATGACATGAGATTTCGCAAAAATATTAAAAGAGGAGCTTACACAAAGGCAAAGTATTGCAACATCTTGTGGGAAGTTATTTTACCTGAGGGTGTCAGCCCTGGCATGCAGGTCGATATAAAAATCCACTTCAAAGCTTTCACGTGGAATGTGTCCTCCAGGAATTCTGCTACAGGATGTGTTAGAAAATTATTACCATTGTGGAATAAAATCATTTAAAATTTTCAAAAATCTGCATTTAAAAACAATTAAATTTATTTTCTTAACTTATGGTATAAAAAATGTTCTGAAATGGGTATTCCTATAGGAGGAAAGGTACTGCATTCATTGTTGTTTGCAGACGATCAAATAATGTTTGCAGGGGATGAAGATGATATGAAATATATGATAAATAAACTAGTGGAAGAATATAAAAAATGGGAACTGAATATAAATTTACAGAAAACAGAATATGTGTTTTGGAAGGGATGTGGATGACCTCATACACGAAACAGGGAAAATAAAAAAAGTGATTTTTTTAAATATCTTGGGTCAATAATTACAAGTTTAGGTACCTGTGAGAGAGATGTACAGACTAAAATTGCAATGGCAAAAAATGCAACTAAGACATTACATGGAATAATTTGGAACAAAAATATCACAAAGGAAACTAAAATGAAAATTTATAAGAGCATAATACAGAATATTTTGTCATATCGAAGTGAAAATTGGTCTTTGACGGAAGTACAAAAAAATGAAATTAGAACAGTTGAATTTTATTATTTTAGAAGAAGCCTCCAAAAAACAAGACAGGATAAAATAAGAAATGAATTCCTTTGGAGAGAAATGAATGTCACCACATCGGTTGTTAAGAGGATTCAAAATCAAACGCTTAAATGGCATGGCCATGTACAAAGAATGGAAAATGAAAGATGGCCAAAAAATATATACCAGTGATCACCCTCTGGAAGAAATAAACGTGGTAGAGCAAGATGGAAATGGAAAACCTACGTCAGAACTATAATGGATGATAGGAATTTGGAAGAGGGAGATTGGAATGATAGAGATAAATGGAAACTGAAGACGGCAAACCTATAAATGGGGGAAAGCAGAAGAAGAAGAAATTTATTTTGAGATACTTGAAGATCTCATTTCATGTTTATGATATACGACATACGATAGAGTATATCGACAGGTCTAGTTGTGTATGTATCATCTTTGTATTTTTATATTCAATTGATATTAGGTTTATGATGATATGTGATTGTGATTTGTGATTTTAATTACACATTACACCGACAAACCGCAGATGCTGATTCCTGACTGGAGGAAAAAATGTCCTATGAATAAGTGTCCATAAATGCATCGTTGTCACGGTAGATGCCACCGACGAATGACATTCTCTCGGCTCTGTTGCATGGCCTGCTAGATCACCGGACTCAAACTCCCTGGATTTTTACCCCTTGGGGCATCTCAAAAGCGTTGTGTATGCTGAACCATTCCTGATGTGCTTACCCTTCAACAGCGTGTCCACGTTGCCTGTGACGCTATTCGGAGAGAGGCCGGAATATGCGAAAGAGTGAGGCAATCCATGATACAACGTGTTAAACTGTGCATTGCATCCCATGGAGGCCACTTTGAACATTTATTGTGCCGTGGATGCGATTATGCTATGTACTGTGTGCCGGAACGATTTGTTGAACGCACATCATTCATTTCCGGACACATGTTTATAGGAACTTTTCTTCTTTCATTTTCAGTCAGTAATCAGTCCCTGAAGTCTGTCGCTGTAATTAGCGTTCATCCTGTATCAGTCGTCCTCAACTAAAATTGATTTCTGTTTAAAAAAACTTTGTCAGACAGTTAAACCCAAAGAAGGAATCTCAGAACATGTTCCATCTTCAGCATGTCATTTGGTATTTAGAGTACCAAATGATGTGCCGAAGATAGAAAATGTCCTGAAATGCTTACATGATTTTAACTGTTTGACTAAGTTTTTTTTAAACAAATACATTTTATTTAAGGACTACTGATATATCAGGTACTTATTTTAATATTTTAACATTTATTAGGCTACGTAACCTCAACTGTGATTTACAACGAATTTTAGAAGTTTTCACTGAGGGAAATCACAAAAAAGACTCCCAATGGATCTATCAACCATTGGATGCCGAAACCTACCATGAAATTTCTTCGAGTGAAGTGTTGTGATATACCAATGCCGTGTCCAAAAATATGTCGTTTTTAACTGCAAGGCACTAAAATCCAACCCCAAATCTCTCATTTAAACTACTAAGTAATACAACCGAGTAGGTAGACTGGTTAATCCTCACTGACTGTCGTTCGTACTGATAGGGAAGTCTGGTTTTTAACTAGCTTACTATCTATACAGGTTTCGGCCTTAGTTTATGTTGTAATGTAAACATAAGCACGTGGTTAAGTGTGATTCAATTGACCACAAGAAACTAATGACATCGTTGTCCAGCGGCGTAGATGGAAACATAGTTTCCTGATCAATCTACATTTTATATAACTACTATGTATGAACAAAATTATCGCAAAAATAATAATGAAGCCATAAAATACAATATAACATATGGAAAAATGATAATAGTGAACAGTAAATATAAATTTATATGAATTTAAATGTAACACCAGATTACCCGCATATCAGTTGACGAAGAGGGAAATTCAGTAATTTCAACATGGCCGCTCGTGTTGAATACATTAAACATCACATGGCGCGCAAAATAGTACAATCGCTGCACCAATCACAGATGTCTGCGGAAAGATATCTTTTGCGACTTTGTTTACAGTCTTCTTCTTCTTCACGGTTTAGACTTATTTACTAGCCTGTTCCGGCTCCAAATGGTTGCTCTTTCCATATTTTCTTTAGTCTTCCCAAACTTCTTCTTCCTCGTGGTGAATAGCTGTATGCTGCTTTTGGTATTCTATTCTCAGTCATCCTTGCCAAGTGTCCTTTCCAGTTTGTTCTGTATTTCTCTACTGTTGTGTTTAATTCCTCTACTTTTAGTTGTCTTATTTCTGTGTTATGTTTTTTTGTCTGTTCTTTGATATTCTGCTATTGGCCTGAGGAATCTCATTTCAGCAGCTTGTATTCTGGCTGATTGTTGTGTTGTCACTGTCCATGTTTCGGATCCATAAGTAATAATAGGCACTGCCATTGCCTTGTATAATTTCATTATAGAGCCTTTCCTGGCTTTATTTTTCAAAGTTCTTTTTAGTGTTCCTGTTGACTTTGTTTACAGTACAACATAAACTACGGCCGAATTCGGTATAGTAAGAGGAGAAGGGAAGCGCACTAGCTCCAATGCGGGAACCTCAATGGCTTCAATCAGAAGCGGAAGAAGAAAATTGTAATTGTTATCAACGGTAAAGAAGGCGGAAGAGGAACTTACTAAACAAGGGGTAGATGAGACTCCAAAGCTTTGGAAATAAGGAAAGATTATTCATAATAATAAAGACAAAAATAGACTAAAAATAGGAGCAAAATAATAAGAAATGTAATTAGAAGTTAAAGGAAATGTTTGTTCCTTACTAAATAACTTAATAGCATCCAACCCGTCTAGGAGAAGGAAACTCCGAAATGAATCCCCGATCCACTAGGGAATGTGGTTGTGCGTCTGGGCTGGTAACCCGACCACGTAAAAATATCCAAACTCGTCTCTCTCACAGTGTTTTATGAAACATTGGCAGTGTCTGCATTACTTTATGGGAGTGAAACTTGAGTAATGACCAAAACATTAAAAAGTAGAATACAATGCGTAGAAATGAACTTCCTTAGAAGAACAAAAGGCTGCACAAGATTCGATCGGATAAAACATGAAAATATAAGAACAGAGTTAAATATATATCCATTGAATGATAAAATCAAAGAATGTAGAGATAAATGGTTTAGACATATAGAAAAAATAAATGTAACAAGATTACCAAAAGCAGCATTTAACTACAAGTAAAGAGATTCAAGGAATGTAGGAAGGCCAGTGAAAGATGGACAGAACAACTGTGAGGAAGAACAGGCAATTTGCTTAGTCCGTGAAGTGAAGAAGAAGAAGAAGAACTGCCGTTCGCGCCGCGTCCCACCTCACTACACTAAGCTTTTACTAAAGGAGGGAGTTCATCAGCTCCGTACAGTTGGTTGTCATTACTGGATCTAACTTCGATTGATGTGCCTTGCAGTTAAAAATGGCAGATATTTTTTGACATGGCCTTTGTACATCACAAGCTTGTCTGGAGAAATTTAAAGGTAGGTTTCGGCATGCAATTGTTGACAGTTCCCATGTCAGATTGATTGGCATTATGAGAGGTACTCCAGATTCCCGATTGTGTAGTATAGTATGATGTTTTTTTACACGTGACATTTATTTAGTGAAGAGTTAAACATTCGCTCTCGGATGCCGAGTTCGCGTCGCGGTTATTTCGTGGGTTTCGTTATTGACAAATAAGGAACCAAGACAGGCTTTTCTAGGAATGTCTCCCGTTTTCATAACCAAAATCTTCATTCCACAATTTCCATATAATCATGTAATCTAGGCGACTCCATGGCGCAAGCGGCTAGACGCTCGCCTTTCACCGCTGGGGTCCCGAGATCGAGTCTCATCACTCCATGTGGGTTTCGTGGTGGAAGAAACGGAGCTAGGGCAGATTTTCTCGGGGGTTTCTCCCGTTTTCCCACGCCACAAATTTAATTCCACCATTTCTCCATACTCGTCTCATCCACTTCGTTTCATTTCATGCATTCGCCCCTTTGGTGGTGCGTCAGGAGTTGTTGGCCGGCACCCTTGTAGTAAACATAGGGGCTTCATCTCATCTCATCTCACGATCCGAACATTTCGAATCGAGTTGAGGATTTATATATAATGTAATCTAAGTTCATTTCACATAATTTCATATGCTCTAGTGGTGCGACAGGCCATATCACTCGGCATTCTTGTATTTCATAGATCTACTAGTCGGTTCATGTCATTTCTCGATCTGACATTACAGTACTCTTGAATACGAGTAGAACTCCTCCTTAACTCTCCGTTACAGAGCCGCCCAAACTTACTTTAGTCTAAGATCCGAAGATAGATCGACCCATCTGCTTACCGGATGAAACATATTTTTAATTAAATCTTGAATATAGACAAATACATCCGGAAACACTTGCCTATTAAATTATGTTCATGGCTATCTTTATTTAAAATTATTTTAATTCACTTTTTCGAATGCTTCACCCATTTCGTTACCGAACAAATATTATTTGAACCGAGAGTTTGAATCATAAAGAATATCATCATCATCATCATCATCATCTGCATTCATGGATTAGGTCTGTTGATCCGTTCCGATTTCAGCCCATCTCTTTCTAGGTCTGCCCACATCTCGGGTGCCTTTAGGTTTGTATTTTATTTGTTTTGGATATCAATCTTCATTCATTCTGTCTATGTGTTGCTTCCATTTTTGTCTATATGTATCTATTTTATCAGTTATTGCAAATATTTGAAGTTCCTGACTTATTTCTGTGTTCTTGATTCTGTCTTCCTTAGTGCACCCTTTAACAGATCTCAAAAATTTCATTTCTGCCGCCGTTATCCTACTTAGATCTTGTTTTTTATGTATCCAGGCTTCTGAACCATAGAGCAATACCGTTTTGTAAAATTTCAATTCGGTAATATCTGGGTAATATTGCCTCCTCTTTTCTGGTAAACAGGTATAAACAGGTAAGTTAATATAGGTGACTGCACCGATCTGTTTACCAATCGAAATCATCATCATCATCACTCCAGGGATTAGGCAATTGCCCTCGTCGACTTCATAATACATCAGCCCAACGTCTTCTAGGTCTTCCAACATCACGCCTTCCTCTTGCTTGATAATTTCTTGCTAACAATGGATATCTCTCCTTACTCATTCCATCCACGTGATCAATCCATTTCTGTCTGTAATTCGTGACTTTATCCAATAAAGGCTGTACTTTCAATTCTTCTCTTATATCCTCATTTCTTATTCTATCAAGTCTTGTACATCCTTTTACTTGTCTTAGGAACCGCATCTCTGCCGTCTGTATTACCAATCGAAATACATATCAAAATAAAAATAATTTAATTACAAACACGTTGGCATAGTATTGCCTGCAATAAACCGGTCATGAAATAATATTGCCAGGCTTTAAAGTTTAAAAATCGGAGTGTAGAATTTTCCTTCACTTCCGGAAGAAATCCTAGGATTTTGACCGAATTTGAACCCTCGAACCTCGGAACCAGGGCGAGCACTTTGGCTTTACGTGTCTGTGTGTGAATAACTAAATGAAAATAAAAGACGACTCCCCAATAATTTGTATTCTAAGTGCTTTTTATTCCATTTTGTTGTCTACATAGTTTTTCCTCAATAACACGTTTTATTGCGTCCCATTACGTAATGGAGAAAATTGGACATTTTAGTGATTGTATCTGCAAATGTTTTACTTTATACGCTTGCTCGTCTTCTGTCATTTTGCTGTTTGATGCAATTTGTTATGTATTTGTATTGCATATATCAGATCGAGTTGGCCGCCATATTTTCGTCTTTATTGCGACGACACTCGTGACAAGAAGACAAATGACACTAGGCAGGCTTCAGTGGAGAACTGGCTATTAATTCACTGTCGGAATGTGACATTCAAACATGAGTCGAAAAAGCAAAACGTGTATTACTTGAAATATCGTGGAATGTTAGTAAAAAATTGCGCTTTAATTTTTTTCTAAAATTGCGTATAAAGAAGAAAAAAAAAGGTCTTTAGAAATTTAATTATTACAAAAAAATTATAGATTTTCTTTCGAATTCCTATCTACGTGTTTTATATTTGATATTGAAAACATTCTTAAATTTCCGAAGCTGCTTTTATTTAATCTTTCGTGAAAGATTATTAATTCATATATCAACTTATTTTAAAATTACAAAACATTTGTAAATATTCGATGAAATATATTTTATACTTG
The DNA here is from genome assembly GCA_030220185.1 of Diploptera punctata. Taxonomy (NCBI): domain Eukaryota; kingdom Metazoa; phylum Arthropoda; class Insecta; order Blattodea; family Blaberidae; genus Diploptera; species Diploptera punctata. Next base: position 553,441 of record JASPKZ010004932.1, read on the forward strand.
ATTTTGAAAACACGATTTTTATATTTCCGTTTTTTTAATATTTGGTGAAATAATATTAATTCATATATTAATTTATTTTAAAATTGTAAAAAATTATAAATATTCGATGAAATATGTTTATATTTGATATTGAAAACACGATTTCTAAATTTTTGAAGTTTTTTTTAAAAATATTTGGTGAAATATTATTAATTCATAAATTACAAAACATTTATAAATATTCCATGAAATATGTTTTATACTTGATATTGAAAACATGATTTCTAAGTGTCCGAAGTTTTTTTTTATATTTGGTGAAATATTATTATTAATTCATATATTCATTTATTTTAAAATTGCAAAAAATTCCTACATTTTCGACGAATTCCAATCTATATGTTTTAGGCCTATACTTGATATTGGTGAAATATTATTAATTCATGTATTCATTAATTTTATTTTGATTATGTCCAATGGTAGCATTTATTTTTGCAGTTTGAGATATCTGTGGAAGTGGAGGTACATGATTTAAATTAAGTCAGCATCGAAATATGTAAAGTCTGATGTGAAAATATTCCTGTTTAGTTGTATATGTGCATTTTGGAGTTAACTTCAAAATGTGTATGTTTGGAACTCTGTAATAAATAATAAGCAAATTATGGAAAAGTTGGACAAAACAAAGTACCTAAGCTTTAATTACTTATTCCGAAAGATAAAGCTGGCATGAGAAAGTAATATTTTACAGTACTATGTAAGAATACTTTGTTAATCCACCGACATTTTTAGAATTTTAATAAACCGTATATTTTCCCCGAAAATAAAGTATTTCTTAATTGAAGCATAATATCCTGTTTTGTAGGACTGGTAGGATAAACCAGGGAGCCAACAAGTTAATTAATCCATCCATAGTGATTCTGCCCGAGGGCAGGTCCTTCACTGCAATCATAGCATTTTCATGCTATGCTTGCAGCTTTACTAGGGAATTGTAGGTGTGGTAGCTTCCCGTGGCTTTCCACACCGGTGAAGGATGATGATGATAATGATAAGGATGATTATGACGATGATGGCCATATGATTTCGGGGACCGTTTGGGCCTTAAAGTTTTCCTGACATTTGTCTTACAGGTGAGGAAAAACCCCGATAAAAACCTCACCCAGAAAAACTGCCCCGACCGGGGATCGAACCCGGGCTCGCTGCATGACAAGGCAGCACGCTACCTCGAAACCACAGCGGTGGACAGTTAATTAATAATAATTGATAATATCTTGGCACTACTCTTATTTTAAGGGAGGGAAGGAGATTACGAGTATTTGAGAATAAAGTTCTTAGGAAAATTTTTGGAGCAAAGAGAGGTAAACAGACAGGTGAATGGAGAAGACTGCATAACAGTGAATTACATGGTCTTTATAGGAAGGCAGATATAATGAGAACAGTTAAGTCTCGTATACTGCGATGGGCAGGACATGTGGCACGAATGGGGAATGAAAGATGTGCATGGAAGCTTATTGTAGGAAAACCAGAGGGAAAACGCCCAGTTGGTAGACCAAGAATGAGGTGGGAGAATAACATGAACTATGATTTGAGGAAAGTAGATTATACAGGGGATGATTGGTAAACATTACTCAGGATATGGATGTATGGAGAGCTTATGTCCGCGCGACAATGAGCCTACGGGTTCGAAGTGTCAGTGAGTTAGTTAGTTAATATCTTGGCACTAATTGTAAATTAGGTATAATTTCATGTTAGAATAAATATTCAAATACTTCAGCTACTGATTTTTACAAGTGACAAAAATGTAACAGTAAGTTTTGGAATGAACTTAGTCTTGTTGTTTTTCTTGGTATTAGAACTCATTGTGCGTTTTCTTGATATTTGTACAGAGATAAACAAATGTATTATTAAAGGGGAGGATACAACCAAACCAAACTGAATGGCACGACATATCTTGAGCATCTTTGGCCTACCAGCCTGCTGCTGGCCTCACATTCACAGAATTAACGATTATCCAACCAGTTTAAGAGTGACATTTGATCACCATGTCAGTTTCCCCAGCCGTTGAAGCTAGTTTTCTCAACCAGGAGATGCTTCTTATTGTAGCTACCCAAATTCCTCACTCTGTTGGTTTAGCATTGGTCCCACAGGGTTGACCGAAATTCCATGAGGAAATTTCTTCCAGTATAAATCCTGTAACTCTGCTGTAAGCATGGTGCATGAAAACCGCTGGGCTACGGCGCGGAACGTGGAGGGTAAATTGGGATACCTCATTTTAGAGAACTGTTTACTCCCGCGTTTTGTAGAACAACGCCTCTTTTTCTTTAAAACAATGGCATGTATGGAATTCAGAGGCTTGAAACATGATTGTTGTGATTTAATGTACAAATATATTATTATTATTATTATTATTATTATTATTATTATTATTATTATTAAATGGTAATATAAACTTACATTGTGAAAATATTGTTGAGAAATAGTATAGGCCAATTACGATGCTAGGTTGGGAAGTGGTTTTTACAGAATCGAGGAATGTTTAAAAACCTAGCGATAACGTGCGTTCTACATTATTTTTTGGGCGATGGTGTTGTCAAATTAATAATTAATAGTAAAATAATAACATATTCGATGTAAATATTTGCGTTCATTATAAACAATTGACTAAAGTTAATAGCGTGGTCAATGTTTATTAGTAGAAACGACTGGAGGCCGTGAGACCAATTAGTGATAAAATAACAGTGACCGTGAGACCAATTTACTGATAAAATGGCGGCAAGTATGTATTTTTATATCGTTTCAAATAAAGTTCAGTTAATTTAAAATGCAGTGATTTGTTTCGTATAATATACCCTATATTAACACTACCTTTTGGATATTTTTTGTATATACATTGTAAGTAGTATACATAGAAAAATAACTCCTGGAGCGACAAGCCTACAAGGCCCTTAGCCTACCAGCCGGCTGCTGGCCCCACATTCATATGTGTCAATCACAGAGGTAGATGATAATCAGCCAGTGTAGGGGTGACATGTGGTCAGCATGTCGAGTCCCCCGGACGTTATAGCTGGTTTTCTCAACTCGGAACCGCTACTTATTGTAGCTACCCAAATGCATCACGATGCTGGGTGGGCACCGGTCCCATACTGGTCGAAATACCACGAGAAAATATCTTCCCCCATGGAGACTCGAACCAGCGCAAGTCCCATACATAGAGGGCAGTAGTTTTACTTCCCACACGCGTGTTTGTAATATGTAATATTACAGTATAGTTAGTATCCATCCATCCATAGTAATTCTTCCCGAGGGCAGGTCTTTCACTGCAATCGTAGCATTTTCATGCTATGCTTTGCAGCTTTACTAGGGAATTATAGGTGTGGTAGCTTCCCGTTGCTTTCCACACCGATGAAGGATGATTATAATGATAAGGATGATGATGGCCGTATGATTTTTGGGGACCGTTGAGCCCTAAGCTTCCTGACATTTGTCTTACAAGTGAGGAAAAACTCCGAAAAAAAACCTCACCTAGGAGCTTGTCCCGACCGGGAATCGAACCCGGGCCCGTTGCGTGACAAGGCAGCGCGCTACCTTGAGACCACAGCGGTGGACTTATTTTATTACAGTATAGTTATTTAGGTTGGCAACTCCGCAATGTAGCAAGTTGAACTTTCAATCATGGTCGTCATTACTGTAAGTACGACAGAACGCACTATTGCGCAAAAAAAATATTAAGGCCCATTTTAACGCAGAAATATTAATATTCACTCCTGACAAATACGAACATGTGATAAAAAAATGGCAACAACTTAAATAATTCATAATTATGAACCATTTGGAAAGAAAGTCAACAATCATTTGAAAGATGACAGCTGTAATGATGAAGATATAAGAGAATACCCCTGTTTTGTCCAACCTTCCCCTACATGGACTGATATTCATAATAAGTTTAAAGAGTCCACCGCCGTGGTCTCGAGGTAGCGTGCTGCCTTGTCACGCAGCGCGCCCGGTCCGATCCCCGCTCGGGACAAGTTTCCTGGGTGAGATTTCTTTCGGGGTTTTCCCTCACCTGTAAGACAAATGTCAGGATACTTTAAGGCCCAAACGGTCCCCGAACATCATCTGACCATCATTATCATCAATATCATATTCACCTCATTGAATTAAGTTTAGGTTTAAGGCCTCTCCTGGCGCATCATTACCCATCATATCATTGGGACAGCGTAACCCCGCCTTCCAGGCGCCCCAACCGCAGAAGTGGGTTACAATAAGCCAAAGCCAGGAGAGAATACCTGAAATGTCGAATGACAAATAGGTGGCTTTGAAAAAAAAAGTTTAAAGATACAGTGGTTATATAAATGAGGCATAGCCTATGTTTCTAATGAACAGTATTTCTAGAAGTTAATGGAATTTTATCTCGCTACTAAAATTCGCTGCCCATTCTAAGCACTTAAATAAACATAGTGTTTAAGCTAAGTCCATGCTCAACAAATTATTGCTATATTCCATACAAGTGATAGGCTTGATGGGCTATTACGACCTTAAGGTCAATTTTTTAATCCATTTCTTCTTTGCACCTCCCAAGGATCTCTTTTCATGTTACCAGTAATGAAGTCTGACATCGTTCCAGATTTTATTTTTGGGCGGCTTTGTTACGACATCTTATGACGTTCATAATTGGGGTTCTGTTCATAATCTACGTTGTACATGAGTGTTTTGATAAATTGTTCATAGAACATATCAAATGCGTAATACATTCGTCCGTTTTTTTTAACCAATGTTTTGTTAAAATCTTTTCTTTCTATTATTATGTTTTCGCATACAGTATTCTTCATTGTAAATTAAATTTTGCATTGGCTGAACAGTGTAAACAAGGGTAGGAAGGTGTAGGAATTGTTTATCTACGGAAACAAGGCTATGATACAAGCTGTTGCACAGTCAGCATGTGTTGCAGGTTGCATAAGTTTATGGGGCTTCTGTCAACAAATTGGATCTACCTGACATGTATTACGGTATACAAAGAAATGCTCTCTCCTCTATGTAAGAAACAATCTTTTCCTTCTAGGTTTAGATTCTAAATTATTTTATATAGTTTATGAGGACGTTTACTCAACTGTGAAATAGATTTTTTTATAATTTAGTAAAGATATATATATATATATATATATATATATATATATCGAAAACCCATCAAAACATTATTCAAGGAATAACATGAAAATAGCGAATTATGCGGGGCTGGATATTAGGTGGTAAATTGTAAAATTGCATGCCACATGTCCGTCGCCGTGGCGTAGTGGGTAGAGTCCCTACCTTTCACTCCGGCGACCAGGGTTCGATTTCTGACGGGGTAGGGGATTTTAAAAATCTCCACCCTGGGTCTGGGTGGGTGTGTGTGTATGTGAGAATTAAAGAAAGTTAACAAACAGGTAAAACAAAATCAGAAAAAGGTAAAACAAGAAGGAAAACCAGTATAAACGGGGGGGGGGGAATAACATCGATATTAGACTGTTTTAATGTTCATCATCATCATCCGGTATCATGGCAGCTGCCGCCGTCTTCCGGAAACCAAACGCCATTCCTCTCTGTCCATCCATTGATCTTCTTCCATTCCTCTGATATTCATAGCTGCTTGTACCCCTTCTATCCAAGTTTTCTTCGGTCTTCCTCCTTTCCATTGGGATCCATTCCATAACAATTTTAGGCAATCTTTGTTCTGGCATTCTTTTGACATGGCAATACCACTGTAATCTTTTCTTTTCTATAATGTCTATGATGTCCGGCTCCTCTTGTACATCCATAATTTACCTTATTTCTTTATTTCGTATTCTATCCATTCTAGATTTTCCAGCTGATCTTCTTAAAACATCCATTTCTGTACTTAAAATTCTTTTCATTTCCCTGGTAGGAATTTGCCAGACTTCAGCACCATATGTTAAAATGCTCTGAATTAAGGTTTGATATATTTGTAATTTTCTATTTTTTGTAATATTTTTGCTCCACCAAACAGAGTTTAAAGCATTTATTGTTAGTAATATTTATTTATTTAGTCTGGTGGAGTTAAGGTCATTTGATCTTCAATTCAACCATAAGAGACATTGTTACATTAAAATACAACAAATTCGTAATGAATTTTAAAAGTATTAATTGTAATGTAGCAATACAATAACTATACTATTAGCTAGATAGGCCGGTAATTGTACATCTATTAAACTAGCTGATTTTAGCGAACCATATTAAGAGGTGCAACCATTGACAATAGTGATACAATATAGAATCATTAACTAATTCACTGGTACTATCGAACCCGTAAGTTCATGGCCGCGCGGGCATACGCTCTCCATACATCCCTATCCTGAGCTAATGCTTTCCAATCATCCCCTGTATAATCTACTTCCCTCAAATCATGGTTAATGTTATTCTCCCACTTCATTCTTGGTCTACTAACTGGGCGTTTTCCCTCTGATTTTCCTACAGGAAGCTTCAATTCACCTTTTCCATTCCCCATTCGTGCCACATGTCATCACAGTATATTATATTTTACTGTACTTACTTACTTACTTACTTACTTACTTACTTACTTACTTCTCACTGGCACTATCGAACCCGTAGGTTCATGGCCGCGCGGACATAAGCTCTCCATACATCCCTATCCTGAGCTAATGCTTTCCAATCATCCCCTGTATAATCTATTTCCCTCAAATCATGGTTAATGTTATTCTCCCACTTCATTCTTGGTCTACTAACTGGGCGTTTTCCCTCTGATTTTCCTACAAGAAGCTTCAATTCACCTCTTTCATTCCCCATTCGTGCCACATGTCATCGCAGTATATGATATTTTACTGTACTTACTTACTTACTTACTCACTGGCACTATCGAACCCGTAGGTTCATGGCCGCGCGGACATAAGCTCTCCATACATCCCTATCCTGAGCTAATGCTTTCCAATCATTCCCTGTATAATCTACTTCCCTCAAATCATAGTTAATGTTGTTCTCCCACCTAATTCTTGGTCTACCAACTGAGCGTTTTCCTTCTGGCTTTCCTACAAGAAGTTTCCATGCACGTCTTACTTACTATATCTGGTTTTCTATAAAAATAATGCAGTTCACTGTTATGTAGACTTTTACAGAGGCGTAACCACTGACAATCAGGAGACAATAGTGATACAATCTAGATTCACAATAGCAAATAAAACATCCAACCATAGTAATTCTGCCCGAAGGCAGGTCCTTCACTGCAATCATAGCATTTTCTTGCTATGCTTGCAGCTTTACTAGGGAATTGTAGGTGTGGTAGCTTCCCGCACCGGTGAAGTATGATGATGATAATGGTGATGATGATGGCCATATGATTTCGGGGACCGTTTGGGCCTTAAAGTTTTCCTGACTTTGTCTTACAGGTGAGGAAAAACCCCGATAAAAACCTCACTCAGGAAAACTGTCCCGACCGGGGATCGAACCCGGGCTTGCTGCGTGCCAAGGCAGCACGCTACCTCGAGACCACAGCGGTGGACAATAAAACGTACGTTTTCTTTAATATAAATTATGACGTCAAAGTTTTTGCACTAGAATAATAGTACTAGTAAGCCCTTGTGTCTCTCAGCAAGACTAAGACGTTCTCCTCCTACAGGTGAGACATTCAAGCATACTAATTTTTAGTTACACTTGTTTTCGGATAGATGTACGTTAGAGTGGCCTGGTTTCAGCTTTACCCCTCATAGTGACATCCAGGAAACCAAAGTAATACTAGGATTTGAACATTCGATAACTTTTGCACCGAGGTCTTTTTTATTCAAGGCTTGTCGTTCTTTTACGAGCCTGAAAATCTTCAGAAGTGGGACCCACGACTTAAAAGTTCCTCCCGGAAGACTTGTCCCTTGGGGTTTTCCATCCTGAAATATCCATCGAACACGGCCGGATTTGAACCCACGTACTTCAGAACTAGAGACAAGGAACATAATCATTAGCCCACCGCGGCCGACGACTAGAATAATAAAGTAAGAATTTATAAAATGTATTAAAAGCATTTTATATTATGCAAGTTAAACGTGGATATTCACAAAGAGAATTGAAATGATTCTGTGTAGATTCGAAAGGAAACTACTAAGAAGAATATTTGATCTAGTCCAAGAGAACATGGAGTGGAGGTCTTGATGAAGATTTCCGGGCTGTAGGCCGTGGTCGTGAGGCTTGTAGTTCCCCGACGTTTCGCCAGAGACTGCGTCTGGCATCCTCAAGACAACCCTTGAGGATGCCAGACGCAGTCTCTGGCGAAACGTCGGGGAACTACAAGCCTCACGACCACGGCCTACAGCCCGAAAATCTTCATCAAGATCATTATAGCAACTCCGGCCGTGAAAGTCTACGTGAATACATGGAGTGGAGGATTTGGTTAAATCATGAGCTGTATGAGAAATTCAAAGAGATGTATCTGGTAACTAACTAACTCTAACTCACTGGCTCTATCGAACCCAAAGGTTCATGGCGCTCGAACGTAAGCTCTCCATACATCCCTATCCTAAACAAATATTTTCAATCATCCCCTGTATAATCTACTTCCCTCAAATCGTTCTCCCACTTCATTCTTGGTGTACCAACTGGGCGTTTTCCCCTCAGGTTTTCATACAAGATGCTTTCATGTATCTTGTTCATTCCCAATTCGTGCCACATGTCCGGCCCATCGCAGACTACGAGACTTAACTGTTCTTATTATATCTAACTTCCTATACATACCGTGTAGCTCACTATTATGTAGTTTCCTCCATTCACCTGTCCATCTCTTTTTTTTGCCCAAAAAATTTCTTGTGACTTTGTTATCAAATACTCGTAATCTTCTTTCCTCCCTTAAAGTAAGAATCCATGTTTCGCATCCATATAATATAACTGGGAGAATAACAGTTTTATGTGTTTTCAGTTTGTTTTTTTTTAAATGGAGTTAGGACGAGAAGAGTCCCTGTAATGTTTAATAGCACACGTTTCCAGAATTGAGTCCATGTATTATTTCTTTGTGCTTCTCATTCCTATTTGTAATTATTGTTCCTAGGTATTTGAATTCAGCCACTTCTTCAAATTTTCCCTAATTTGTCATTAACTGTCCATTACCATTATATAATGCATTTCTATATGTGACTTACATATATCTGGTAACACACAAAACAGAGATTTTTATAGGTTGGACATGTTAGTAGAATGCAAATTTCAAGAGTGCCAAAGATAATTTTGGAAGGAAGGATATATCCCATACCTCTCACCCGTACAATAGTTTAACATTTTTAATTAGTGTGCTGTATATCTTCTTTTTTTTTCTTCCTATTTTTTTATTGCATAAGATAGTCTAATGTCCTTATCATTGCCCTTCCTTTATTTATTTTCGTTACAATATCCTCACTACTATTCCTCGTTTATTAAAAGTTAACACCAAGCTATTTCGCTGTTCTAATACCTTCAATTTGACCTCAGACATATATCTTTATGGTCCAGACAATTTGGCCTAAAACTAAATGTAAACAAAATAGAACCAATAATTATCGGACATCCAGGACTATTAAAACTCCATAAACAATAACAATATGCCGGCATTCATATTAGATAACGAACAAATTCCTTATACCGATGTCGTTAAAAAATTGGGACTTAGACTCTAACTTAAATTGGAATACCCAAATAAAACAAACATCTAAAAAGATCTTCTCCATAATGCATTCCCTAAAGCATCTCAAAAACTTTCTTCCTACATCTCTTAAAATAATTTTAATTCAAACCTTAGTGATGCCGCATTTTGACTACTGTGACGTTCTACTAACTGACATAAGTGACGGATTGTCGGACAAACTGCAGCGTGTCCATAATATGTGTATCAGATTCATATTTAATGTCCGAAAATACGATCACATTTCTCCATCTTTCCACGAATTATCATGGCTACATCTAAAAGAGAGAAGGAAATTACACTGTCTAATTCTCTTATTTAAGATCCTACATACCTCGATTCCCAATTATTTATCATCCCGTTTCCAGTATCTATCCTCAAACCATAACTTAAACACACTCACAACATAGTCTCCTGCTTAATATACCGCAACATAGGACATCATATCACTCCATGTCATATACAATTTTCACTTTTCGCAACTGGAATTCCCTATCACAAGAAATAAGGTGCTGCCGGACATTGAAATCTTTTAAAAGAAATATAAATTTGTATTTGCTCTAACCTCGACTTCATCATTATCCACTGTAAGGTACATATGTTAATTGGTTTTCTCGAATAATTTATCATATTTATACTATTATTATTATTATTATTATTATTATTATTATTATATTTGTTTACTTTCTACAGGTAAATTCTCAATTTTATCATCTTCCGCTACCAGATACCTTTTCGTATTTTTCTTGAGGTTTTTTTACCATATAATTTAGATAATTAATATCTTCTGCTATTATGATCTAATCATCTGCATAATACTCGTACTACTGTCTCCTGTTGAAACTCCTAGGGTTCACATTTCTTGTGCCAGTTCTATAAGGCTGCTTCAAGATATAATTTAAGAAGTGTGACTGATAACCCACAGCCTTGGCCTTCCATTTTCTTGTGTGATCAAACAAGTTTGTGTGTGATCCATAGTTAAAATCCCTCTCCCGACAGGTAGTATCATTATAAGGTCCGAGAGACGTGTGGCACATAAAAGTACCTAATAAAGTGAAAGGTTAAACTGCATTAATGGAATTGTATAAATGTGAATTGTGGATTTGAATAATTTAAAGTATATTAATATTGTCCAACTCCTTTCAAAAAAAGATAAACTGAAAATATATAAAACTATTAGGCCTATTCTACTAGTTATATTATATGGATGCGAAACAGACTCTTGCTTTAAGGGAACCGACTGGTGAATTTCAATTTTTGTTTAGTTTTCATGTGATTGTTTTGAAATTTTTATCACATACATTAGGTGCTTATAGAAGTGTTTCTGTGAAGTTTGGTGTTTATAAGTGGAATAGTTTCAGAATTATGATTTTTTAAAACAGTATTTTTAATATTTTCTAAAAAAATGCTCCTTACGATGCATTTTTGAATATTTTCTGATGAAGTTTGAGATTCAGAGTCTTTATGATTCCACTAAACATACTTGCTATGCAAAAAAGTATTTGTAAAGGGAAGATACTGCTTATTTTTCAGGTTATTTAAAAATATTTTTTATCACTCTCATTATTTTTTTCAATCTCAATTTGAAAGAACACATGTCTTAGACTAGTAACTGCATAGCAAATGTGAATTTGCATATATTGGGGAGTCTATCCACAAAATTTCACTTGGATAGCATAAAATTGCATCGTAAGGAGCATTTTAAGTTTTGGAAAATTTAAAAAAATGGAAACAGAAAAAAAAGCATATTAAAATTTAAGTAGTAATGCTGTCCATATGTGGAAGGGTATTTAAACTCTTACGTCACGAGCTCAATTTTGCTCCTACAATACAAATTTTTACATGAAAATGGTCCTGAAGAATCAGAGTTATTAAGAAGAACATAAACAAAAAATGCATTTTTTGCCAATTTTTTAAAACATTTTCATCAGTCTGTCCCCTTAAGGGAGGAGAGGAAATTACGAGTATTTGAGAATAAGGTTCATAGGAAAATTTTCCCGCGCCGTAGCCGAGCGGTTAAGGTAGGAAGCCTTGGCGCAGAGCTACGGGACTTGCGCTGGTTCGAGTCTCCATGGGGGAAGAAATTTTCTCATGGTATTTCGGCCAGTATGGGACCGGTGCCCACCCAGCATCGTGAGGCAATTGGGTAGCTACAATAAATAGCGGCTCCAGGTTGAGGAACCAGCTATAACGGCTGGGGGACACGACATGCTAACCACATGTCACCCCTACACTGTCTGTTGATTATCTACCTCTGTGATTGACACATGTGGATGTGAAGGGCCAGCAGCCGGCTGGTAAAAGGGCAACCGCTGAAAAGTGGAAAGACCCTCAATCGGAGGAAAATTTTTGGACCGAAGAGAGATGAACAGACAGTTCAATGGAGAAGACTTACATAACAGTGAACTACATAGTCTTTATAGCCAGATATAATAAGAAAAAATAAGTCTGCGATGTTCAGGACATGTGGCACGAATGGGGAATGAAATACGTGTATGAAAGCTTCTTGTAGGAAAACCAGAGGGAAATCGCCCAGTTGCTAGACCGAGATTGAGGTGGGAGAATAACATTAACTATGATTTGAGGGAAGTAGATTATATAGGGAATGATTGAAAAACATTAGCTCAGGATATGGATGTATGGAGAGCTTATGTCCGCGCGACCATGAATCTACGGTTAGATAGTGCAGTGAGTTATTAATATTGTCAAACACTAATCACGTTGGCTTTCCTTTTTTTTATCGGAACGACTTTCAAGGCCTCATTGCGCCATGTAGATTTTTTATCATGTTTTAGATACTAGTCGATTTTTTTATTGTCGTTATGTTTGGAAACGAGTATCTACTTATTTTTACTAACACTAATACCATGTATTGCAAGTGCATGGAATATTTTATCGTTCCAAGCATTTCTGATAATGCCATGAAAATAATCCAAAATTAAAATCTCGAAAATAACGGGAAACCTCACGATACGGCTACAGAGGTGTTCAAGTTAGGTAATGAAGCCGTTTTTCTATATTTGAGGAAATTGTTCAACGTATCATTCAAGACTTCAAGTCTGTCGAATTATTGGAAATGGGCTATTGTTTCCCAATACAAAACATATTTTACCTAATACAGACCAGTCAGTCTTACATTTGTCTTATATCCATCCATAGTAATTCTGCCCGAAGGCAGGTCCTTCGCTGCAATCATAGCATTTTCATGCTATGCTTGCAGCTTTACCAGGGAATTGTAGGTGTGGTAGCTTCCCGTTGCTTTCCACACCTGTGAAGGATGATGATAATAAGGATGATGATGGCCATATGATTTCGGGGACCGTTTGGGCCTAAAGTTTTCCTGACATGTGTCTTACAGGTGAGGAAAAACCCCGATAAAAACCTCACCCAGAAAAACTGCCCCGCCCTGGGATCGAACCCGGGCCCGCTGCGTGACAAGGCAGCACGCAACTTCGAGACCACAGCGAAGGACTTGTCATATATAAGGTGATATAATCACAGAGTTACATTAGTTGTGTTAGATAAGAATCTAACTTTATACTTAAGTTGTAACTTTAATAGTGGCAACTATTTATTTATTAATATTATACAAGTGTACACCGCTGTGGTCTCGTGCTGCCTTGTCACGCAGCGGGCCTGGGTTTTCTGGGTGAGGTTTTTATCGGGGTTTTTACTCACCTGTAAGACAAATGTCAGGAAAACTTTAAGGCCCAAACGGTCCCCGAAATCATATGGCCACCATCATCATTATCATCACCATCATCATCATCCTTCACCGGTGTGGAAAGCAATTCCCTAGTAAAGCTGCTAGCATAGCATGAAAAATGCTATCTGCCTTCCGGCAGAATTACTATGGATGGATTATACAAGTGACAGACCTGTGAAACTTCTACAATTCTTCATTGTAGTACCCAGCATTGCCTAAAACTCGTTGCCAATGATATGGAAGTTGTAGTATCCCTATGGCAGCTCTGGTGCTGTTGAAGTTTCTGACTGACAGCCTTAATGCCAGCAGAATAACAGTCTGGAATCGAATGTCCCGAAGTGGTTCCTTCATCTTAGGGACCTAATCATAATCACAGAGGCTTAAGTCCAGTGAATGTGGTAGATGGAAATGCACTTCCCACTCCCAGCGATGGTACAGATCAGCTACAGGTGTACCATGTGCGTCCGAGCAGTCCTATATGGTAATGCCGTCTCCCCATATGCTAGCACAAGACCTTCATTGTATCTAGGCCTATATGGTCATAGCACATTGAATTTTCAACCAAGATCGCCGTTCCTGCTTTGTAAAATGGCGAAACACAACAGCTTAGACCGGCAACTCAGAGAAGACTAACAACGTTCTCTCTCCAAAGCATATGTGCTTTGAGACGTATGGACGAGCCCATTTACTGTAAGATATTTCAGACATATATTAACATGTGACAGAAGTTACGACAATTAACCCCGTCTGGTTTCGTTTCTACAGCAGTGTTGCCACTATTTTTGTTAGTCACGTATAATAGTCTGCACGGGGTTAGGGAGGATTTTTCTGTGATAGACACTATCACTGATTCAGGACAGAGCTGATAAGATTGATGAAGGGGGAAGGTAGATGCAGTGATGATTGATTTTTGAAAAGCTTTCGACATGCTAGTAGGGAAATTAAGTAAACATGACATACTGAGGATCAGAGGGTAATTTTGCTGATAAAAACCCTTAAAGATAAAGAATCTAGAGAATTAGGGAACGTGACCACGTCGGAAACCTCAGAAGTAACACCAAGAATCCCGTAGAGGATTTTCTCATAAAAGGCCCTGTAAGTTAATGACGTATGTACAGACAAAATCGATTATTAACTAACTAACTAACTCACTCACTAGCACTATCGAACTCGTAGGTTCGTGGCCGCGTGGACATAGGCTCCCCATATATCCCTATTCTGAGCCAATGTTTTCCAATCATTCCCTGTATAATCTACTTCTCTCAACTCATAGTTAATGTTATTCTCCCACCTCATTCTTGGTCTACCAACTGCGCATTTTCCCTCTGGTTTTCCTACATGAAGCTTCCATGCACGTTTTTCATTCCCCATTCGTGTCACATGTCCTGCCCATCGCAGTCTACGAGGCTTAACTGTTCTCATTATATCTGACTTCCTATAAATACCATGTAATTCACTATTATGCAGTCTTCTCCATTCGCCTGTCCATCTCTCTTTGGTCCAAAAATTTTCCTTTGAGCTTTATTCTCAAATATTCGCAATCTCCTTTCCTCCCTTAAATTAAGAGTCTATGTTTCGCATCCATGTAATATAATTGGCAGAATAATTGTTTTATATATTTTCAGTTTAACGTTTTTTGAAAGGAGTTGGGAAGTCAAGAGTCTCTGAAATGCATAATAACACGCATTTCCAGAATTGAGTCTATGTTTAATTTCCTTGTGCGTCTCATTCCTGTTTGTGATTATTGTTCCTAGGTATTTGAATTCAGCCACTTCCTCAAAATTTCCTTAATTTTGCATTAGCTGTCCATTTCCATTATGTAATGCATTTTTATGTGTGACCATATATTTAGTTTTATTGATATTTACTTCCAGTCCCAATTTCTTAGTGTTACTTAGTGTGTGCGTGATTAGATAATTTAAAATCATAAATGAGGACAAAGATATTTTACAAAGTCGCCCGGGATATATTTATAAGTGGGGCCGCTAAAAATTAGATGGAAATAAACCATTCTGATAGAGATAATCACTTTTATTTAGCTGCTAAATTTTATCAGGTTTCACAATGTTTCACATCGTCTTCCTGCGCCCAATTAATCTACTGTCATTCTCCTCCACATCTCTCTGTTTTCCAATCTCCATCGTCCAAATCTTTTTCCCTCATGCTGCTCAAAACACCACCAATCCACATTATTTTTGGCCGTCCTCTTCTTCTACCAAGTGACACCCATTCTAGTATTCTTCTTGAGAATCTGTCTTCTGTCATTCTTTTTATATGACAACACCATTTTGTCTGTTTTTTATCGAATACACACAATTAAAGTTTGAACACTAATACTTTATTTAATTACACTGTTTCTTATTTTATCTCTGCTAGAAATTCCAGCTGAACGCCTCCAAAAATCAATTTCTGCAGAATTTTATTTATTGTTCTATATTTTATTCCCATGTTTCTACACCGTATGTCGTGCTCCTTATTGTATAAAAAAGTTTATTTTTGTTTTAGAACTTATATTCTGATCCCATAAAACACGATTTAATTTCGATATTGAAGATATACCCTTATTTATTCTCTAATTAATTTCAGTAAATTGACTTCTATCTGTATTAATTTTCGTCCCGAAATATGTAGAAAGATAATTCTTCTTGTATTGACTTAGGCTTTCACGGCAGGAGTTGCTATGATGATCTTGAAGATGATTTCCGGGCTGTAGGCCGTGTTCTTGAGGCTTGAAGTTCCCCGATGTTTCGCCAAAGACTGCGTCTGGCATCCTCAAGGGTTGCCATGAGGATGCCAGACGCAGCCTCTGGTGAAACGTCGGGGAACTTCAAGCCTCAAGACCACGGCCTACTGCCCGGAAATCGTCTTCAAGATCACAATTCTTCTTGTTGTTGTTCTTCTTCTTCCTTTCGTGTGATATACCTAGTGGTCTGTTACAATCTCAATTCAACGTTTGAAGGGTCTACGTAATGATCTCTTGCCTGGTGGCTGGTAATTTAAGATTTGGCGTGGTATTCTTGTTCTGCTCATTCTTCTTACGTGAGATTTCCAGTTGTTACTGTATGTTCGTACATATTCCATGACTGATTCTGTTTGTAATTCTTTGAGAATCTCAGAATTCCTTTTATGATCTGTTCTTAAGTAACCTGCAGTACGTCTCATAAATTTCATTTCTGCCGCAGTTAGTCTTTGTTCATCTACTTTGCGAATTGTCCAGGCCTCAGTGCCTTAACATAATATGGGTCTGGCCAGTGTTTTATAAATTCTAGTTCAGGTGTGTTGCTGTACTGTGTTTGGTTTGAAAATATTATTTATAATTCCTGTTACTCTGTTAAATTTTATTATTTTTTGACTAAAATCTTTTTTTCCTTCGTATGTAACTTGGTATCCGAGGTAGTTAAATGTGTTAGTTTGTTCTAATATTTTATTTTAATAATTTTAGTGCGAACTGGGTCTTTTCCTAGGAAAACCATGACTTTAGATTTTTTTATTGAGATTTCCATGTTGTAGTTTATTGCAATTTGGTGAAAAAAGTGGACTGAACGTTGTAGGTCATCTTCTGAATTCGCTATAAACACAATGTCATCAAATAATTGGGTGTTTAAATTATATAATCTATTAAGTGGAGAAAGATAATTAAATTTTGTAAAACTCGAAAAGAAATTAGTTTGTATCATAAACTAGACTAACCAAGAGTTTATTTAAGTTCAAAGCTGACGTGTGAAGATCAAGTTGATAAAGTTAAGAGGTAAACCGATTTTATCATTAGGGTTCTAAAAAAAAAGAAAATCCTAAAAAAAAAAAAAAAACTGGAGACTTAGAATTAGTTCGCGATTAATAGAAGCACATATGCTAGTTGAGATTCATGCAGAAAGTACCAATATGTTCTCTAGAAAAATATAGCGTGGAGCTGCAAAATTTGTTAAAGGCGGAAAGTATACATAGTGACGAAATTATTTAAGCATTGGAGTGCGTAAAAAAGCCAAGTTGGAGGCAGTATATAGAGCATTCGAGAAGCAAAATTCATGTCAATATCACAGCACTGTTGACAAACCATCTTACTGTCGAAGGAACGACCATAGTTTTAAAATTAAGTGTACGTAAATTTTATATCTTAAAATAACATATTATTGATATGACTTGATTACAATTATCTTTGAGCGCCGTTCTTCACTAAGAAAATGTAACCATAATTTAAGTAATTGTGCATGTTAAATTCAAGTATTGAAATAATAATAATAATAATAATAATAATAATAATTACAATAATAATTACAATATTAATAATAATAATAATAATTACAATAATAATAATAATAATTACAATAATAATAATTACAATAATAATAATAATAATAATTACAATAATAATAATTACTACAATAATAATAATTACAATAATAATAATAATAATTACAATAATAATATTAACAGTGATATTAACAATAATAATAAAAATAGCTTTCTTTATTTTAATACCGGTAATAATAATAATAATAATAATAATAATAATAATAATAATAATAATAATAATAATAATAATGATAATAATGATAATAATAATAATAATAATATTAATAATAATAATAATAATAATAATTTTTGTAATCCCACTACAGGCCTCATGAGGCCCTTGGGGTAGTGGGAGGTTAAGGCTCCCACTTTTTCTGGACAATCGGCACTTGATGTCAACCGGGTTGTCAGCCCTGCGTGACGGCCGCTTTTACCCCAGAACAAGCGTCAGGTACTCATTTTCGTTAGAGGCTGAGTCAACCCCAGGGCCATAGTGCCGCCAGAAGGTTTTGGTCAGTTTAAAAATCCTGACCCCATCGGGACTTGAACCCTTGACCTTCCGACTTGTAGGCGCAATACTTTAACCACTACGCTACGGCGTGCCCCATAATAATAAATAATAATAATAATAATAATAATAATAATAATAATAGCTTTATTTTACATGACAGTTAAGGCCTATGTTATGTAGTGTGATCTATCAGGCGAATGGAGAAGACTACATAACAATAAACGAGATTATATTTATGGGAAACTAGATGTAATAATAATAATTAAGTATTGTAGACTGCGATGGACAGGACATGTGGCACAAATGGGGGAATGGAAGAGAGCAGAGGGAAAGCTCCCAGTAGGTAGGTCAAGGATGAGGTCGTTGTATAACATTAACCATCGTTTGAGGGAAGTAAATTATACAGGTTATGATTAAAAAAACATGTTTTAGGATAGGGATGTATGGAGAGCTTATGTCTGCGCGGCCATGAACCTATGGATTCCATAGAGCCAATAAGTCAGTTAGTAATGTTACTTACTTACTTACTTACTCACTGGCACTATCGAACCCGAAGGTTCATGGCCGCACGGACATAAGCTCTCCATACATCCCTATCCTGAGCTAATGCTTTCCAATCATTCCCTGTATAATCTACTTCCCTCAAATCATAGTTAATGTTGTTCTCCCACCTCATTCTTGGCCTACCAACTGGGCGGTTTCCCTCTGGCTTTCCTACAAGAAGCTTCCATGCATGTCTTTCATTCCCCATACGTGCAACATGTCCTGCCCATCGCAGTCTACGAGACTTAACTGTTCTTATTATATCTGGCTTCCTATAAAGACCATGTCGTTCATTCTTAAGTAGTCTTCTCCATTCACCTGTCTGTTCATCTCTCTTTGGTCGGGATGTATGGAGAGCTTATGTCTGCGCGGCCATGAACCTATGGATTCCATAGAGCCAATAAGTCAGTTAGTAAGGTTACATTATTTTATCTACTTACATTATCTAGAGTAATTGTATATCATATTGATATAATTCAGTGTTTACCAACACTTTTCAACTTGCTGCTCATAGAGCAGAAGTATTCTTTTGAGTTTCACCACTTAGTATTATTAAACTGACTATTTGACTCATGCCCCAAGAGTCAATGACAAATCACAATCGTTTTTCACCTCGATTTTATCAATTTAATTTTATCATTTTAAAATCAAGCTCTTTTTTAACATTTTGAATATGTCATAGCATTATTTTACAGTGATGACTGCATGCGGCTACCAGATTGTATATAGGCTATAGTGCACAAATGTTACAGATAGTACTTGCGGGATATACTATAAAACATTTGTAGCAATTGATTATACCACAAAAAAAAACAATGTTTGCACTTTCTAAAACGTATTATTTCCCAGGAATTTACGTTCCAGAAAAATATAATTGAACGTATTTATATCATAGGACATCAGAAATTAATTAATAACCTATAATGTTGGTTATAAATATCTCCACTAAGATGCATTCTTACAATATTGCGATCCTTTGGCAATAAATAATATGATCTGGTTGCAGTGATGAACAAATGAAGCATAACAATCGTTTCTCATTTGTTTTAAAACATCGTCGTTTACATTAAATATATAAATATTTTAAAATAACTGTATTTAAATAATGATTTGTGAGTAAACAGCTTAATATTATTCGTTAAATAGTCCTAACAAATGCCACTCTTGATTTCCAAATTATCTGGATAAATTCACTCCACACTTCGTGAGCCGTGAATTTATCGATAATTTGAAAATCACTCGAGGCATTACTTATGAAAATTATTCCATTTTAATTGAAATTACAACTCTGGCAATAAGCGTAAAAACTTCGGTCTCGATTAAAACAGCCAACAGTGGTCAGTTTTTTCTTCTTTTTTTTTAAGCATGATTCTCCATGACGTGACAGGTTTTAGAAAATCCTTGGTTTACCAGCTGGCTATTGATCACACATTCACGTCTCAATCACAGAGGTGAACGCTCTTCAAGCCAATGTAGGGATATGTGGTCAACGTACCAGATCTCCCAATATTATAGGTTTTTAAAACCTGGATCTATACTTATCGTGGTTAATCTTTTTTTTACACGCTTTATATTAGCTTGACCTGTATCTATCTATCTATCTATCTATCTATGTAACGGAATCTTTCAACGCGATTTTCATCCACTTAAAATCATTGCATTGACTTGAAACTTTGTATACTTGTAGAGGACCCGTGACAATACAATCATTTTACATTTATTTTCTAAAGTCCTGGCCATAATCATCAGAAAAAAAGTGTTTTTGTATCAATGTAACCGAATCTTTCAACGCGATTTTCATCCACTTACAAACATTGGATCGACTTGAAACTTTGTATACTTGTAGAGAACCCGTGACAATACAATAATTTCATATTTATTTTCTAAAATCCTGGGCATAATCATCAGAAAATCAAAAAACTGAAAACTGGTATAATAGTTTGCGGACTTGTCGAGTTTTTAGTCAATCTTTGTAAGAGCTCAGTTGGTAGAGCAGTGAACTCTTAACGGTATATAATTTCAGTAATCCATACGTCGCTGGTTCAAATCCGGCTGTGAGGGTTTTTTATAGAATAGTATTACTTTTAGCTCATACTACAATAGTATCGAATTTAAAGATATCTACATTTTTATCTTATTCTGTAAAATATTAAAACTAAAAAATAAAAAATAATAGTTTTAAAAAACTAAAAGAACACGCTTTATTAGAAAACTAAAAAATGAAAAATAATTTTAATTTCCAATACGCTTGGGATAAAATAAAGTGGCCAACAAAAAATCATCTCCAACACATATTGAATAAAATTAGAGTCATCAACAAAAAGAAAATAATTTTACCATCAAAAGCGTGGGGTGCTCTATATCAATTAATATATTTGATAATAAACAGATATTGGTAAAAGTAAGCTCTCTAAGAAGAAAATGTAAAAATCATAAAAAGCACCCACGCTTTTGATGGTAAAATTATTTTCTTTTTGTTGATAACTCTAATTTTATTCTATATGTGTTGGAGATGATTTTTTTGTTGACCACTTTATTTTATCCCAAGCGTATTGGAAATTAAAATTATTTTTCATTTTTTAGTTTTCTAATAAAGCGTGTTCTTTTAGTTTTTTAAAACTATTATTTATTTTCTAGATGCTGGTTCAGCACTGATTCCATATACTGACCGAAATAGCATGCCTTTTTTTTTCTATTCGAACGAATGCCCGACGTCCCGAAGCTTTGCGTCAAGGCAAGCTGTCGTAGACCGGTGTGTTTTGGTACGGGATAAATATTATTATAATTTAATAAAATATTCATAAAAATGAAAACTGTTTATATGAAACTGTCCACTGGCTTTGCCTTATAAATTCCATCAAAATTTTTATGATCTTTGAGAATAATTATTGTTTGATACTTAAGGCCTTATATGTCTGACGTACCATGGATTTAAAAATAAATACAATCTCAAGAGATATCTCTGCAAAATATGTTAGGTCTTTCACTTCCAGTTTTGAATCGCCACACGTATGTCCTGAGATAATAAACAGCGTCCCTGTAAAAAATTCTTCACCCTACCTATTTATATCTATCTAACTACATATGTACTAATCATCATCATTGGTTCGTCAGCCCTCTCAGTTTCATCTTAGCCTCCCTTTTGACAGCCTTCGGTTACTAATCTTGTTTTCCAATTCCTTACATTTATTTTTCGCATATATATTGGATTTGCCTGGTGGTGTAATGGATATCATCCTCGAGTACAAATCGAGAGGTCCGGGTTCAAATCCCGTCCAGGCATTTATTTTTCTTATGTCATATTAAGCTTGCATTGCTCGATGTCAAAAAAATAATTATAACATCAAAAATCGTCACTGCTATAAAGTAAAAATATTCTCTTTAATTTGCTTACTTGTTATAGTAGCTACTAGGTGGCAGTGAAGACCGAGTTCTCGCTACTTTTTGTAATAATGGAGAAAAAAAAATATACCGATATATAAAAAAAATAAATGTTTGTATTGGATTTGCCTGGTGGTGTAATGGATATCATTCTCGAGTAAAAATCGAGAGGTCCGGGTTCAAGTCCCGCCCAGGCATTTATTTTTCTTATGTCAGATATATATATATATATATATATATATATATATATATAAAATTGGTTTAATCTGGAACGTGAATAATGCGGAAATCTGTCCAGTATAAACATATTTGTTGGTCACGGCGAAATAATAGTAATTTTACGTGTATTTGTTTTGCATAAAACGGAATCTGTCCAACACGGAAACGGAAGGACATTTCCACACAATTCATGAAAAAAAAATAAAGTGGAAAGATAGAGAGAGAAATAAATTAGTTTCCATTTCATTGGATACCCGTTAGGTCAAAAAGGTCAGGTGAATTCTACCTGTACCTGAAATGTTCTTTCGACCTCACTGCACAACCATTATGCGAAATACAGATACTGTACCCGAATTGGTGTGTCGTAATATAAGTTAGAATTTTGAACGTCTTGATTATTATTTATTATTTTTATTTTTATAATTTGTCATTTTTGAGGATGTGCCACTGTGGCGGTCTTTTTCGGAACTATTCTAGCATTTGCTCTTTGTATCAGGGGAAACAGAAAACCCAGGTCATGTCTCTACATCATCCGTCCATCGCAACATACATGTGGCAACTTTTCTCTGGCAATTTATCAGTTTTGTTAATGTTCCACTTCTAAATAGGCTTCTTACATTCCATGCTGCTAGGAACAAACATTTTTTTCCCTCTCTTAGTCTTTTTCTTTTTGCCTTACTTTCTTTGATTACTTTGGCCGTTATTTTTGGACTAACGACGTGGTGATTTTTAAGAGCTAGGGTTGTTAGCTCTGCGCCCTACCCTCAACCTGGAGGACCAGACCTCCATATTTATAATTCCTGATGATAGGATGGCCCAGGTATACTCCCAGGCACTGGGTACGTTTTTAGCTGCCTGTTACAACCCATGTGAGCTACAGTGGGACTATTCTATTTTCCGGTCACCACAAAGGAAATCTATATATCAGACTACTCTAAAAATCAGTTTTAAGAGTCGAAAGAGAAATATATATTACATGATATAACAAAACATGATTTAATTGTCAATATGTATAAATAATCGAGCGATTTGGTGAGGCATAGCGATTGACACTTTGATATCGGAATTCTCGAATTCAAGCCCCAATTGCCGATTAGCTGATTGTCTTTTTATTAGCTTCCGTCAGTCGCCAAAAAAAAAATGGGTTGATATTTTATTTGCAGGATTGATTTCATTACAGTACCATTTAATAATATAGTATTAAAATTAAATTAATCAACTCGGGATTTCCCGAATACGAGACTCGAACGCTGCTGTCTGAACTATTTTTTCAATGGCGTAGACCTACTACAAAATGAGGATATTTTTATATTCACTGAGATGACTTTATCTCATGACTTAAAAAAAATAATTTGAAGTTGATAATTGATATAGGAACTTTGTTTTTTCCTGTACAATTTGAGAAAGTTCCTGTACATATTATCAATCTCAAATAATCAACATTTTTTATGCGTATTAATTAGTCATCTAAATTTATGACAATTTTTATTACACTTTAAGATGCAGTAAATCGTGTGGTATCGAATTATGAATTCTATGTAAAGAGGATATGAAAGATGTTAATGTGGATACTGATACTGGCGATATTCCGAGAATAACGAATATCGATTATAGTTAAAAAAAGAATTCCTGGAACTTAATGCAGCGTTACATTTAACAGATTTCGCTCTCCGTTAGGAAGCAAATATACAGATTTAAATAATCATTTTTTAAATATATTTTGAAACTGTTTAACATTCTTCTCTTCTTCTTCTTCATCCAAGGATTAAGTCTTTGGCTCGTTCCGGTTTCATGAAAGCTAGGATTATTAGAATTGTTCTGACCATCTTCTTTGTGGGCGTCCAACATTTCTCCTTCCGTGTGGTTTATAATTCAGCAATAATTTTGGAAATCTTACTTCTGGCATTCTATCAACATGTTCTTTCCAAGCGTTCCTCTATTTAACTGTTCGGTCTGTAAGTTTGAAAATATTTAGTTCCTTTCATTATCATGGTTAAAAAATTTAAATATTTGGGATCACTTATTGATGAATCAGGGAGTTGTAAAGCTGAAGTAGATAGCAGGTTAGTACAAGCACGAAGAGCCATAAAAATGTTGAATGGAGTACTGTGGAGTAGGACCATGTCAAACCACACGAAGAAGAGGATTTTGAAATCTGTTGTGGAAAGCATAATGACTTCTGGTGCTGAGGGATGGACTTTGGTAGAGGGACAAAAAACTAAGATCTTGGCAGTGGAGATGGATGGAATAAGACGCAGTGCCAGGGTGTCCAGGTTGGAAGAAGAAGAAGAAATGAAGAAGTGAGGCAGATGATGGATATGGAGGAGACAGTAGTGGAAAGGATCGAAAGACGAGCTCTTCAGTGGTATGGCCATATCAGGAGAATGGAGGATGATAGGTGTCCCAAAACTCTTTTGGAATGGTCACCTTCTGGTAGAAGGAAACGGGGCAGGCCAAGAACAACTTGGAGAGGAGAGATCCATAGATTGATGAACGACCGAGGTCTGGAGGAGAATGAATGGCGTGGTCGGCAAGAATGGCGAATGGGAATACAGGGTAGCCGCTGAAAAGTGGAGAGGCCCTCAAAAGTAAGTAAGTCATTATCATGGTCATCATAGTACATTCACGAATTTAGGCCATTTATTGATCTGTTTCGGCCTAAGAGAAACACCATCCTAAAGTCTTTTGAGTGGACGTCCTGGTCTTCTTCTTCCTGCAGGTTGATATCTTAACATTTGTTTGGGTATCCTGTGATCTTCCATTCGATGAACATGTTGCATCCATCTTGACTTGTTTTCTAAAGGTTCCTTGTGTAATTCTTGTAAGATGTCTTATTTTTTTTTTTTTTTTGATCTAGTAGTGTGTATCCTGCAGTCCTCCGAAGGTATCTCATTTCAGCAGATCTAAGTCTTAATTCCTTTCTTACTCGTATATCTGCATTTCGTTCTTCTTTATTTCGCAGAGTATATCCTGCTATATTTTTTAAAAATCTCACCTTAATTGCTCC
Organism: Diploptera punctata; assembly: GCA_030220185.1. NCBI lineage: Eukaryota > Metazoa > Arthropoda > Insecta > Blattodea > Blaberidae > Diploptera > Diploptera punctata. Next base: position 578,720 of record JASPKZ010004932.1, read on the forward strand.
CAATCATTGTTCTTGTCTTTTAGTGATCGTCCAAAATTCTGATCCATACAGGAACAGCCATTACTTTATAAAATTTTATTTTTGTTTCTTTTCTTGTATTTTTAAGGGTTCTTTTAATAGTGCCACACATTAGATTAAGTTTATTTATTTTTCATTAATTTTTATAAGATTCATGATATGTTCCGTTGAGGTATTATTCAAAATTAAAATATAAAATTGTGGAATATTCACATGAAAGGTCCGTCTTCTGAACTTTATTAAACGAACCCAGTACATGTAACCCCCTGTACCAGATCTTCAGTGAAACATCGGTTTTGAATCCTGCCGATGATGGGACTAGTCCCGAAAGCGCTACAGTTAAATAAATAATACAGTTGAAGAGACGGACCTTTCAGGTGAATATTCCACAATTTTATATTTTAATTTTTATCATTAATGTCTTCAATTTTAAAATATGATAAATTTAACATCCCTGATCACAAATACTGAGCATGGCTTCCTACAGCAAGGAAATAAAGCCGTTGACCCTGTATCCCTTTCCACCTCTGAGCCCTAGTTCGCGTCTTGGTCACTCCATGTGGAGTTCGAGGAGAACGAATCGGAGCCAGGGTAGGTTTTTCTCGGGGTTCCATTTTCATTTCATCTGCCCGTGTGATAGTGCGACAGACATCCTTGTATATCATATACTTTCAGTTATGGGGGCTCCGTCTCTTCCCTCGATCTGGTATTATTTCTCATCCATGGCGCGACAGGCCTAGACGGCCCTAGGCCTAACATCCGGCTGCTGGCCTCACATCCACATGTGTTAAGCATCATCTAGCCAGTGTAGTGGTGACATGTGGTCAGCATGTCGCGTCCTTCAGCAATTATAGCTGATTTTCTTAACCTGGAACCTCTACTAATTGCAGCTACGATGCTGTTTGGTCACCGGTCCCATACTGGTCGAAATTCCTATGCCGGACACAAATAGAGATAGTTTTTAATTGAATTTAATTAATTATAAAATTATGAAGTGGATCATGATAATGTCATTCCAATCCAGTCTTGACTACGGAGAGAAATCATTATAAATGTTGTTAGCATCGAGTTTTGAACTCGGAACTTCCCAAATAAATGATAAATTGAATAATTGCCCTGATAACAGATCTAACCCATAAATACAAGTTATTGGGAAAATTAAAAAACGCATAATGTTAATTTTGAGGCTATTACCTTTATCATCCAGAGGGAAAACGCTCAGTTGGTAGACCGAGAATGAGGTGGGAGAATAACATTAACTATGATTTGAAGGAAGTAGATTATACAGGGAATGACTGGAAAGCATTAGCTTCAGGATAGCGATGTATGGAGAGCTTATGTCCGCGCGGCTATGAACATACGGGTTCGATAGTGCCAGTAAGTAAGTATTTCCTTCATCATATCATATACATTTTAATCTCTCACCCCAATGGAAACATATACAGCCAGTTTGAATGTAAAATAACATACTACTAACTAAATATAAACAATTTAACACAGCATTGAGTGCAAAAGTGATCTATCTTTATAGAGTGGAAAAATTATTTAACCCATTTATTTATATACATAATTTTAATGTTTACACATCTTTCTGTGCCTAAAGTTTTATTTTTCTTCTCCACTCGTCTCTCTCCATCCAATCCATGTCCTCAGTCCTCTTGCTCTCATTCCAGTTCTTATTTCCCGCATCCACGAGTTTCGAGGTCTTCCTCTCCTCCTTCTTCCAGGTGGACACCATTCCAATGTTTTTATGGGTAATCTTTCTTCTTGCATTCGTCGTACGTGCCCATACCAATTTAATTGCTTATACTGTATATAATCTACTATTGAATAACCAATATTAATTTTTTCTCTTATGACCGTTTTTCTTATTTTGTCTAATTTTGAACATCTTGCTGCTCTCCTCAAGAAATCCATTTCCATCGACATAAGTTCTTGTTCTAAGTTTTTGTAGAATTTCCAAACTTCAGCTCCATATGTGACAGTACTTCTCACTATTGAATTATATATTTGTAACTTATTTTTCCTGGTTATATGTCTGTTCCATAAGACTCCATTCATCATTGCTGTTATTGCTCTACCTTTATTTATTCTGTTCTTAATATCACTTTCTTGTTTATCCTCTTTATCTAATTTTACTCCCAGAAACTCAAATTCTTCACATCCTCTAACCCATATTTTACTAAAAATGCTACAATAAGAAATAGAAATTACATATTGAACACTGATTCAGTTATAAACATTTCTAGCTAAATCAGTGTTCAATTTTTATTTTCCATTTAATGTTATTTCGTTACATTCTTTGTGTCTTTCTTATTTTCACTCAATTTCTCTAAGATTCTGATAGAATTCACGGAAGTGTGATGGAATGTGCAATAATTGTTTTTCTGCACTGTTACTCTTGACTTGACTAACTACTTCTGCCGTTTTGTTATAGATAGAACGCTATTCGCTTGAAAGCCAACTTTTAAAAAATAAATAAAACAGGTCTGGAAGACAGTAAGGATAGTTTTACACCCACTAATCCACTGAAAACGCAACTTTCGAATTTTTGTTATTTAGATCTCTTTTCGGGGCAACTATTCAATTAAATGTGTAAATAACTAATTCACTGGGGGCACGCCGTAGCGTAGTGGTTAAGGCAGTGCGCTACAAACCGAAAGGTCGAGGGTTCAAGTCGCGGTGGGGTCAGGATTTTTAAACTGACCCAAACCTTCTGGTGGCACCATGGTCCTGGGGTCGAGTCAGCCTCTAACTGAAATGAGTACCAGAAGCTTGTTCTGGGGATAAAGGCGGCCGTCACGCAGGGCTGACAACCCGGCTGACATCAAGTGCCAATTGTCTAGAAAAAGTGGGAGCCTTAACATCCTACTAACCCAAGGGCCTCCCGACGCCTGTAGTGGGAACACTTTACTTACTAATTCACTGGCTCTATCGAACCCGTAGGACATAAGCTCTCCATACATCCCTATCCTGAGCTAATGCTTTCCAATCATCTCCTGTATAATCTAGTTCCCTCAAATCATCGATAATGTTATTCTCCCACCTCATTCTTGGTCTACCAACTGGGCGCTTTCCTTCTGGTTTTCCTACAAGAAGCTTCCATGCACCTCTTTCATCCCCCATATGTACCACATGCCCTGCTCATCGCAGTCTACGAGACTTAACTGTTCTTATTATTTCTGGCTTCCCATACTTATCATGTAGCTCACTATTATGTAGTTTTTCTCCATTCACCTGTCTGTTCATCTCTTTGTGACCCAAAAATGTTCCTAAGAACTTTATTCTCAAATACTCGTAATCTTCTTTCCTCCCTTAAAATAAGAGTCCTTGTTTCGCATCCATATAATATAACTGGGAGAATAACTGTTATATATATATATATATATATATATATATATATATATATATACATATATAGGCCTATATATTCAGTTTAACGTTTTTGAAATGAGTTGGGACGGCAAGAGTCGCTGTAATGCATAATAGCACGCATTTCCAGAATTGAGCCTATGTTTAATTTCTTTGTGCATCTCATTCCTATTTGTGATTATTGTTCCTAGATACTTCAAATCAGCCACTTGTTCAAAATTTCCCTCATTTGTTATTAGTTGTCCATTTCCATTATATGTAGGCCTGTAACGCATTTCTATGTGTGAACATATGTTTAGTTTCATTGATGTTTATTTCCAGTCTCAATTTCTTAGTGTTACTCAATAGTGTGTGCGTGTTGTCACTTAATATCTCCTCGTTATCGCTCAATAATACTACATCATCAGCATAAACTAACAGCCTGTTAATACCATTGTCAATTAAATGTGTCATGCGATTAAACATATCGGCAGCGAAAATTGTTTAATATGCTTGTATCTTCCAAAAAAGGAAGTTTATATCTAGCTTATTCAAATTTAATTAGGCCTACATCTGTCTCCGAATTCCAATGGCTTACATGTCTTTCTCTGTATCCAAGATTACAACCTTAACACACACACTCTTTCACTGCCCAACAGTGCATCCACCTCGCCTACTTCATAGCTCCACCTCTAAACTGCTTTAACCACCATTCTACTTTCAGTTGTTAACTAATTTAGAGCCTAAACGAAGCAAATGGGGTCGATGGATTTTTCTTGTCTTGTAAGTCCATGTTTCCCTTAACAGAGATTTAGTCGCTCTCCCCTACAGGGAAGAATTTGAACCATACTAATTTAGTTACAATTGTTTTCGTATAGATGTCATTTGAGTGCTCCGTGGTCAGCGTTCCGCTTCATACTGATATCTAGGAAACCAAGGTAGTACTAGGACGGGAAAATTCAGTAAATTTTGCTTAGAGGCCTTTTCATTCAGCCTTACGGATGTTTTAGAGCCTGAAAATCTTCAGTCTCGGGACCCATGGCTTAAATTCCCTCCCGGAGGACTCGCTCCTTGGATTTTTCCATGCTAAAAAAATCCATCGACCCCGGCCGGGTTTGAACCCGCGACCCTCGGGACCAGAGGCAAGGAGCATAACCACTAGTTCACCGCGGCCGATGATGGATTTTTAAGGTGAAAAAATCCAAGGGACAAGTCGTCCGGGAGGGACTTTAAGCCGTAGGTCGCGAGTCTGAAATTTTCAGGCTCGTAAAAGAACCAGAAGCCTGAATAAAAATGCCTCTGTGTAAAATTTAATCGACCTTGATCCATCCAAGTAAAGTAATACGTTAGTTGCCTACTAGATACCTGCCCAATGATTTAATTAAATTGCCGCGGTATTTTGGTCGTGCAAAAGTAGAATAATAAGTAGATTTTTCGTTGAGGCTATGACCTAATCATGTCATTCGTTGATATCTGTAGGTAAATAAGCGTAAATAAATTAGCTTGTGAAGAAACTCCAGCTAGGGAGCACCCGTGTCTCAGCACGTAATATGACGTATATAGGCCTACATTCAACATTTTAGGTCCAATGAGTACAAACAATTAGACTAATAACTAACTAACTCACTGGCACTATCGAACCCGTAGGTTCATGACCGCGAGGACATAAGCTCTCCATACATCCATATCCTGAGCTAATGTTTTCCAATCATTCCCTGTATAATATACTTCCCTCAAATCATAGTTAATGTTATTCTCCCATCTCATTCTTGGTATACCGACTGGGCGTTTTTCCTCTGGTTTTCCTACAAGAAGCTTCCATGCACGTCTTTCATTCCCATTCGTGCCACATGTCCTACCCAACCCAGTCCTCGAGACTTAACTATTCTTATTATATCTGACTTCCTATAAAGACCATGTAGTTCACTGTTTTGTAATCTTCTCCATTCACCTGTCTGTTCATCTCTCTTTGGTCCAAAAATTTTCCTGAGAACTTTTTTCTCAAATATTCGTAATCTCCTTTCCTCCCTTAAAGTAAGAGTCCATGTTTCGCACCCATATAATATAACTGGTAATATAATAGTTTAATGTTTTTTGAAAGGAGTTGGGACGTCAAGAGTCTCTGCAATGCATAATAGCAAGACTAATATGACAAATTACTCTTCTCTATTTTATTCTATTTAAACTGCGATCTGAAATATTGATTGCGCTTTTACCATCTATGAATGGGGAATGGAATGAAATATATTCTACGATTTCATGGGGTCCTGATTTCGAAATACCTGTGGTTTGCTAAACCAGACTATTTTACCTAACATGAGAAGAGATGAAGGGTGATATGAAATTAATTCATGAATTAAGATGAAATGAATTGGATCGATGTTCAACTGGTTTTAGTGCAAGACATATTTGATATGGAATTCATGATAAAAAGGTTGAAAAACACATATGAATCATGGGGTCTCACAGTAAATTTACAAAAAAATAGAATATCTGGCAATAAATAGCAATGAAAGAGAAAATTTAATATTGAAAGAAGGAATCCAAATAAAGCAAGTGAAACAAGTAAATATTTGGGAATAATTATGGATAACATTGAAGGTATAGGCAAAGAGAACATAAAACATAGAATTGAATTGAGTAGCAAAATAATATCATCGTTATACTCCATATGGTGGGATAAGCATATTTGGAAAGACACAAAAAAAATATTGGTAAAACATCGTTGGGAATCTGTTGCAATGTATGGAAGTGAGGTATGGACAATCAATAAGTGCTACTAGAATAGACTAATAGCTCTAGAAATGGATTATTTACGCAGAAGTGCCAGAAAGTCTAAATTAGAACATGCCACAAATAAGGAAATTAGAAACATAATGGAAGCAGAAGAAAGCATAATTGAAAGAATTGTGGAGAAGGAATTAAAGTGGTTAGGACATGTTTTAAGAATGGAAGTTGAGCGATGGCCGAAGCAACTATATGAATGGCATCCGAAGGGAAAAAAGAAAAGAGGGAGATCAAAGTTAACATGGAAGGAAAACATGAAGACAGTAATTCAAGGTAGAGGGATAAGCATCGTAGATGCCCAAGACCGTGGCACGGGAAGACGGCAGCAGCTGTAAAACCCGAAGATGGATAGATAGATGAAGTTGAAGGGGAATGGATACTGTTTGTGGGATGAAATTAGGGAAACGGGGAAACCTCGAGAAAACCCGAAAAGTCCCAGTGTGGACCACCACCAATACCCCTCCGGAACCACTAGGATTCGAACCTGAGTTCGCGCTAGCGACGCGTGAACTAAGACAGCAAAATTACTCTTACAATTTTTTTAAATTATGGATAAATATTCGAAATCAACAGGACTAATTTAATTTCTAATATCGGCCTAAATTATTTTTTCAAAGGTAATTAATACTTTCACATATTAATATAAAACAATGACTCTTCCAACTCTACTTTATGGTTCTGAAACCTGGACTCTTGTTACAGGTAAATTAAATAGGATAGTAGGTGCAAAAATGAAGTTATTAGGACCTTTAGCGGGTTATGCGATTTATGACCACATGCATAATGAAGATATCCGCAAAGCTCTCAACACACCAGCAATAACTGAAACCATTCAAAAATATCAAAATAATTGGCATGAACACCTTCTTAGAATGCCAAACAATAGACTACCTCTGCAGCTATTGAACTACAGACCCACAGGACGAAGAGACCCAGGAAGACCTAAGAAGAGATGGAGGGATCAATTTCTATCCTGAAGCGGAACAGGCCAATAGCCTAATCCATGCCTGCAATTGATGATGATGATGATGATGACATAGTAATATAAATTCGTTTGCTTGTATAGTGAACATCATTTCACGGTTTGAGTGATAAATAGGGCCATATGACCTTAAATTGAACAAATAATAGTTAAATACTGTAAAACTGTTCAAGTGATTACTCTTTCGGGGAGGCCCTGTATGTCCTTGTGTGGTCAAAAAAGTATGTGAGTGATCCATAGTTTAAATTTCCTCTCCCGACATGTCGTGTCACTGTAAGGCCCGGGTGCCGTGCGGCACGTAAAAAGTACTTATAAGATAAGAGGTTAAACCAAGTTAAAGGAATGGAATAAATACTTAAATGATTTTATAATTAATAGCAATTAGAAGTAGAATCAATAGAAGAAAAACTCAACAGATATAAATTTGTAATCATTGTTTTCGTCTGAAGAAGGTACAAAGTACTGAAACAGCTGTAACGAATTTGAATTTAAATAAATATGAAAATCATATAAAACTTCCAACAGTTTTATTTTTCTTTAATTAATGGAAAAATGGATTTTCATCAAATAATCATCGTCATCATCATCATCATCTTCAAGGTATATGCACTATATGCTGCAGGTGCAGGTCGTCTTTCCAACGACGTTTTGGTCTTCCTACATTTCTTCGGCCTAGAGGCCTATGATGAAGCAGCTGTTTTGATAAACGATTATTTGGCATTCTTTGTGTGTTCAAACCAATTACGTTTATTTGTGTGTGTATTCTCTCGTTTATATTATATATTTGTAATTCATCTCTGATATCTCTTAGAGATACACCTGCAACTGATCTGAGAAATCTCATTTCTATTGTCTCAATTTCATTTTTATCGGAGATCGTTAAAGGCCAAGTCTCAGACCCGTATGTTAACGTTGGAACGGCTACTGTTTTGTAAAATTTTAATTGAGTTTCCCTTGTGGTCTTATTTCTCAAATATCTTCTTATTGAACCACATATCTGTTGAAATTTCCCTAATTTCTTCTCCATGTTCAAATTTTGCTGGTACGACGCCAAATCAATTGATTACGTAGTAAATTAAACTGTCTAGACCATGTAAAAAGAATGGTTAATTTATGAATCGCAAAAAATGATAATGCAATATGTGCCAAAGGACATCGCCGACCAGGAAGACCTGTTAAAAGATTGCTAGACTGGGCCGAAACAGGTCTACAAAGGCCTAATTCGTGACGGATGATGGTGAAAAGATTTTATTTTACCGTTTTTTCTTTTGTAAGACTTTTTAACACCCCATGGTACTTAAGGGCCAATACCTGAATAGGTAAATTATTCGTAGACCGAGAACAGGAAGTCTGATCTACACATTACGCATATATGGAGAAGTGGGTCTCCCTGGAGCTGTATTAGCTGTATGCCAGGACAACCATCGAAAACAGTACGGAGGGTTGTTTCTGATCTCTGATAACAAATTATTTTTAAGTTTTACCTTAAGAAAAGCCGTGTCTCCACCATCGAGCATGCTCTAATTGCTGGCTCTTCACCCGAGCTCTGGTTCGGCATCGGAGTTTCCGCTGCAGAAGACTCTTACGCAGCATAGACATGTCTAGAAGTTCCCACTCCTCTTTATATGCTTTCCAGAGACTGTCTATTGTTTGAGGACGCCTGTTTCCCAGTGCCCTTTTGAAGAGTCCAAAGATACAAAGTCCATCTGTGATGCATCAGGAGACTTCACTGGGATGTTGCTGAATGGAATAGCATGTATTCCAGTTTCCTGCTCCATTTCTCCAGAAACGCCAAGGTTGAACCCGAAGTGTGACTGGAGGCCTAGCTTGGTGCACCCAGGCTTGGCTTTTGTCTGTACCATAGAGAGCTGGGATTTCAGTCCGGTAAATTGGGGTGAGGACATCTTCCTGGTAGTATTGGGAGTTGATTTTGGCCTTTTTAGCTACTGTACGAATGGTCAGTTTTTCACTGTAGCAATATCCGGCGATGACATTAAATCCATTGGAGAAATTTTCTCTGCATTCGGCATACCACTTTTGAATTTTTTTTCACCCCTTTCTCTATAGTAAATTGCCCGGGGTCTGTTGCAGTCTCCTAGATAAACATATGCTTCATCAAGTGTGACCAAAAATTTCAATTTTTCTCCTGCCAGGTACTTTTCATAGTTTCCTGCTGTTAGTGCGGCATTCGGCAATGTAACGTGGCAACAATTTATGAACCCTGCTTTTGTGGTGCTTCTCCATGTTTAAATCTATGTTTATTATGGTGTTTACAGTTTTAAGGGATATTCTCAATCTGTTCGCAATCACCCTTTGTGTGGCAGGGTTACTACCAGATATAAGGACTTTGACCTTTCTGATTACATCTGGGGTGCGGTAGTAGCAGGTCGTGGATTTGCCCCTTTTTTTTTTTCCTTTTGGAATTAATCCCAAGCGACCCTTTCCCTTTTTATTAAGCACTGATCTAATTCCACACTTTGACACCATAAAATTACGTTTTTGCAAGCCTCAATAATCGCGGAATAACTATAATTAGCGTCGAAAGGGCAGTAATATACCCTTCCCAAAACGGGTCTATTTGATTAGGCATTATGAGAGCAACACTCGTGCGAGTGTAACAGAAGCAGCACACTGACTGTTTTGATCACCTCGCACACTCCCGTCCTGATGACTCACACACCAACGTCACAATCTACTTGGCAAATCGTTATCAGAGGTCGGAAACAACCCTTCGTACATCCAGACCAAAGGTGGAGATTTGGATTACCACTCACGACAGGGAATCGAACCCGGACCGCGGATGTGGAAGATGAGGTCTCAATCGACCACGCCAAGGAGACGGACAAATATTAGTTTATTGAAATATTTTTAATTTTTTTAATGCCCCAGGCTGTCCTTTTGGACATTTCTGACGTTCTCTCGTGGCATTGGCGTAATTGTAACCCACTTCTAAGGTTGGGACGCCTGGAAGGTGGGGTTACGTTGCCCTGATATGATGGGTGGTGGTGATGACAGTGGTGCGCCAGGAGAGTCCTTAATCCTAAGCTTAATCTAAGATAAATATGAATGATGATGATTGCGATGTTCGAAGACCGTTTAGGCCTTAATTTTTCTGACATTTGTCTTACAGGTGAGGAAAAACCCCGATAAAAACCTCACCCAGAAAACTGTCCCGGCCGGGGATCGAACCCGGGCCCGCTGCGTGACAAGGCAACACGCTACCTCGAGAGCACATCGGTGTACTACTTTTAAAATGTTTTGTGATATTATGATGAAATACACGCACGACTTCCGTAATTTTGAACAATTAAAAGTCGTGGCGTAACCTACATTCATACTGATAACGTTTTCACATGAAGGTGAAAAAATGTAAATTAGGTCTACTTTTTTACAAATTTCATAACAACGTTAAATATTTAAGCCATGCTTTTGTTATTGCCGATACTTGCAAAGTTGTTGGTAAAATATGATCAATTTTACAAAACAATATTATATTACGATGCGAGGTTGGGAAGTGGTTTTCATAGAAGGGAGGAAAACGTTTAAAAACCTTGCTGTCGCTCGGTTTTTAATTTCCGAGGTTCTGTAAAATACTTCACAAACGTGCGTTGTACATTATTTTTTGCGCGATGGTGTTTTCAAAATAATGAATAATAGTAAAATAATAACATCTTTGTTGTAATTTTTTTTTTTCAAATGCCCCAGGTTTGTCTTTCGACATTCCTGGTTTCTCTCCTGGCATGGCGTACTTGTAACCCACTTCTGAGGCTGGGGCGCCTGGAAGGCGGGGTTACGTTGCCCCGATGATATGATGGGTGAGGATGATGATAATGGTGCGCCAGGAGAGTCCCTAAACCTAAGTTTAACCTAAGATGAATATGAATGATGATTGCGATGGCCATATGATTTTTCGGGGACCGTTTGGGCCTTAAAGTTTTCCTGACATTTGTCTTACAGGTGAGGAAAAACCCCGATAAAAACCTCACCCAGAAAAACTGTCCCGACCGGGGATCGAACCAGGGCCCGCTGCGTGACAAGGCAGCACGCTACCCCGATACCACAACGGTGGACTTGTTGGAAATATTTGCGTTCATTATAAACAATTGTTTAACGTTAACAGTGTGGGCTATGTTTATTAGTTGAAACAACAGGAGACCGTGAGACCAATTAGTGATAAAATAACAGGAGGCCGTGAGACCATTTAGTGATAAAATGGCGGCAAATACGTATTTATTGTTTTATATTGTTTCAAATAAAGTTCATTCCATTTAAAATACAGTGATTTATTTCGTATAATGTATACTAACACTACTTTTTGGATACATAGAGGACATCTGGGTCCATGCCTCCAACCCTTGGGATACCTCGGTCAAAGACCATACTCCCAAGTCCCAGTATCTTGTCCTCCCTATCTATTCGCGTTCAAGAGTCCCCGACCTTAAACCAACATCTCAGGGTGACGGTGTTGGAGTCGCAACTTCAGGGAAATTGCTGAGCTACATAGTACGTCAGGTCGCTCATTTCTGACGACCCTACAGTTGGTCCACGGGCTCCTCGAGCCTAGCCGGGAGGACTGCTGTCGCAGATCCACCGACCGTTCCCCTGTTCTACTTCCAGGGACGCATCCTGCAGCCGTTGTGAGACCGGCTAGGACTTGAATCCTCAAGCCCCGCAGTATGAGCTTTAGTGCATCCAGGTGATCATCTCCTGGTGACCCCACAGTTTGTCCACGAGCCCGTAGGCTTAGAGTATACATAGAGGACAGTGGGTTTACTTCCCACACACGTGTTTGTAATATATAACATAACCATATAGTAATTTTATTATAGTAGTTATTTAGGTTGGCAACCGCGAAATATAGGAAGTCGAACTTTCAGTCATGGTCCCCATTGCTGTAGTTACAACAAAACGCACTATCCTGCAAAAAATAATTTTATTACTATCGATCGACCGTCAGTTATCAGCAGTATACATACATCATAACCGTCAGTTATCAGCAGTATACATACATCATAACCTTTTGTTTCTAATTGGAGTACAGGACCTCAATGAAGCTATTCCATTTAGTTCTACTTATTGTCGAAGTATTTGCTTGTTTCCAGTTTTTACCCAACTGACTTTTAACTGCCCTTCTCCAAGTCATCCTTGATCTGCCATCTTCCTTGCGCCTTTCGGATTTCAATCCAATTTACACTTTTCTATTGAATTTTGTAATTTACGTAGAGTATGTCCAATCCAATTCCACTTTCCTTCTTCCTTGAATTTATTTTAAGGCGACTGAACTTTTTTTGTCATATTATATTTAGGATTGTCCACCGCTGTGGTCTCGAGGTAGCGTGCTGCCTTGTCACGCAGCGGGCCCGGGTTCGATCCTCGGTCGGGGCAGTTTTTCTGGGTGAGGTTTTTATCGGGTTTTTTCCTCACCTGTAAGACAAATGTCAGGAAAACTTTAAGGCCCAAACGGTCCCCGAAATCATATGGCCATTATCATCATCATCATCATCATCATCCATCCATCACCGGTCTGGAAAGCAACGGGAAGCTATCAGACTTACAATCCCCTAATAAAGCTGCAAGCATAGCGTGAAAATGCTATGATTGCAGTGAAGGACCTGCCTTCGGGCAGAATTACTATGGATGGACATGTAGGATTTTCGGGCATGTACCAGTAGTCTCTGCCTGTATACAGGGCAATTCAAAAAGAAGGAACACATTTCAAACATTTATTTCTTGCAAACTACAAAAAAGAAATAAACACAATTCTAACGTTCCTGGAAAGAGAAAAGTTCAAATTTCACTATTTTATGCATTCAATATGAGCCTCGTATGTTACACAACAAATACTAAAACGGTGGCTCATTTGTTGCCACATACAAATCAGCTGGTGTCTAGTTATCGAATTCACAGCTTCAAAAATTTTATGTCGCAGATTTTCAAGAGCGTCAGGCATAGGGGAGGATAAAAACATGGCCTTTTACGTAACCCCACAGATAAAAATCATACGGGGTTAGATCTGGTGACCTGGGAGGCTACCGGCGATGAAGTTGATCTTCTGCTCCTCCTCTTCCAATCTAACAGCGACAATGCGGTCATCATCGGAACTTGAAACTTTTCTCTTTCTAGGAACGTTGGAATTGTGTTTCTATTGTTTGTAGTTTGGAAGAAATGGCGTTTGAAGTCTGTGCCTTCTTTTTGAATAGCCCTGTATTTCCTGTTTTCGTCTTCTTGCATAAAAATGTAACTGAGCTTAATTATAATGAATTACTAAGGGAGGATATATGCGCTTTTGTGCGAAAGAAATTAAAAAAACAGTTCGTAATTTAGTTTATGTTGATATGTTCCCAGTCCCGCGCCGTAGCCGAGTGGTTAAGGCAGAAAGCCTTGGTGCAGAGCTACGGGACTTGCGCTGGTTCGAGTCTCCATGGGGGAAGAAATTTTCTCATGGTATTTCGGCCAGTATGGGACCGATGCCCACCCAGCATCGTGAGGCATTTGGGTAGCTACAATAAGTAGCGGCTCCAGGTTGAGAAAACCAGCTATAACGGCTGGGGGACTCGACATGCTGACCACATGTCACCCCAACACTGGCTGATGATCATCTACCTCTGTGATTGACACATGTGGATGTTAGGCCAGCAGCCGGCTGGTAGGCTAAGGGCCATCTAGGCCTGTCCGGCCAGGAGTTCTTTTTTTTTTATATGTTCCCAAAATGTCATGTCCAAATTAGATCTACAACTATATTTAAATTATAGTTTTAGTGAGTCCTTCACAGGAAATCATAGTTAATTTATTAATCTTCTTCTTTACTTCCTGGTTTAGGCAAGAGTTGCCTGTTCCATTAATGTATTAATAAAAATACATTTGTATAACTAATTAAAATGTGAATATTTAATCTTTAAAGTGGAAAGGTATGTTTCTGAACTTTTATTTGAGGGTATTCTTATAGTTAACTTCTTTATACTCTCAGAAGTCCGCGCTTCACAACACTATATTCGTTTTCAAATCACAACGTACTCAACGCCTGTCACATCACGTCTCGTTCACTGCGATCTCCGTCCGGTCTTACGGCGAAGGCATCTAGAAATTTTCAGTGACGGTCGACCAGTATACCACTGATCGCTACTCGAACAGTAGCGAAAGCGTTCCTTATATAAAGCGATGCATATATGCATCTGAAAAATTCCCAGTGGATATATTTGAAGCAAACAGAGACGAACAGACAGGTCAATGAAGAAGACTATAACAGTAAACTACATTGCCTTTATGCAAAACTGGATGTAAAAACAGTTAAGTCTCGTAGACAGCGATGGTCAGGACATTTGGAATGGATGAGGAATAAAAGAGGGGCATGGAAACTTCTTGTAGGAAACCACCCGTAGGTAGGCGAAGCATGAGGCGAGAGAATAACATTAACCATTGTTAGTAGGAGATAATATACAGTGATGATTGGAGAACATTAGCTTAAATTAGGCATGTCCGTGTGGGATTAACATTCAGGTTCGATAGCACCAATGAGTTAATTAATTGTGGTTAATAGTGAAGTTCATTACATAGTATGCTCGATTTCCGGGATTGATTTTAATATATATATATATATTTCATAACTAATGTCACGAAGGGGGCACGCCGTAGCGTAGTGGTTAAGGCACTGGGCTACAAGTCGGAAGGTCGAGGGTTCAAGTCCCGGTGGGATCAGGATTTTTAAACTGACCAAAACCTTCTGGCGGCACTATGGTCAGCCTCTAACGGAAATGAGTACCAGACGCTTGTTCTGGGGTAAAGGCGGCCGTCACGCAGGGCTGACAACCCAGCTAACATCAAGTGCCGATTGTCTAGGAAAAGTGGGAGCCTTAACCTCCTACTACCCCAAGGGCCTCCCGAGGCCTGTAGTGGGATTACTTTACTTTACTTTAATGTCACGAATGATTTCGTGACTCGTAAATTTAACTAGAGGGTTCGGAAATCAGGAGTGGCATTTGTTAGGACTATTTAACGAATGAAATTAAGCTGTTTACTAAAAAAATCATTATTTAAATATAGTTACCGGTATTTTGAAATATTTATATATTTAATGTAAACGGCGATGTTTGAAAACAAGTCAGAAATGTGTGGTTATGTTTATTTGCTGCAATTTGATCATATTATTTATTGCCAAATAGGATCGCAATGGTCCACCGCTGTGGTCTCAAGGTAGCGTCCTTGTCACGCAGCGGGCCCGGGTTCGATCCCCGGTCGGGGCAGTTTTCCTGGGTGAGGTTTTTCTCGGGGTTTTTCCTCACCTGTAAGACAAATGTCAGGAAAACTTTAAGGCCCAAACGGTCCCCGAAATCATATGACCATCATCATCATCATCATCATCCTTCACCGGTGTGGAAAGCAACGGGAAGCTACCACACCTACACAATTCCCTAGTAAAGCTGCAAGCATAGCATGAAACTGCTATGATTGCTGTGAAGGACCTGCCTTCGGGCAGAATTACTATGGATAGAGGATCGCAATCAGCGATAACCCACTAATATCGCAATATTGTAAGAATGCACTCTAGTGGAGAAAGAATGAAACGCATCAAACTGTATATTATAACCAGCATTATAGGTTATTAATTATTTTTTTAGGAAATAACTCAGTAAAATCATTATTTAAAAACACAATTATTGAACACATAATTATCAAACGTGTAGTTCGAAATAATCTGTTCATTATGTGCTATATTCAACATATTTGATAGAGAGTCAATCACTGTAAAATAATGCTCTGACCTGTTCAGAATATAAGTAAGGAGGAACTTTCTTTATTTTGGTAAACAGAATTCAATAAATAGCGAGGTGAAACACGGCTGTCATTGGCTGTAAAACAAACTTCATTGAAACGTGATTGACTCCCATTTGGGGCATGAGTTAAATAGTCACTGCGTATCCACATGCCGTGGTCCTTGCCATGCTTTTTCCCTTGTATGCTTAAAAATGCTATAATTACTTACCTGTTAACAATGCGGTTAGTGCAGCCATCACAAGCGCTGCTATAGTGGACGGACCAGCGACGTGTTCGGAAGCTTGTCCTGCTAGAATTAGCAATCCGATGGCCCAAGAACCCGCGAGGCCTGTAGACACCAGTACTGCGCCCCTTCTAAATTGTAGCCTCCACATTCTTCCCTGAAAAATATAAAATGAGACATACATTTAGTTTTTTTTGTAATTCTAATATTATACAGAAATAAACTGAAATTTATAAGTAGGTTTTGTCACAAAACCGGATTCTGATTTTATCGAGAAATATTCCCTGGTTCGGAGAGAGTTCAAATATCTGGCGTTCACACTTAAGGGGGGTACAGTACAGTGAATGTAAATAGTGGAGCATATTATTCATGATTAATGACCACACTGCAACTAAGTTTTAATAGATTTCACAATGAACAACTGTAATGTAGGTATAACTGGCGGCATTTTTCTCCTGTTGTACTTTCTCTACGGCCACACGTAGAAATTCATTATATAATGGAAATGGACAGCTAATGGCAAATGAGGGAAATTTTAAGGAAGTGGCTGAATTCAAATACCTAGGAACAATAATCACAAATAGGAATGAGATGCACAAAGAAATTAAACATAGGCTCAATTCTGGAAATGCGTGCTATTATGCATTGCAGAAACTCTTGATGTCCCAACTCCTTTCAAAAAAAGTTAAACTGAAATTATATAAAACTATTATTCTACCAGTTATATTACATGGGAGCGAAACATGGACTTTTACTTTAAGGGAGGAAAGGAGATTACGGGTATTTGAGAATAAAGTACTTAGGAAAATTTTTGGACCAAAGAGAGATGAACAGACAGGTGAACAGGTTGAATGGAGAAGGCTACATAACAATGAACTACATGGTCTTTATAGGAAGCCAGATATAATAAGAACAGTTAAGTCTCGTAGACTACGATGGGCAGGACATGTTGCACGTATGGGGAATGAAAGACTTGAATGGAAGCTTCTTGTAGGAAAGCCAGAGGGAAAACGCCCAGTTGGTAGACCAAGAATGAGGTGGGAGAATAACATTAACTATGATTTAAGGGAAGTAGATTATACAGGGAATGATTGGAAAGCATTAGCTCAGGATAGGGATGTATGGAGAGCTTATGTCCGCGCGGCCATGAACCTACGGGTTCGATAGTGCCAGTGAGTAAGTAAGTACTTTCTCTACGACTAATCTGGATGACAACGAACTCTTCACATAAACACAGCGCTCGTTTTTTTTTCTTTTTTTTATCAAATGTCACCAGGTTGTCTTTTATTACACTTCTGGTTTTCTCCCCTGGCATTGGCGGAATTGTAATCCATTTCTTAGGTTGGGGCGCCTGGAAGGCGGAGTTACGTTACCCCAATGATATCTATCCATAGTAACTCTGCCCGAGGGTAGGTCTTTCGCTGCAATCATAACATTTTCATGCTATGCTTTGCAGCTTTACTAGGTGTGGTAGCTTCCCGTTGCTTTTCACACCGGTGAAGGATGATGATGATAATGATGGCCGGATGATTTTCGGGGACCGTTGGGCCGAAAGCTTCCTGACATTTGTCTTATAGGTGAGGAAAAATCCCAAAAAAAAAAAAAACTCGCCCAGGAGCCTGTCCCGACCGGGAATCGACCCCGGGCCCGCTGCGTTACAAGGCAGCAAAGGTATCTTCAGACTACAGCGGTGGATTCCCAATGATATGGGTGATAAATGATAATGAAGCGTCAGGAGAGTTGTTAACCTAAACTTAACCTAAATTCCAGATCATGAGCAACCACAGGAAAAAAATCCTATCGAACCCGGAACCTCATGAACTGTAGAGCTGATCGCTAGCCCATTAGGGCTGGTCACAGCGCTCTTATATAAACAACACAATTTGTTCATAAACCACAGTGTTCATGCAACCTGTTTGTACCAATGACTGATGTCATTGATATACCAGGAGAAAGTACACGATCCAGTATAATTCCGGTGACAAAACCGCGAGTCTATTTATAAGTTGTATCCTCTTAATTTTCTCCTACTATAAAATAACAAGACATTTACAACCGACCTGATCTTGCGGTCAGTGTTTGTTACCAAGGAGGAAGAAGCTTAGGTTCGATATTCGACCTTGAACTTACGAATATTAATGTAAAGGGAATTGTTAGCATTTCAATGTGGACAACTTTTATAAGATTCATGATATGTTCCGTTGAGGTATTATTCAAAATTAAAGTATAAAATTATGGAATATTAAGGCTAAAAGGTCCGTCTCCTCAACTTTATTAGTTATTTAACTGTAGCACTTTCGGGACTAGTCCCATCGTCAGCAGGATTCAAAACTTGGAATGAAAACAAAGAAGAATATCAATTTATAATAATTTAAATACGGTTTTCTTAAAAATTGGTTAATTATATATTTTTTGCATCATCTAAAAATGTTAATTACTTAGGCCTATAAGAGTAACTACCATAATATTTATGGCTAAAGTAAAAACCAAGAAAATATATGCAATTTCCAACCATATATGTGAAACTTTGTCATAACAGCAGTTAATTATAGATAACCTCTCACTCATCATCATCATCATGAACAAATTCGTTTTAGGCCATGTGGCCTGTACGGTAAACCTAGCGAAGATGGTCTTGATCTTTCCACCGATGTTTTGGTCTTCCTTGGTCCCTATGTCCAGTTGGGGTATATTGGAATGCCAATTTTGGAAGTCTATTTCTTGCCATTCTTCTCAGATGATTTTTCCATTCTTGTTGGTATTTTTGGATATCTTCATTTAAACTTGCTACTCCAAGTTTTCCTCTGATAGTAGTGTTCCTTTGGTGATCCAGTCTATTAACTCCTAACAATGATCGTAAGAAGCGCATTTGGCTTACTTGAAGTTTATGAGAGTTTCTTTTATTTAAAATCCAAATTTCACTTCCGTATTTTAGAGCAGCTTTTGATGTGACGTTATGTAATCTTAGTTTTATCTCTGTCCTCATCTGTTTACCAAAATGTCTTCGTATTACCCCATTCATTTTATTATATTTTTGTAATTTTGAATCAATGTCACTCTTATACTCTGCAAATACACTTCCTAAGTAAGAGAAATCTGACACTTGTTCTATAATTTTTCCATCAATCTCAATTTTCACCCGTTGTATGTTTTTTCCACACATTGCCATTGTTTTGGATTTTGATGTGGAAATTTTCATATTATATTTGCTGGCAATTTTGAATAATTGATATGCTGCTATTTGTAAGCTATCTTCGGAATCTGATAATATTATTTGATCATCAGCATATAATATTGTTTGAATTATTTTATTCCTAGTTATTGAAATTCCACTGTTTACTGTTTGTTTCCATTCTTGCACTATTCTGTTAATATATATATTAAATAAGAGTGGAGATAGTCCACATCCTTGTCGAACACCTTTGCCTGTGTTTATGTGTTCTGTAATTTCTCCATCTGGTAATTTAATTTTGATTTTAGAATTTTGATATAAGCTTTGTATGGCTCGTATTACATGTGAGTGTATATGTTCTTCATGCAGTATCTGCCAAAGTTTATCTCGGTTTACATTATCATATGCCTTTTCATAATCTATAAATAGTATGTACAGTGGGAGATTAAATTCTCTCCTTTTTTCCATAATTTGTTGCAGGGTAAATATTGCATCTATAGTGCTCCTCCCTTTTCTAAATCCACATTGTTCTTCTTCCAAAAATGTTTCAGTACTTACTGATAACTTATTTTTAATTATGTTGGCATATAATTTAACCTCTCACTCACCATACTTAAAGACATTATTTAATATAATCTCTAACATTACCGATGCCCCTTTCTTAGTAAAGTTAAATGTTACATCAAATATATCATTGAATCATTTATAATATATGAAAAACATTTACCACCAAGGTTAATGGTAGTATAGAATGAATAGCAATATCCCATAAGAGAGACTACATGCATTTGAATTAAACTATATAAGGCCACATTTTATTTTATCATAAATTGGGAATTAAAGGGGGGTCCTCAGGGGTCCTCATCTAGGGGATATGTGGATGGCGACCACAAGGTGCCCAAGCTGTGCAAAACATTTCTTCCACTTACTTGTGTTTTGCACTCTTTTAACTTTACTATCTAACCTCTCTTGGTTAACTCTTGTTTTTTCGACCCCGACGCTATTAGGGCATCCGAGGGCTAGGGAGTCTTTCCTTTCTTCCATTTCTTCTTTCCTTTATTTTCTTTTCTTCTCCAGAAAAGCCTGACCAGAGGCTATAAGATGGTAGCCCATCACTGGTCTTGCCTTCCTTTGGCCAGCAACCAATCGAAGGGACTATTATTATGCTTTCAAGTCTTATACGAGAATTTCCCATACGGGAAAATTTTCTATAGGATCGTAACAGGCCTTGGCCTAATACTTGGAAGGAAGAAGAAGAAGAAGTGAAAATTATTCATACCTGGTTCAAGTAATGGCTCTCTGTATCTCAATGATAGGATATAGTACATAAAGTTGGCGATTAAATAATGGATCAGCTGTGATTAAAATCCTATGTTGAGTGCAAATTTTTCTGTTAGTAGGAATACATTAACCAACTCTAGCTGTAATTTAATTGTATTAATGCACATGCAGTATATGTATGTTCACTGGTAAAATTTAGATAAGAAATCTAGAATATTGTAATATTTCAAGTTATGGCCGATACATCTCAAAGCTCTTTATTCAGAAAAGATTACAAATATCAGATACACAGTTCGTCTCTTTGTACATTCCACAATTTTCTTATTGTGTTACACATTTAAATAAGAGTACAAATGTTCGTTTCATCCGTAGAGAAAATTGGTTGGTGAACCACTGTAGCACATCCAGAAATGACCCCATGAACACAATCATAAGATTCTAATTTATTTGATATATCTTGAAATTAAAAATAAAAATTATAATTAACTTTGCACCAGGTATTAGCGAATGAATCTTTTGGGGATATAAGTTTCATAATAAAAACATTCACTCGTCAGTAATACAGTGATTTACATGAAAAGAAGAGGTTATAATCGTAAATTCTTGATGTTGATAACAATCTTAAAATTATCACTGTCTTTAGTTTTACTTAACATATCACTTATGTTCGTCTAAAACGGTTAGCCACCTCGAATAACTCATATATTAACGTCCAGACATTAATAACACAAAATTTGTACATCAAACATAAATTTTTATAGACAAAGACGCCATGTTTAAACTGAATGAACCAGCCAATCAGAATGGATGCAGCGGTTTCGTCTATCTGCAGCCTACTTTTACTTTGCTGCAAGTCCGCCAGAGCGCTTTATTGCCCGCTGAATGGTATGCTGCAGATAAAGCGCTTTTGCAGCGCTTTGGCCGCTGAATGCTCCCACTGTTGACAGGTGTGACAGTAACGGCAAATGTAATATTGACATACACAATAGTGTTGGCAGATGTTGACATCTCTAAGTTTTGGAAAATATACAATATGTAACTAAATTCGCATTACATACTTTTAGGACGTGTAGTGGGGACCAATACGGTTACATTTAGCATAGGAACTCGTGTCCGGAAACGTGCCGTCTTCCTGATACACCGAAAATACCACAACACATGTTGCTGTCTCTAATGCCTGCGCTTGGCGTTTGGACCCAGAAGAAGGGCTCGATGTGACAAGCACCTGTGTCAACACAGACACGGTACCTCCGTACCTTATTATGGTACACATGATTACTAATCCTTGGCCCTGCAACATCCGCCGCAACCATAAACCGCGCCAGTAGGTCTTCCTCGGATGCCACAGAGGTCTCGTAAATCTGATATTCCATGTGACCCCACAGATAGTAGTCTAGCGGGGCCAAATTGGGAAAACACGCAGGATCATTGGCGCCGAAAATGCGGGAGAGTTATGGCGGGATTACGACCAATGTTCGTTGACGTTGCGTTTTTGAATTCGTTCATATTTATCAGATACACCTTCCACGTATCATATTACGATGAACGTTTGCAGGGTACGGCGCATCATAGCGTTTGTTGTACATTGGCAAGATCAAGCTTCTACAAACGCAAACGTAACGTCATATTGTTCAAATCACGTGACATCGACGGTTACCGCATTTCATTTGTTTTTAGCCGATTGTTGTTGACCTTATTGGAGGCAATACATTACAATATTTTGATATATTAATAATTATATAAACATGAGAGATGACGCGATTATCGAGTTTGTGTGATCGCACGAATTTGTGTAAAACTTAAATAAGGGAAAAGAGGAAGCTATTAGGAAAGAAATAGGAAACAATGTAAGTACTGCCATAATATGTCTATTCAACATATTTTTAAACTATCTCTACAATATCAACCAAACGGAAAGAGAGATTTGGGTGGTGTTGTACATAACCAGGTATTTACTTACGCAACTTAAGACTTTTTAATGCAATTTATCCCATTACTAAGTGATATTTGTAACATTTATCCCCGGAAAATTACATCGTGGAAGTATGTTAATGTAATGTGAAATTTACGAGTGGAAATATGTTTTTACGTTGTAACCGTGGGCCATTTTGAATTTTCATAGAATAGGTTTTTTAACGTATTTAAACACATTTAAAATGTAACGAACCTAAAAGCTAACCTAACCTAATTCATATTATAATTACAAAGAAATAAACGTTATCTCAGTCAAAGCATAAATTTATTACGTCGACGTTTCAATCTCCTTACGTGAGATCATTTATAAACAACCATGTCTTGAAAATTATCTCACATAAGGAGATGTAAATTTATAAACAACCATGTCTTGAAAATGATCTCACATAAGAAGATTGAAACGTCGACGTAATAAATTTATGCTTTGACTGAGATAACGTTTATTTCTTTGTAATTATAATATTAATTACTCTCAGTGAAAAATAAGTTAAAAAAAGTATAATATAACCTAATTCAATTACTCTAACCTAGGTTAATCCCATTAAACGCCTTTTTTTACGCGGTTAAATACGTACATTTGTTTGTGTTTTACGCGGTTAAATTCGGACATAAATCAGTTGTTATCGACCGAGATATGTTATCGACAGAGACATGGGTTTATCGCAGGTTATTAATGTATATATCGCTGGTTATTAATGTGGTTATCGCTGGTTCATAGAATAACTATTGTAAGCAGAGTGGTAATGACAGGAAATAGTCCCACTTTTGTATTCACGTAGACTTTCACGGCCGGAGTTGCTATGATGATCTTGCTGAAGATTTTCGGGCTGTAGTCCGTGGTCGTGAGGCTTGTGGTTCCCTGACGTTTCGCCGAAGACTGCGTCTGGCATCCTCAATGGTTGTCTTGAGACTGGAAATTCTGACGACGACGACGATTGAGTGACGGTGACTTGGCACCGTCCTAGGCTCTGCATTCTGATGCACACAATGCGTCTTGGCAGTTAATTCCGTAGTGGCTATCGTTTTAGGATTGTGGTTCGTTTAATCCTAGCCATTGTGACAAGATGGTTTCTTTTAGTCTACGTATCTGGATGATAGATTGTGGATATGTCCACACAGTATATAGATATCAAGTCGCACTGAGTAGTGCAACTTGATATCACATTCTATGCGAGCAACTCGCACAATCTATATAGTTTTTGGTTCACTTTAACTTTAACCTATATTACATAGGTTAAAGATCCTGTGTAGGAAAAGGAATCTCTCCATAGGAGAGGGTAGTTCAGCCAATAATGGCTGAAGACCCTGGAGATATTCCTCAACCTGCTGCCCTAGTTGTAATTTAGGCAATTGCTGGCCCTGGCCTTGAACATTGCTGTTCACCTTTTGGTTTAGTGAAGAGGTGCCCTTCTTTAGGGATTGAGAAAAGGAAACATTAGGTTGGACTTTCACCGAAGTGAAAGTCCTAGGTTGAGATATAGGTTGTTTGGGTTGAGCTGCCCTATTATAACTCACAAGCGCCGCCAGGAAAACAGGGCAGCCACGATAGGATGCTGGGTGTCCGTTAGCCCCGCAATTTGCGCACTTAAGCAAATTAGCATCTCTCTGTGCTGAGGCCTTAATTGGACAGTCCTTATGTCCATGGGCCTCAGCACAGATTACGCAACGTGGCTTCCGGCAGCATGCGGAAAAGGTATGATTAAATGACTGACACCTAAAACATTGCTTAAGGCCAGTCCTTGGTCTATAAGTTTCCACCGATACGACACAGTAAACCAGCCGCTTCAGGTCATACATTTTTAGAGCCTCAGCTGTCCGCTCGAGTTCAAGAATGAAAATGGGGAGAGGTTTCTCTACGTTATCTTTTTTAGCAAATATTTGCCTGGTACTTTTCAGAGGAAATCCCAAGGACCGAATTTCCTCTTCTATTTCGTCAATGGGAGTGTTTGAAGGCAGCCGTTTTAGCACTACCTTCAATGGAAGTTCCTTTTTAGTCAAATGAGTATAGTATTCCTTGTGAATGGATTTAAAATACTGTCAAAGGACTAAAAAGTCCTCCATTGTAGTTACGTAATAACGCAAACCTTCTCTTATGTTAACAACTTTAAGTGGTCCACTTATGAGTGCCTTTATCTCTTTATTCTTGCGAAACAGATCCCCATGACCAGTGACAGTGATTGGTGGGGGTCTCTGTTTCGCAGAGTCAACAATTTGAGAAGGTGTAGTATTTGTCGTATCGGTCGATGGACCAGCAATAACGGGTGGAACCACTGAAGAGGAAGTTCCAGAGGTTGATGCTTCCATATTTGTATCAGCTAGTGCTGCAAATTTATTAGAAGTCTCAACCCCTGATACTACAGTGGGAGACTTCACTTTGACTTGTCTGGATAGATCTTGGGTTTTTTTTTCAGAATTATTTTCAGTTGTTTTTGATACTTTTATACCTTTACTTTTACTTTTATTCCTCCTCTTTTTAGGAGTTGTTGTTTCTCTAGGTTCAGATTCAGTTTTCAGAAAAAATTGAGGTGTGGGTATGTCAAATTGGCCCATTATTTTAGCTTTTACTTATTGCTCTGAATCTGTTTCCGAACTTGCGTCATGTTCTGGGAGAAAGCTATGCGCTTGGAGCTCAAGCGCAGTAGCCTTCACTTCCTTCAACATGAGCGAGTACAAAGTTACACTTTCCGGTATTTGGCCATATATTTTATCTAATTTCTCCATACATGTCAAAGTGATGTCACACACTGCATCAGATCTTTGACTGCTGGGGAAAGTAGCAGACTGTTAGTGATGAGTAAGAATACTCCGCGCATCTCATGAATATATCTTTGATATCGAGTATTTTCCTCGCTTTTCCTTTTGGCAATATATGACTCGAAAAATTGTGAGGCTTCTTCCCACAACGTGAAAGGTCTGATGTCCTCATTATCTTCATCCAGGTCCATAGACCCTGGAAAAAAATCAAATTTAGCAGCCATGCTTGGTTATACCAAGACTTAGTCTACTACTTCACTTGACTTTATTAGAAAACCACTTGACACTCGGATAGAATTACACTGCACATTAGTGAAGAAACCACAACACTATAACTTTAGACACTACACCCATGGATTTATATAACTTCTAAAACACTAGAACACTATACACTGGACCGGGCCGGTAAGCCCGGTCTGGAATTAACTGCCCTAACCGCCGATTGGTTGTGTAGCGATCACTTTATATATGACAACCAATCGCAGAGCTCTAGAACTACCAGTAACCGCACTGAATTAGATGTTGATGAAGCACTACGGTGTGTACTGATGGTCACCCATCAATGCTTGATCCAAGCTCGATGTTACTGACGGTCACCCATGCAGTCTCGATGCAAGCTTGTTGTTACCATTAAAGACGTCCGATGGAAATTCTGTCCACTGTCTGTCCTATTTATACGTTCACCGCGATGTGTTCGTAAGTTATATCTGCCTTCTGATTGGTCAGCGTTATGGACTTCCATTGCTCCAATGAGATTGCTGTTTGGTGGTCTAGTCGACTGTACGTTATATCTGCCTTCTGATTGGTCAGCGGTAAGGACTTCCATTGTTCCACTGAGATTGCTGTTTGATAGTCTCATTCATTCGATTCTCGGCTGGCAACTATTAGAACCTCGTCGAAAGAAGAACAACGCAGAAATGCAAGACCGGGATGGATTCATCCACCCGCCGGCACGTCGCACTGCCAGGAATAACCAACACTACAATAAACAACGAACACCAATAGAAACAAGAAATCTTTTCGAACATCTGAATGAAGATAAGGCAGAAACTCCACCTCCCATAGTGACATCACGCCACTAAAATTGGAAAGCATCACTGCAGGAAATAAGGAAGAAGTACACATGAAGTACAACCAGGGCGTACTGACCATTAGGACCTCAACAAAGACGGCCTACAGGCGAGCATTCAAGGAGCTCAAGAAATCTGAGACTTAGTTTTACACTCATGGATATGGCAGGCCACCTATCATCAAATTAGTGGCGAAGGGACTTCCTAAGTCCATCACAACAGCAGAAGTAATGGATGAAATTGTAAATAGGAACCTGCCACTCAAAGAAATAAGAAGCATCGAAAAACAAGTCTACATAAATGGAGTAAAAAAGAAGATAGAGCTTCCAATTTACATCCTAACATTCAACAAAACAGCTGACCTTAAGGAAAAAATTGACAAAGATCTAAAAGAGCTATTCAACATCCGTATTCGGTTGGAACCCTACAGGAAACCCACAGGAGGCACCCAGTGCTTCAAATGCCAAGGCTTTGGACACATTGCAGAATTCTGCTTCCGAGACACAAAATGCGTCAGGTGTTCCGGAAACCACAGAGTCTCCGACTGCACCCAGACGGAAGTCAAATGCTCCAACTGCAACGCAGATCATGCAGCAAGTCACCGAAAATGTCCCTCATTTCAGAAGTATCTGAAAATGAGACAAACGCAAGAAACAAGTCAACCATCTACCACGAGGAAGCCTGAAACCACTCCAAGAACACCTCGAAAGACAGAAGAAAACTTCCCTCCCTTGCCTTCTCTGAACCCAAAACCGGAGAATATACTCCAATCCCTCCTTATTCTCCTCACCACCATCCTTCAAAACCCCCAAGTCCTTCAATCCACACTATCCTTCGTAAATTCTCAAGTTTCATCCAGAACTTAGACTGCAATATCCAGAAACTACAAGAAAAACCTTTTAAGATCGACAAGCTTAAGCAGTTCTTCAAAGAAAACATCCACCTGAAGAAGAAACTGTTTAGAGGAGCACTCTTCACAGCAAGCACCCAACTACGCCGCCACCTCACTACAAGCACCTCAATTATCGGGTCAAGACCTTTTAAAAGGTCGGTACCGTTCTTCAACATCAATATTTGCTCTAGGGTTGATAGTCTAGTCGACTGTACTTGTAGATGTTTATGTTTTTCGTTTTTTAGAACCGGTGTCCATACTTTGTTGACTTTTAATGATTCTTCCTTTCTATTGAAACTGTTTTTATGTTTGAATATTTCGATGGCTTCTCGTTGTAGACGGGTAAAATAGTGTGTGCAGTTAGATAATATGTCTGTATTCTGGTATTGTACCCTGTGGCCATCAAGTAAAGGGTGTTCTGCTTCTGCCGACTTATCCATTTGTTTAAGACGACTGTATCTTTCATGCTCCTTAAGTCTGGTTGCAATGGTGCGTTTAGTGGTGCCTATATACACTTTTCCACAACTGCTTGGAATCCTGTATATGCCTGCTGTCTGATGAGGATGGAGTTGATCCTTTATAGGTCTGAGAAGGTTCTTGATTTTCTTGGTAGGCCTGTATACTGTCTTTATGTCTTCTTTCTTTAGTAGTTTTCCAATGCGGTCCGTTACATTCTTGATGAACGGTAAAAATGCCCTGGTTGAAGTTTTTCCCCTGATTCCTTGCTGCTGTTGCCGTTGTATTGTCTGGGATGATTGGCTCGGTTGATTTCTTTCCTGGTGTATCCATTGGCTGTGAATACCGTCTGGAGGTGTTGAAGTTCCGTTTTTAATAAATCCGGATGACAAAGTTTTTTGGCTCGATCTGTCAATGATTTGATGATTCCAAATTTTTGTTTAGGGTGATGATTCGAGGTTTTATGAAGATACCTGTCCGTGTGGGTAGGTTTTCTGTAGATAGTGTGATAAATGTTGCTGTCTTCTTCCCTTTTGATCAGGATGTCTAGGAATGCTATGCTGTTATCTGTTTCTTTTTCTATGGTGATTCACCAAGATCACGTTGAGTAAACTACAGGCGACAGATCCTACTAAAATGTTAATGATGATGATTTATTTCGCCTTAAAGGGGGTGATGGGTGAAATTTCTATTTTATACATTTTTTAAGCTACATACTTGGTTTTTTGCACACACATTCATGCCATAATGGGTAATATTATACTGACGTTTCATCCTTCTAGGCATAAAAGTTTTTGAGTTATTGAAGAAAATCCATTTAAAAATTTGCATATTAAAATTTTTTAGTAAAATTTTTGAATTTTTTCTACACGACCACTGACTTATTTAGAACAACACTATGCGTTTACTTTTCTGTATCATTATAATAAAGGAAGAAAAAATATATATACATCCTTTGCACGTGATTTTTTTAAAATTACTACACATTTTATTTTTTTATTTAAAAAACTATCAACGCTGTTTCAAAATCCATGCACAGAATTGTTAGTCATAGCGTGTGGGACATGCAGTGAAAAGTTCGTGCTTCTATCATTAAATTTGTCAATGCTATTTTCATTTGAATGTATTGAAATGCAACGAAAATAAAAGTGTGGAAAAGCCAATTTCAAAGTTTGCATGCAGTTAAATTGAAAATGTAGCATACATGCCCTCCTACAGTCATTAGGGAGACTTACAAGCGCCATAGGACACTGAAACTTCACCAACTTATACTTTAAGTTACATAGATATTTTAATACAAAAAAAAAAGCTAAATTTGACCGAAAATTTCACCCATCACTTCCCGTAACATAAACGTCAATGAACTTTGATCATGATACACCCACTCAAATTGTGCGTTGTAGCTTGCCCTCTCAACGCAACGCAACCTCAACGAACGTTCATCTTAATCATCATCGTCATCATCACTTCAGGGATTATGCAATTGCCCGTTCCGACTTCATAATGCATCAGCCCAACGTCTTCTAGGTCTTCCAACATCACATCTTCCTCTTGCTTGATAATTTCTTGCTAACAATGGATATCTCTCCTTACTCATTCCATCCATATGATCAATCCATTTCTGTCTGTAATTCGTGATCTTATCCAATAAAGGCTGTACTTTCAATTCTTCTCTTATATCCTCATTTCTTATTCTATCAAGTCTTGTACGCCCTTTTACTTGTCTTAGGAAAATTATTTTAGAAAATCAAAGTATAGAACAAGTGTCTAGTTTCAAATATTTGGGCTGTGATGTTGGCTACAATGTGGAAAGAGATATTGACTCCAAAATAAAATTTAATCTTAATCCCGCCATTAAACACATATTGTGGTACTTTGCGTGCGTGTAGCGGAGAAACTGTACGTTACCGGACATGAGTTCCTATACTAAACGTAACCGTCTTGGTCCCCACTATACGTAATGGGAAATTTAGTTACCCGTTATAGTAGGCACGGTTTATTCCCACTTTACTGGTAATGTATGACAGCACTAGTCATGCCTCGCCACTTATTTATGTATAGCGTGTTGTGTGTTATGTTATGCCATTATGATGCTCATTCGTCATGTCATGGAGTGTTTCTGTGCCCAGTCATATTTTTATTTTCTCATAATTTTTTCTAGCTAAACACGCCACTTGCCTGGCATTCACTTGGCTGTAATATCAATTAATGGCATGGACTAAAATTAAATTGATATACGTGACATATTTGTATATTTACACAGTTGGATCGTTTTACCTTGAAACTGCATATAGAGAGAACAGTTGAACTCCGATAAAATATGGCAGATAAAAATTAATTGATTTTTATGAACAACTACTAAATACCCTGCGTGCGCTGCTACGCCTAATGAAATTAAATATTATTTATATTATATGGTATAAACTAGGAAGAACCAAATATGGCTATTTCTAGTCAATTTTTAAATTCCGTTTTGAGGAGGTAAACCTTCACTTCTAATGGTCGGATTTCGCTGATTTTTGGATAGTGAGTATCTCGGTTTATTTTGTTGGGGTATAGAATACTGAAGTTCGTTGTAAAACATCGAGTATTGGACCGCTAGAGCGATTTTAAAATTTTCGTTTCAAGTGAACTCCTACACGTAATGGTTTAGAACATATTATCATCTTCATCATAATCCATTCTCAAATTTAGGACACTTGTTGACCTGTTTCGGCCTCAATAGATACACCATCCAAAAGTCTTTTGAGTGGACGTCCTGGTCTTCTTCTTCCTGCAAACTACATTATTAAGATTAGAGTTTATTGTACTTTCACTTTATCTTATCCTATATTTTTACCTGGTCTCTTTTAATTATGAATTATATTTTAGAATGTTTTTTTAACCTTTTCTTTGTGATATTAATGTCCATCTATTTATATAAATTTTAATACATATTATCAATTACCAAATCCATATTTTATTGTAAGTTCTTACACGTGTGTATATATATATATATATATATATATATATATATGGTATGATAAGAAAAATAAATGCCTGGACGGGATTCGAACCCGGATCTCTGAGTCTGTACCTCAGCGTGATATCCATTACACTGCCAGGCGAATCCAATTCAAACACTTATTTTTCTTATATATGTATTATATTCTCCATTATTACTAGATGTCGCATTTATTTTTCTTATCATACCATATTAAGCTTGCATTGCTCAATGTTAAACATTTAATTATAACACACACACACACACACACACACACACACACACACACACACACACACACACACACACACATATATATATGCAATGGAGTTACTGTCACTTGAGCCCATCATGGTTTACTAGAAAATAATTATAATAAATCCCTTCAAGGATTATTCCTAACAGTTATTTTAGGTTTATATTTTACAGCTCTTCAAGCTTTCGAATACTTTGAGGCCTCATTTACAATTGCATATTCAGTTTATGGCTCAACCTCCTTTACAGCTACAGGCTTTCATGGTCTTCATGTAATTATTGGAACTACTTTTTTTATTAACATGTTTAATTCGACATATCTTTCTTCTCTTGGTTGATAGTTTAACATTTGTTAGGGTATCTTGTGATCTTCCATTCGTTGAACATGTTGAATCCATCTTCACTTATCAGAAATTTTGTTTTCTGAAGGTTCCATGTGCAATTCTTCTAAGATATCTTCATTTTTTTATGATCTAGTAGTGTGTATCCTGCAATCTTCCGAAATATCTCATTTCAGCAGATCTAAATCTCTGTATATCCTTCTGTTTCAATACAACATAATAGATAGCATAAAAAACCTCTCCGTGGAAAAATATATGTTCCAACTTTCATGATGGTCAAATAAACTGTGCCGAAATCTATTAATCTTAGATATACTAACATTTTTTTATTATGTACTAGCTAATACCCGGCGTGCGCTGCTACTCCTAAATAAATGTTAATGCGTTTTTACCACCAGCCTTGAGCTGCTATGCTTGTCCGGGAATCAGCTTATCGTGATCTCCTTGGCATCAATGAAAGACAAAAATGGTTATTGTGAGTTATCCGCAAAAGATAAATATACGGTGTCGCGGACTTTTTTTGTAGAGTTTTTTGAGATATTCAATTCCGTGTACAATAATTTAATGCATTTGTTATGGTTTATAGGCAACGTAAGCAATTTAAGCGCCAAAATAGGGACTTTATTTCACGTTTTTCACCACAAAGAATGATTTTTAGGGATGAAGGGGTTGAGTATTACAACTCTCTTATAGCCTATGTTTATCCCCGGAATCTCCTGAACATTTTTCAGAAAGCCCCATCACAATCGGATGAACGGTATGACAGAGCATGCTTGCCCGGGAATCTATTTATCCCGATCTTCTTGGAATCAATGAAAGACAAAAATTGTTATTGTGAGTTATCCGTAAAAGATAAACGTATGCTGTCGCGGACTTTTTTGTAGAGTTTTTTGAGATATTCAATTATGTGTACAATAATTTGGTGTATTTGTTATGGTTTAGGCAGCGTAAGCCATTTAGCGTCAAAATAGGGACTTTATTTCAAGTTTTTCGCTACAAAGGGTGATTTTTAGGGGTGAAGGGGTTGAGTATTACAACTCCCTTATAGCCTATGTTCATCCCGGGAATCTCCTGAACGTTTTGCAAAAAAAAAAACTCATCAAAATCGGATCATCGGTATGACCGCGTATAGAATACGAACAAACAAACAAACATTGCTTTTTATATATTAGATATTGCTCAACGTAATATCCATCCATAGTAATTCTGCCCGAAGGCAGGTCCTTCACTGCAATCATAGCATTTTCATGCTATGCTTGCAGCTTTACTAGGGAACTGTAGGTGTGGTAGCTTCCCGTTGCTTTCCACACCGGTGAAAGATGATGATGATGATAATGATAAGGATGATGATGATGGCCATATGATTTCGGGGACCGTTTGGGCCTTAAAGTTTTCCTGACATTTGTCTTACAGGTGAGGAAAAACCCCGATAAAAACCTCACCCAGAAAAACTGCCCCGACCGGGGATCGAACCCGGGCCCGCTGCGTGACAAGGCAGCACGCTACCTCGAGACCACAGCCGTGGACAATTTGGATATAATAAAAACAATAAAAATAATTTACTGCATATGCATCTCGCTAAATCCTCTGCCCCATTCCATCTCCCATTCGTTTGTTTTCATACATTTATTCTTCTTCTTCTTCACGGTTTAGGCTTATTTATCTAGCCTGTTCCGGCTCCAAATTGCTGCTCTTTCCATCTTTTCTTTGGTCTTCCCAAACTTCTTCCTCGTGGTGAATAGTTGTATGCTGCTTTTGGTATTCTATTCTCAGTCATCCTTGCCAAGTGTTCTTTCCAGTTTGTTCTGTATTTCTCTACTGTTGTGTTTAATTCCTCTAGTTTTAGTTGTTGTCTTATTTCTGTGTTGTGTTTTTTGTCTGTTGTTTGATATCCTGCTATTGGTCTGAGGAATCTCATTTCAGCAGCTTGTATTCCGGTAGATTGTTGTGTTGTCACTGTCCATGTTTCGGATCCATAAGTGATAATAGGCACTGCCATTGTCTTGTATAATTTCATTATAGAGTCTTTCCTGGCTTTATTATTCAAAGTTCTTTTTAGTGTTCCTGTTACATAATTAAACTTATTTAGTTTGTATTTATATCTGTTTCCGCTGTGTATGAAATTTCGCAACCTGGGAAGTTATATCTTACCACTTGTTCTATTGGTTTATTTTCTAATATTATCTTTGTCCGAACTGGATGAGCACCCTTGAAGGCCATTGTTTTTTGTTTTTGTGATGATATTTCCATGTTGTATCTTTTTGTCCCGCGCCGTAGCCGAGCGGTTAAGGTAGGAAGCCTTGGCGCAGAGCTACGGGACTTGCGCTGGTTCGAGTCTCCATGGGGGAAGAAATTTTCTCATGGTATTTCGGCCAGTATGGGACCGGTGCCCACCCAGCATCGTGAGGCAATTGGGTAGCTACAATAAGTAGCGGCTCCAGGTTGAGGAACCAGCTATAACGGCTGGGGGACTCGACATGCTAACCACATGTCACCCCTACACTGGCTGTTGATCATCTACCTCTGTGATTGACACATGTGGATGTGAAGGGCCAGCAGCCGGCTGGTAAAAGGGCAACCGCTGAAAAGTGGAAAGACCCTCAATCGGAATCGTATCTTTTTGATATTTCATTTAGTTTATATAGCATTCTTTGTAGTTCGTCCTCTGTTTTTGCTATTAAAATCTGATCATCTGTAAAAGCTACTGTTTTTTATACTACATTTCCTTACAATATTAAAACATATCCATATATTGAATTTAACTCGCACAAAATAAATCCGTGGTATTTGAATAAAAAAGCACAATTTATGTACACATCAAGCTAATGTATATTGCACACGCATGTACACACTCATTCATAAATTCACTGACGAACTCGTGCACATGAGTGAGAAACAATGAGAAGAAACAAGGGGATTAAACAGATGTGACATATAAAGGGAGTTTGGATTTATGTGACATGAAGCGAGAGGACACAATTTCTTTGTGTAAAATATGCAGGGAAAGTTGAATGGGAGGAGGGTCAGTTATAAGTGACCACCATCACCCAACCTGTTGAATTCTCTTTTATACCTAATAAAATTCCCTGTCCATGAGATTCGCAGTCTGCTTAGCAACATTCATTATTTTTGGCAAATTGAAACCAGCACACAACTAAAATAATAGTATATTACAGTGCGAGCTTGGGAAGTGGTTTTTACAGAAGCGAGGAAAATGTTTAAAAACCGGACGATAGCGAGGTTTTTAATTTCCGAGATTCTGTAAAACACTTCACAAACGTGCGTTGTACATTGTTTTTTGCGCGATGGTGTTTTCAAAATAATAAATAATAGTAAAATAATATCTTTGTTGGAAATATTTGCGTTCATTATAGACAATTGACTAACGTTAACAGTGTGGGCAATCTTTATTAGTTGAAACTACAGGAGGCCGTGAGACTAATTAGTGACAAAATGGCGGCAAGTACGTATTTATTATTTTATATTGTTATAAATAAAGTTCGGTTCATTTAAAATGCAGTAATTTGTATCGTATAATTTATATCAACACTACCTTTTGAATATTTTTTTGTCGGCCGCGGTGGACTAGTGGTTATGTTCCTTGCCTCTGGTGCCGAGGGTCGCGGGTTCAAACCCGGCCGGGGTCGATGGATTTTTTAGGATTGAAAAATCCAAGGAGCAAGTCCTCCGGGAGGGACTTTAAGCCGTGGGTCCCGAATCTGAATATTTTCAGGCTCGCAAAAGATCCTTAAGCCTGAATGAAAATGCTTCTAAGCAAAAATTTACCGAATTTTCCCGTCCTAGTACTACCTTGGTTTTCTAGATGTCAGCATGAGGCGGAACGCTGACCACGGACAACTCAAATGACATCTATACGAAAACAAGTGTAACTAAATTAGTATGGTTCAAATTCTTCCCTCTAGGGGGAGAGCGCCTAAATCTCTGTTAACGGAAACATGGGCTTACAACATATACATTGTACGTAGTATACATAGAGGGCAGTGGTTTTACTTCCCACACGCGTGTTTGTAATATGTAATATTACTGTATAGTCATTTTATTAGAGTATAGTTATTTAGGTTGGCAATCCCGAAATGTAGAAAGTTGTACTTTCGATCATGGTTGCCGTTGCTGTGAGTACGACAAAACGCACTATCGCGCAAAAATGTAATTTAGGCATTGTCCAATACACAATTTCATTTCAAATACTTCGAAATAATAATTATAAATATGAATGAGATGCACAAATAAATTAAACATAGTCTCAATAGGACAATGATATGCATCAACCGGCTAAGCGACATTTAAAAATTGAGATTTTGATGCCAACTGTTGCACTGGCTCATGAAGTAAGTATAGGCCTACGCACAGTTTTAGCGCCAAATCTTTAAATATAGCCGTATTATTAAAGAAAAATGTAAAAACCATGAGTCCTATTTGAGATTCTGCGTTTTGCAAAAAAACTGGTATGAAACCAGATCTTTATAAGTGCTAACTAATTTTTGCATCATGTAGATAAGCTCCAAATGTTCCCGCTCTTAGATTGTTGATGCATAACTGTCAAACAAGGAAAATAACTTGCAATATCCGGTATTGTTAGTTTGGCGCTACAATAAATAGAGAAGATTGACTTAAACTTTAAACCTATTTTTCTCGAAACTTACATAATGACGCATAGCCGGTTGTTGCATAACGCCGTCAATACTGTTGATAACGATTCATCTGTCGGTTGGGGATGTAACCAATGGTTACATCCACCGGGACTGACAGTTTTACTGTCTAAATTACACGTCCTCCCATACGCTACAAGCCAGAAGGTCGTGGGTTCGATTTGCGATAGAGACGTTTTAAACCTGATAAATATATCTTTTTGAGTTTTTGTATTATAACTTAACATTTTTTTCCCGGAAAATAGTTAAGGGTATAAAAGTATAATAATTGGTAAATGAAAAAAAAAAGTATAATAGGACGGCAATATGCATAAACCGGCTATGCACCATTATGTAAGTTTCGTGAAAAATACGTTTAAAGTTTAAGTCAATCTTCACAATTTAATGTAGCGCCAAACTAAAAATACTGGATATTGCAAGTTATTTTCCTTGTTTGACAGTTGTGTGTCAACAATCTAAGTGCGGGAATTATCTACATGATGCAACATTTAGTTAACATTTTATGAAGATCTAGTTTCATACCCGTTTTTTTTAAACATAGAATCTCTAATAGGACTCATGATTTTTACATTTTTCTTTAATAATATGGCTATATTTAAAGATTTGGCGCTAAAAATGTGCGTCGCTTACTTCATGATACACTGCAACAGATGACATCAACATCTCAATTTTAAAAAAATGACGCTTAGCCGGTTGATGCATAACATCGTCCAATAATAAAGAATATAAAAAAACAAACATTTCCTTTAACTTCTAATTATATATTTTTTATTATTTAGTTTCTTTTTATCTTTGTTATTGTTATTTTAACATTTATTATTTCCAATATGAATAAAATTATTAATCTCTTATAATGGGTCTTATCGTTCCGTAAAACAATTTGTTTTTTTTGATGGTGCCATACCCTTGGATCGACTTCGATTCTAATGGAAAGTACAGTCCAGCCGCTCAGTCTCCCGACCTGACGTTTTCATGCAATGTTGATGATATGGATATTCAGTGGAAGGGGTTTATGTACCACGCGGTTAGTAGAAATTCAGCCGACAACATCGAAGCAGTTTCGAACCTCAATAGTGGCATCAAGAGCAGTGATTGGTTGTAGCAGACTCCACTCCCATTTCAACTATTTCCTTATTGGCAGTAGAGGGCGAGTTTCTCCATTTACCCCTCGTACAACATAACATCAAAGACGGAGACTCAGCGGCTGGACTTTAATACCACACGCATATTCTGGAGATAAATACGGGCTATTAATTCGGTTGAAATATCATACCGATTTTTTTAGAAAGGCGGGAACCTCATCTCCTACTACCTGAAGGGTCTCCTAAGGTCTACAGTAAGATCATTTCACCTTTTCTACCCCAGCTATACTGTAATAATTAGAGCTCGGACTTCATTGCCTTTTCATTGCCGTTTCGCTTTCAAACAGTTGACTACACAGGTAGTTAGTCCTGTCCCGTGCGCAGTGCCACAGTCAGTGGCGTCTTTGCTGTGCTGCTACAAGTATAGTATTAGTCATTCAAAATATCTCTGCAGGCGGAAGAATTATGAAGCTCTGTTTGTTGTTACACGTGACGTCATATAAGGCAGTGTACACTGTCAGCGTCCCACGTACCATTCCCCTCTTCATTCATAGATAGCAATGTCAAGTGTTCAATTCCTGCATAAACACGACTGTAGTGCCCTGCGTCAACAACTGCGCTTACTCCTTAAACGGGTAATATGCAGTCAAATCATAATACCGATCACCACGATCTGATGAATGATTACAACATGCCGAAAACAAACACAGACAAGATGAATTCACTTGTACATGAGTACGGCCGCGAGTATTTTTGCCTAAAAGGAGATAAAATATTTTGTAAATTGTGTAATGTAGAGTTAAAGGGGGAGAGAAGAATTTTTATGAAGAGCCATTGCAAATCTAAAACACACATTGGTAATATAAAACATAAGCTTGACGATGAAATACAGTCATCTGCACAAGGAGTTTCAGACACTTGTAATCATCGTGAATTTGACAAGGATTTATGCGAAACGATGGTTTCCGCGAATATTGCTTTCAATAAAGTGCAAAATCCAGCTTAATAATTTTTTTGAGAAATATACGCGAAGAAAAATTCCTTGTGGAACAACTTTACGCAGGTATTATTTATCTCCTAGTTATGAAGACGTTCTTAAATACATGACAAATATTATGTACAGTGCACACACTTTTTTTTTGTGTTACCTCTTTATTTAAAACTTTACGAAGTAAATAACTGTGCAGAAATAATGAACTTGTTATTTTTTGTAATAATGTATGCAGCATTGTATTTATAGATGCACAAAGAGAACTAATGTACGGAAATTGTAAATTTGTTTAACTTTTTGTTGTACTGTAGCGTTTAATTAAAAAAGTTAAAAATATTTTACGCAACAAAATAAACTTGTAATCCACAATTAGCTACTTATTTCATTACCCGCCTATACCACCTGTAAACAGTACAGCACAAATGCCAGACTGGTGCTACTACCCCCTACCACTCTCTCATCAAACAATATTATGTATAGTAAGACTGCACATAATCTAACTTCATGTCCGAGCCCTAGTAATACTGTTGTCTGTCCTTAAATATGGGGAATGCTATTCTTATAGCAATAATTTTATAAGAAATATTTTCATATACTCGGGAGATCCAAGTTAATTTGTTATTCAATACGCTAGTTACAAATATCCATCCATCCATAGTAATTCTGCCCGACGGCAGGTCTTTCACTGCAGTCATAGCATTTTCATGCTATGCTTTGCAACTTTACTAGGGAATTATTATATTGGTGTGGTAGCTTCCCGTTGCTTTCCACATCGGTGAAGGATGATGATGATAAGGATGGTGATGATGGCCGGGTGATTTTCGGGGACCGATGGCCCTAAGCTTCCTTACATTTGTCTTACAGGTGAGGAAAAACCCCGAAAAAAAACCTTACCCAGGAGCCTGTCCCGACCGGGAATCGAACCCGGGCCCGCTGCGTGACAAGGCAGCACACTACCTCGAGACCACAGCGGTGGACGTTACAAATATAGTAATCGAAAGTGAATTAAAAAAATAATGAATTAGTCATTAAACTTGTTCGTTAAACTTCCTTATTTAAAGTCATGTTATCGCAGGATGTGTGTTCCTGCTCCTTCCTTAAAATGATAGGTTGATAACTCACGTCATAATATGATGCTGATTTACTTATAATAATATAAATAATAAAACAAGAAATATAAATATGGAATAAGTATATCAGAAAATACAAAATTAAACACCTTATTGTATGCAGATGATCAAATAATAATTGCGAATTCAGAAGATAATCTGCAGAAAGGTCTGTATGAAATTTACAAAATTACAGAAGCATATGGATTGAAGATATCTACAGAGAAAAACAATTATGGCATTTCGAGGTGTAGATCCTGTTGGAAGTAAAATTGTATTTTACAATAACATTTTGGAGCAGGTGAATAATTTTACATATATAGGATGCAATATCTCGTATGAAGAGGAAAAGAATTCAAATGCAAAAATATCAAATTTTTAAAGGATTTTAGGGTCAATAAATTCTATCTTCAAGCCACAGTTAGTCCAAAAATATTCAAGACTAAAAGTGTATAAAACACTGGCTATTCCAACTGTTTTATATGTTAGCGAAATATGGACATTGAAACAGAAAGATATACAGATACTTAGATCTGCTGAAATGAGATATCTTCGGAGGACTGCAGGATACACACTACTAGATCACAAAAAAAAAATGAAGGCATCTTAGAAGAATTACACATGGAGCCTTTAGAAAACAAAATTTCTGATTATAAGTCAAGATGGATGGAACATGTTCACCGAATGGCAGATCACAGGATACCCAAACAAATGTTAAGCAATCAACCTGCAGGAAGAAGAAGACCAGGACGTCCACTCCAAAGACTTTTGGATGGTATTTCTCTTGAGGCCGAAACAGGTCAACAAATGGCCTAAATTCGTGAATGTACCATGATGATGATATTGAAGGAAATTATGTTTAAATGCATTTTTTAAACTTTTATCACGTTTGAGCCATTGGGGTCCGTTCCGCTTTCTCAAGTAATGCCTGTTCATTCCATCTGGCAAGAAAACTGTCAATCATCGCATGCCGGAACCTATCTTGAATATCATCCAGAAAAGCGTTGTGATGTACAAGACCTATGGTTTAAGGTCCCTCTCGCAAGACTTGTCCCTTGCATTTTCGCATTCTAAAAATCCATCTACCCCGGCCGGATTTTAATCCGGGACCCTCGGGATTAGAAGCATGGAACATGTATCTATGTTAGAACACTGCGGCTGACAAAGGTATTATCGGACCAACGGATCTGTGCCCTTAAGCGCTGCAGTCGTTCTTAGAAAAATTAACACATGCACTCAGTACTAGTAAAGTTCATATCAAATTCCGTTGAGGTTAAGTCATATGATGAAAGTTAAAGATTAAGTTGTACCTGTTGGTAGGTGTCATCGTCCTCAACTTTGTTAAAATATTGTATATAAAATTAACTGGAGCGCTTGCGGAAGTTATCTTCCATCTTCTGCAGGTTGAGTTTCCACTACCCGTTGCTGCTACAAACAGTTGGAGTATACATCACCGTACACAACAACAACAACGAGTAGTGGAAGCTCAACCAGCAGAATGGAAGGTAACTTCCGAAAGCGCTCCAGTTAATTTTATATACAATATTTTAACAAACTTGAGGACGACGGCACCTACCAACAGGTACAACTTAATTTTTAACTTTCATCACATGCACTCACTCCATTCCACGCACTTAGCTCCCACTACGTCAATAACAGCCAGGATGTTAATAGTGATTTTTCCTTTAATTTTTTAACCCCTTTATGTTTTATATCAAGTTATTGATTTGTTCAGTCAACAATTATTATTATTTTTATCTTTATGTTAATATATCCTTATTATTATTATTATTGTTGAGGATGATTGGGGTGTATTTTTGGATGTGATTATATTTCTTTTGGCCGTAGTAGGGATGTTTCCAAACTTCCCCCAAACAGTGTCATGGATCTTGAATACTGAATAATTGACTTATTATCTGCTTAGTAATATTTCTTTCACCACTCCGAGCTACACTGTTCATGTTGAGTTGACAACACTGGGCTGCAAGTACAATTAACCTGTCCCCCAAGAAGGCTCAACATTATGAGTAGTGGAGGGGGAAAGAAAAGAGAGAGATAGGAATGCAGGGAGGAAAATTATTTACCGAGGCAGAAAAGGAATTAGTGTTTAGTTCGCATATCTTACGGGGGCACAGATCCGTTGGTCAGACTATAAAGTGACGCCACTACAGACTTTGGGATTATAGAAGGTTAAGGCTTCCACTTTTCTAGACATCGACACTGCATGACGACCGCCCTTATCGCCAGACAAACGCCTGGTACTCATTTTATTTAGAGGCGTAGTTGGCCACAGAACAATGATGTCAGCAGAAAGTTTTAAGCCAGTTTTAAAACCCTGACCTCACCGGAACTCGAACCTCGACCTTCTGAATTGCATGCAGTGCCTTAACGATCTACTCTATAGCGTACCCCCAATATTATCGTGGTTCATAATAAAACAGTCTGAAATCAGGATTATTGCTCATTATTTTTATCTCCGTAACCTCTCCGGAAATTTTAATCGGGTGATTTACCTTGAGATCATGTTGAATAGTAACTAATTTACGATAAATAAGCCTGAGTTTTATCGTTCAAGGTTATTGTTTTATCCACTTTGAAGAAAAATTATTTTGTCAAAATTGTATACTTTTATTAGTTTTGAAGATGTCTTTCATGGAGAAGCCATAGCACTACATCTGT
The DNA here is from genome assembly GCA_030220185.1 of Diploptera punctata. Lineage (NCBI taxonomy): Eukaryota > Metazoa > Arthropoda > Insecta > Blattodea > Blaberidae > Diploptera > Diploptera punctata. The sequence goes on from JASPKZ010004932.1 coordinate 620,562, forward strand.
TTGTTATCGGTTCCGATTAATTGGTGGTTCAATGCTCGTCATTAATTCCAAAAATCGCTAATTCACATTCGGTGGGGTTAATGGATTTTTCTATCTATCTATCTATCTTCGAGTTTTTACAGCTGCTGCCGTCTTCCCGTGCCAAACCTCCAAAGCCTACGATATTGGGCATCTTTCAATGCTTAGTCCTCTTACTTGCATTACTATCTACATGTTTTCCTTCCATGTTAACTTTGGTCTCCCTCATTTCTTCTTTCTGGTCGGTTGCCATTGATATAGTTGCTTCGGCCATCGCCCCTCTTCCATTCTTAAAACATGCCCTAACCACTTAATCCCTTCTCCTCAATTCTTTCAATTATGCTTTCTTCTGCATCCATTATGTTTCTAATTTCCTTATTTGTGACATGTCCTAATTTTGACTTTCTAGCACTTCTGCGTAAATAATCCATTTCTAGAGCTCCATATTAGTCTATTCTTGTAGTACTTATTGATTGTCCATACCTCATTTCCATACATTGCAACAGATTCCACCAATGTTTTACCAATATTTTTTTTTATGTCTTTCCAAATATGCTTATCTCACCATATGGAATTTATCGATGCCATTATTTTGCTACTCAATTCAATTCTCGTCTGTTCTCTTTATCTATATGTTCTCTTTGCCTATACCTTCAATGTTATCCATAATTATTCCCAAATATTTAGTTCGTTTCACTTGCTTTAATTGAATTCCTTTTTCCAAATTCCTTCTTATTGGATTTTTAAGAGTGTAAAATTCTATATTATAACTTTCTTTTAAAGGAAAATAAATCCGTGGGTCCCGTGTCTTATATTTACGACACAAAATAATCTAAATCATGATTTTAGAGGCTGTGAGCAAAATGTTTCTGTCCTCTCAAGCCCAAAATTTAATTGCCCTTTAAGTTCTGAGAAGCTACAAATGAATTTACATATCTGGGTAGTGTAATATCTGTGAATGGTGGCTCAGATGAAGATGTTCATGCCGGAATAAAGAAAACAAGGTACGTTTACATTCAGTTGAAATCAATTTGGAAGTCGAAACAAATCTCCTTAAGACTTAAACTAGGATTGTTTAATTCAAATGTGAAATCGATTTTAGTATACGGCTGTGAAACTTGGAAGGCTACAAAACAAATTGGAAAGAAATTGCAGATCTTTGTGAATCGTTGCCTGAGAAATATATTGGGTACATGGTGACCAGAAATTATAACAAATAATGAACTTAGGAGGAGAACGAGTGAAAATTATATTTATAAACAAATTAAATTTAGAAAATGAAAATGGGTTGGTCATGTGTTAAGGAGAGCGAATGATAATATCACAAAAATGGCATTTTATTGGAGCCCCCAAGGATTGAGAAGGGGAAGAGGAAGACCTGGTACTACATGTAGTAATACCATCAGGGGTGAAGCTGAACAGGCAGGGGTGAGTTGTAATGAAATTAAGGCATTTGCATACAACAGAGTGCATTGGCGAGCTTTTATCAAGACCCTATGCTTCCCAGTGGAGTGACCAGTACTTCTACTACTACTACTACTACTACTACTACTACTACTACTACTACTACTTAAAGTTCTGAGCATAAAGTCCTTCGGACAGGCTAGAGGGCCTTTGGTGTATTACCAGTAGGTCGACAGCATCACATCCTAACTAACTAACTCACTCACTGGCACTATCGAACCCGTAGATTCATGGCCGCGCGGACATAAGCTCGCCATACATCCCTATCCTGAGCCAATGTTTTCCAATCATTCCCTGTATAATCTACTTCCCTCAAATCATAGTTCATGTTATTCTCCCACCTGATTCTTGGTCTACTAACTGGGCGTTTTCCCTCTGGTTTTTCTACAAAAAGCTTCCATGCACGCCTTTCATTCCCCATTCGTGCCACGTGTCCTGCCCATCGCAATCTACGAGACTTAACTGTTCTCATTATATCTGGCTTTCTCTAAAGACTGTGTAATTCACTGTTATCAATCTTCTCCATTCACCTCTCTCTTTGGTCCAAAAATTTTCCTAAGAACTTTATTCTGAAATACTTGTAATCTCCTTTTCTCCCTTAAAGTAAGAGTCCATGTTTCGCATCCATATAATATAACTGGTAGAATAATAGTTTTATATATTTTCAGTTTAACGTTTTTTGAAAGGAGTTGGGACGTCAAGAGTCTCTAATGCATAATAGCACGCATTTCCAAAATTTAGCCTATGTTTAATTTCCTTGTGCATCTCATTCCTGTTTGTGATTATTGTTCCTAGGTATTCGAATTCAGCCACTTCCTCAAAATTTCCCTCAGCTGTCCATTTTCATTATAGGCCTATAATGTATTTCTATGTGTGACCATATATTCAGTTTTTTTATATTTACTTCCAGTCCCAATTTCTTAGTGTTACTCAGTAGTGTGTGCGTACAGTATCACATCCACATGTGTTAATCATAGAGATATATGATCACCCAAACAATATAGGAGTGGCATGTAATCGGGTCTCGCAGCCATTATAGCTGTTCTCTCAACTTGGAGCTGCTACTTAATGTAGCTACCCAAATCCGTTGCCCATGTGAACACCAGTACCATACTAGTATATGGTTTTTTCGCATCTAGCAAATAATATTGCTCTTATGGAGCAATTCTTGTTAGTAAACGTATATGAGATTAATTATCTGTTAATTTATGTTTATATTTATATAAAAATGGGTGTGAGTTTGTTTGTCCTTTATGGACTCAAAAACTTATTGACCGATCTGAATTTTTCTTTGATCATTTAGAGAATTTTGCTGGGCGATTATTAACGTATGTAACATATTACCCTATGTACTATAGGACAGCTAAAAGAGAAATAAGGGCATCGGTGAACCAAAAAAGTAGCTTTTTGGACGCTTAAATGACTTATGCTGCCTAAACCATAAAAAAAATTACATCAAGTTAATATACACAGAATTGAATATCTCAAAAAAAAAGTCTACGAAGATGTCGGCTACAGCATATGTCAATCTTTTGTGGATAACTCACAATAATATATAATTGTCTTTCAGCTTATTAATGCCAAGAAGAACGGGATAAGTAGATTCCCGGGCAACGCCAAGTAATCAACACAGTGCATCTAAAAATAATTGCGATATATATTTATAATTGTTTCTTTTTACATATTCAATTAAACATAAAAACACATTTAATTTATTTAGGCGTAGCAGCGCCCGCCGGATATTAGCTAGTTTGAAATGCATTATTGAGTTAATTAATTTTATTTTATAACTTTCCTAAGAAAGTAGATGCCCGATTTATGAGAAAAAAAAAACATTATGGAACGTATAATTGTTACACAGTTATTTAATAAATTTAGGGGGCTTCCCGCGCCATAGCCGAGTGGTTAAGGCAAGAATCCTTGGCGCAGAGCTACGGGACTTGCGCTGGTTCGAGTCTCCATGGGGGAAGAAAATTTCTCATGGAATTTCGGCCAGTATGGAACCTGTGCCTAGCATCGTGAGGCATTTAGGTAGCTTAGTAAGTACCGACTCCAGGTTGAGAAGACCAGCTATAACGGCTGGGGGACCCGACATGCTGACCACATGTCATCCCTACACTGGCTAGATGATCGTCTACACCTGTGATTGACACATGCGGATGTGATGCCAGCAGCCGGATGGTAGGCCAAGAGCCTTTTAGGCCTGTCTCGCTTGGAGTTAAAACAAATCTCAATAACCAGAAGAGCTGCTAGCGGAGATGCCACTGAACCACACTTTTTAACGAAACTTGTTTTGTCACATACAGCCGTGTTGAAAGAAGAATAGGCTACGTAACTAATATATCACGTGTGGTATTCAACGAGAATATTCTGAAGCTACTAGCGTTTCTGTGGCCACATCTATAAAATTCCAAATGTTAATATTGTTCAAAAAACAGAATATCTGACAATAAATAGCAATGAAAGAGAAAATTTAATATTGGAAGAAGGAATCCAAATAAAGCAAGTGAAACAAACTAAATATTTGGGAATAATTATGGATAACATCGAAGGTATAGGCAAAGAGAACATAAAACATAGAATTGAATTGAGTAGCAAAATAATATCATCGTTAAATTCCATATGGTGGGTTAAGCATATTTGGAAAGACACAAACAAATATATTGGTAAAACATTGGTGGAATCTGTTGCAATGTACGGAAGTGAGGTATGGATAATCAATAAGTACTACAAGAATAGACTAATAGCTCTAGAAATGGATTATTTACGAAGAAGTGCCAGAAAGTCTAAATTAGAACATGTCACTAATAAGGAAATTAGAAACATAATGGAAGCAGAAGAAAGCATAATTGAAAGAATTGAGGAGAAGGAATTAAAGTGGTTAGGACATGTTTTAAGAATGGAAGAAGAGCGACGGCCGAAGCAACTATATGAATGGCACCCAAACAGAAAGAAGAAAAGAGGAAGACCAAGGTTAACATGGAAGGAAAACATGAAGACAGTAATGCAAGCTAGAGGGCTAAGCATCGAAGAAGCCCAAGACCGTAGGCTTTGGAGGTTTGGCACGGGAAGACGGCAGCAGCTGTAAAAACCCGATGATAGATAGATAGATAGATAGATAATATTGTTCTTTAGAAACCACATCAGCATGATCACGATTTAGATTTTATAGTAGAAGTGGAGATAATTGTGCCGTAAACTTATGTCGATACTGTACTTTGCTAGAAGGAGAAGAGGGAGATCAATCCATCCATAGTAATTGTGCCCGAAGGCAGGTTCTTCACTGCAATCATAGCATTTTCATGCTATGCTTGCAGCTTTACTAGGGAATTGTAGGTGTGGTAGTTTCCCGTTGCTTTCCACACCGGTGAAGGATGGTGATGATGATGATAAGGATGATGATGATGATGGCCATATGATTTCGGGGACCATTTGGGCCTTAAATTTTTCCTGACATTTGTCTTACAGGTGAGGAAAAACCCCGATAAAACCCTCACCCAGGTAAACTGCCCCGACCGGGGATCGAACCCTGGCCCGCTGCGTGACAAGGCAGCACGCTACCTCGAGACCACAGCGGTGGACAAGAGGGAGATATATTTACATTTCTGTTACTCAGTCTGCGGCATCATGTAGCGTTCCTATAAGAACATTTTTTTAAACATGAAAAAACGCTATAGCCGAAATTCCACGAGAAAATTCCTTCCCTCTGATACCTGGACACACAAAAAAATCTCAAGCTTTCTAGATCTGTCGCACCATGGAGTCTAAAGTTAAATTAATCAATAAAGGCATTTGAAATTAATAAAAAAGTCTCAAAAATGGAGATAAAATATATAACGGACAAATAACAGGTTTAAAAATATCGAACTACTGCTACCATGATATAATCTCTAACGATTAAAGAAGTTTGTTCCGGTGGACAAATGGACTTACAATACTTGCCATTGTTCGATGTTCGCAAGTCAAACCCAACAATTATCAACGAAAGTATGTTGATTTTTAAGGATTTAGAAGTCCTGAGTACGGCTTTCTTCGGAACGGAATAAGTTATGAAACCGTGTTTTAGATTTAATACACGTAAAATCTCAATCCTCAATGTGGTATGATAAAATATTTCGGACCTGTTATTATCAGATTTTAATTGAGGAGTTACAAACCTCAGTTATTGATCATCGTTAAACAAAAGCACTGAGATGATGCATGAAAAACTTTCAACCAAGGGACACAAGACGTTAGGGCAGATCTTTGAAACGGTTGTTGAACAACCTATCAATACTAGACCAAATATGTGAGGCGTATAATGATGATGTTGATGAACACACACTATGCGGATGCATAGGTGATATCGCCTCACTATGATGCTTAACAAGCGGCTCGCTTTGTTTCCCCGCAGCTGTTATATGTTATTAAAGTACAAATATCTCAACAGCCGCGACTACCACGATGTTGCCAGATTGATATTCTTCCCTCAGTTTCAATCAAAACTCAGAACGTGGAGCAGTCGATCCAGTTTTAAAATTGTATACCGTAATTAATTGTTACAATTATAATTATCAGTGATTTATTGTGATGTGTAGCTCGAATAATAATACAATATCTGCATATTATATTTGTTTAATATATAAGTGATTTCAACATATAGCGGCCATGGGAAAATATTTCAGACCGAATAGTTAATAATAATAATAATAAAGTGAAAGTAAAGTGTTCCCATTATAGGCCTCGGGAGGCCCTTGGGGTAGTAGGAGATTGAGGCTCCCACTTTTTCTAGACAGTCGGCACTTGATGTCAGCCCTGCGTGACGGACGCCTTTACCCCCAGAACAAGCATCTGGTACTCATTTCAGTTAGAGGCTGAGTAGACTCCAGGGCCATGGTGCCACCAGAAGGTTTGGTTCAGTTTAAAAATCCTAACCCCACCGGGACTTGAACCCTCGACCTTCCGGTTTGTAGCGCACTGCCTTAACCACTACGCTACGGTGTGCCCCAATAATAATAATAATACTAATTATTATTATTATATATAATTATTATTATTATTAATAATTATTAATAATATAATATAATAATAATTATTATTATTATTATTATTATAATTATTATTATTATAGTATTATTATTATATATAATTATTATTATTATTATTATTATAATTATTATTATTATTATTATTATTATTATTATTATTATTATTATTATTATTATTATTATAATTGTTATTATAGCATAATGTATGAATATTAAATTTATGTAGACCTACGAGCTATATAATGTAGAATTTAAATTATTAAATAAATAAATACATATATAATTTTAATTTTAAAAGCTAAAAAATACCAAATAATAACATAAAAATATAATCAATGTGTTCTTCCCTTGTGTAATAAACACCCATAGCGCTATGAGAAACGTGACAACACCGCATGCCAAGCAATGCCGTGCGGCACCCGCTTTTATATAAACGGTTAACCATCAGAGTGAGGCGATAATACATACATGCATACATACAATCACTATCATTATTTAAATCTAAATTAACTGATATCGTAAGTTCCATACAATGAAAATACTCTCTGCATACTATATTCATCATTTTGTATATAGGTCTACGTATGAATATTCATCTAGGAAGCTTTTCTTACTTTATTTTATTTCTATTCCATGTTTTGTTAATGTTAGCCAATATTTGACCACATCCGCATTGTGCTTTGTTTAGTCCACATTTTAATAACACTGAGCAAACAAAAAATATTTTTTTTTGTCTCAGAAAGAAAAATATGTGATTCTGATAGTATTTTTCTCCTGAATTCAAATATGATATCTGTTTTTCTCCATCACGCAAGGTTTCCGAGAGACATGTTTTTATAATTTCAAACACTTTAATATTTTCTACATTCGTAACTACACAATATTCGGACATTCGGACTCACCTAGAAAGTAAGAAATGACGATTTTCTGCTATATTTTGCCCGTGAAGCATCCCACTTGATGGTCCAACAATAATCGGCCAGCATATTAGCATTCCATTTGCCTTGATATCTCTTTTCCATAGCTGAAATCTCCTGATAAAAGTGTTCCCCGTGCTCATCTTTCAATGGACGAAAAAACGTTTATTAAAAAATAATTAGTTAAATCCATTAATTGAAATTGAAATTTAAAAAAAAAATGTGGGTGATGGAGAAATTCCGAATACATATTTGAAAACACTATAAAAAAAACTGCATCAAGTATAACTATTGGTACTCATGAGACAAAAATCATGTTGACCAGTGTAATAGACTATTTAAAATTGTAATAAGTATTTCATTTTTGTTGTACAATTCTATTATTGGCTGGTTGAGTGGAAGAGAAGGCCTTATGGACTTAACTGTGCCAGCTTAAATAAAACATTATTATTATTATTATTATTATTATTATTATTATTATTATTATTATTATTATTATTATTATTACACACGCGCTTAATACACAGGCCTACACCATTGAAAAGTTTATTTTCATAGTAAATAACGCAAGGAAGAAATATAGCAACTAATAACCTCAATAGAGAAAACAAACAATATTGTCTTCTCAGAAAGGAAAACCAGTGTCACAAGGAAAAATATGTGAACTTGATGAATACCATCCAATTTGATGAATTACAATTGAAGTAATCTTGAATTGAGTAGCCGCTCAGAAACAAGATTGTAATTATCTTTTCAAAAGTTCATATTTACGTGGAAAGAATGCCTCAGTTGTCATTAACAGTATTTCTCCAAGTAAAAAAAAAATGAAGTTGGTAAAAAATAAAGAAGATACAACCTTATTCTGGGAGGAAGTTGACTTCTAAAATTTGTGATATATCTAAGTTGACAGTATAATTTATAATGTTTTTTTTTTTTCAAATGCCCCAGGTTTATCTTTCGATATTCCTGGCATGGCGTACTTGTAACCCACTTCTGAGGTCGAGGCGCCTGGATGGCGGGATTACGTTGCCCCGATGATGTGATGGGTGATGATGATGATAATGGTGCGCCAGGAGAGTCCCTATTCCTAAGCTTAACCTAAGATGAACATGAATGATGATGATTGCGGTGGTCATTTGTTTTCGGGGACCGTTTGGGCCTTAAAGTTTTCCTGACATTTGTCTTACAGGTGAGGAAAACCCCCGATAAAAACTTCACCCAGAAAAACTGTCCCGACGGGGAATCGAACCCGTGCCCGCTGCGTGACAAGGCAGCACGTTACCCCGAGACTACAGCGGTGGACTAATTTATATAATGTAATTATTATTATAAAATATGTAATACTATTACACAGTAATGTAGCATGCTTTCAATAAATTAAACGTAAAAACACACACATATACAGCCTATACCAAAAGTTCAAGGAAACCTGCCAATTTTAAATAATTACATATTGTTCTTAAACCTTTGGGCTGAATCGATTTAAATGTTTTAGGGGGATTGTTACAGTTAAAATATATTGTTTAAAAATATAATAATTAAAATTTATTGAATTTACATAAATATACAATTTTTTAAAAGTATTTTATTAAATTAATAAAAAACTACATTTTTTATGTTTTTGTGCCCCTGGAATATATATTATAGGCCTAATGATAATGATGGTTTCCTTTTTTTGTTAGGTACAACGCATAGGCCTATATGTAATGAATGTTTTGAAATGTAATTACGAATTTTGAAATAATTGTTTTAAAAGTTAACACACACACACACACACACACACACACAACTTTTGTAAAATGCAAGAAAAAGTTACTAAAATAGCACGTTTCTAAGTGTGAATATCCAAAACAGAGAATGGAATGAAAGCGAATAATTTAGTTTTTAACTGGTGCTGGGATCTTTTGAATTGACATTCGGACAAGATTCAATGTCGCTGGACAAATTGGTATGTTTTGTATATATATGTACTAACTTATAACTCCTCTGACTAAATTATGTTATGCAGATAGTAATACACGAACCTAAATTAAAAAATAGGAGTGATCAAATGTTATAAATTACTGTGACTATTTAACTCATGCCCCAAATGGGAGTCAATGACCAATCACATTACAATGATTTTCGATTTACAACCAATCACAGTCGTGTTTCGCCTAGAATTTACCAACTAAAGTTTATCATAATAAAGAAAGCACCTCCTTTTTAACATTTCTGAATAGGTCATAGCATTATTTTGCAGTGACCGACTCTCTAATAAATACCGCTACCAGATTGTATATATAGTGCATGAATGTCAACACATAGCGCATGCAGGAGTTAACATAAAAATATTTGCAGTAATTGATTATACCACAAAAAACGCTGTTTTGCACTTTAAATGTATTTTTTCCCAGGTAATAATCCAGAAAAATATAATTGTAATATTTACATCATACGACATCAGAAATTAATTAATATAGGCCTACAGTTTGATGTGTTTAATTTTTTCTCCACTGGAGTGCATTTTTACAATATTGCGTTCCTTTGGCAATAAATAATATGATCTGGTTGCAGTGATAAACAAAAGAAGCAAATGAAGCGTACCAGTCGTTTCTCATTTGTTTTCAAACATCGCCGTTTACATTAAATATATCCATCCATAGTAATTCTGCCCGAAGGCAGGTCTTTCACTGCAATCACAGCATTTTCATGCTATACTTTGCAACTTTACTAGGGAATTGTAGGTGTGGTAGCTTCCCGTTGCTTTCCACACCGATGAAGGATGATGATGATAAGATGAATATGAATGATGATGATTGCGATGGCCATATGATTTCGGGGACCGTTTGGGCCTTAAAGTTTTCCTGACCTTTGTCTTACAGGTGAGGAAAAACCCCGATAAAAACCTCACCCAGAAAAACTGTCCCGAGCGGGGATCGAACCCGGGCCCGCTGCTTGACAAGGCAGTACGCTACCTCGAGACCACAGCGGTGGACTATTAAATATATAAATATTTTAAAATAACTATATTTAAATAATGATTTGTGAGTAAACAGCTTAATTTTATTCATTAAATAGTCCTAACAAATGTCACTCTTGATTTCCAAATTCTCTAGATAAAAATTCACTCCTCACTTCGTGAGTCGTGAATTTATCGATAATTTGGAAATCACTCGTGGCATTACTTACGAGAATGAAATCAGAACAAAATGTAAATTTGGATCAAGAAAACGCTAAATAATTGACAATAATTTCCAGATATAATTATAACAAATATATAAATTGTATGTAAATAGTTGAACATTAAGGCAAATATATAAGATAAAAAACACACTATTGTACAAATAATAGAGTATGCTGTATGAAATAAATTATATTAAAAAATTACATACATACGAATGTACATTCGTACTTACATCCATCCATACATGGGTCAAGCTGATCTATTTTCCAATAAAGAAAAAACAATCTTTGCATACACACACACACGTACGTACATGTATAAATGTACGTACATGTATGTGTGTGTGTGTGTGTGTGTGTGTGTATGCAAAGATTGTTTTTTCTTTATTGGAAAATAGATCAGCTTGACCCATGTATGGATGGATGTAAGTACGAGTGTACATGCTTATGTATGTTTTTAAAAAATCTTGTTTTAATCAGTCCACAGGCCATCTTTTCTTAAATACAGTTCTCATTTTTTTACTTCAGTTCGCTGAAGTGATGTAGGACTGTGTATGTAGCCATTAATTGGGCGCAGGAAGATATTGTGAAACCTTGTAAAACCTGCTAAATAAATTAAACAAAGTATGTAGCATTCTAGGAGCATTCTAAAATAAAACAAAACGCATGCTTCATACGTACAGAAGAATGCTAGAATGGGTGCCACTTGGTGGATGAAGACGAACAAAAATAACGTGGATTGAGGGGTGTTTTGAACAGCATGAGGGGGAAAAATGATTGGACGATGGAGATTGGAATGACAAATGTGGAGGAGAATGACAGTATATTAATTGGACGCAGGAAGATATTGTGAAACCTGCTAAATAAATAAATAAATAAAATGTATGTAGCATTACAAATTTGCAAAGGGGCATGCTAAAATAAAATAAAGTGCATGCTACGTACATAGGCATATATGTTATATATAGAGATCGGACGTTAGGGAAAAAGCCTACAGTTATTTATTATAGATATTGTAAAAGTGACTTCATATGAGTTCATACCGGCGACCCTAGAGCTGTTTTCCATCGAGTTCATTTTGACTATAAATACCTATTTCAGCTTACAATGCATATAAATGCCTATTTCGGCTTACAATGCCTATAAATGCCTATTTTACTTTTTTCTCGAAATTAACTTATTTTTTCAACGAAATCAATTGAAATGGACAAACTTGATGACACATATCATTGCATAGACATTTTCAAGTGTTCTTTTTATAAAGTCTCTCTTAGAATATTTTAGGAACCAATTCTAACATGAGATCGGAACAGACCAGCAGGTCTAATCCTTGATGCTACTGATGGTGATGATGGATATTTTAGGATAAGTGTGGCAATAAGACAATAAGCTAGCAGGTAGATGGTTTCCCCCTCAATGCATTCCCATTAGGCAAAATAACAAGTACCGGCTATTTTATTTTAGCGTAAGGCTGTAAGAATTTACGTTGTAGTCCATTTTTGTAAGGCTTATTTTTAATTTTTGATTCCTATATTAATGATTTTAGTGCCTTTTTTGTCTGCCTGTTTTGATTTTTTTAAGTGCCTAACATCCGGACACTAGTTATATATATAAACACATACATGCTTTACATACATACACGGATCCTCGCATGTATCTACATACATACTTAAGTTACACAGAGCGCTCACATATCTTAGAAATTAATTTACAAAAGTGCAATGTGAATTTCAGAAAGCTCTGCTATTTTTTTCTCTTGCTACTTACGCTACTGTTTGTTTGTCATGTCAGTGTCGCACGTCCTTACTGTACCGGCTCAAGCACCACACTGCGGCACTCTGTGTGACGTCACTGCCCCTCCCTCACAGCTGACTTGCGCCCTCTATCGATCCCTCACCTTACCATCATTACTTACCTTACTAAACACCCTGTCAAATTTATCTTAAGCCTGCTTTCACTAAATACTCATAAAGATTTCTGTGTTAGGTTTCTACAAAATTACATGAAAAATACGAAGAAGAGATGAAAGCCGAATAACAGCAAATGAGATTCGATTTATGCGCCGTACAGCAGGCTATACAAAGTGGTACCATAAAAGAAATGAGGAAATTATGGAAGAGTTGGATGTAGAACCCATTCTCCACCATATACAAAACTGCTAAAACAACTGAAAAGCCCATCTTCGACTAACGCCGACTCTTAGAATTCCAAAGTCATGCTTTGTTATTGCCCCCAAGGAAAAAGATCGCTGGGACGTCCAAAAAAAGCGCTGGATGGAAAATTCCTCTTTAAGACCGTAATAGGCCACATGGCCTAATACTTGCATGGATGGTGATGATAATGAGAACTACATGAATGCAGTATAAATTCTTTAACATGTGTTTTTAGAATTCCTTTAAAATATCTCGGTTAAGACAACCTAAACATCTTGTCTCATTTATTAATCGTACCTGCCTAAGTACTATGTGAAATGTATGTTTAAATTTCTACGTTTGTACTGTTTTTTTAACTGTTGTTTCTAGATTTCTTTAAAAATATCTGAGTAATCCTCCTAGTTTTGCTATATAATAAGTAATAACTAACTCATTGGCACTATAGAACTCATAGGTTCATGACCGCGCCGACATAAGCTCTTCATACATACCTATCCTGAGCTAATGTTTTCCAATCATCCCCTGTATAATCTGCTTCTCTCAAATTATGGTTATTCTCCCATTTCATTATTGGTCTACCAACTGGGCGTTTTCCCTCAGGTTTTCCTACAGTAAGCTTCCGTGTCCCTCTTTTATTCTCCATACGTGCCACATGCCCTGCCCATCGCAGTCTACGAGACTTAACTGTTCTTATTATATCTGATTTCCCATAAAGATGATGTAGCTCACCTCTCCATTTGCCTGTTTGTTCTTCTCTCTTTGGTCTAACATTTTTCCAGAGAACTTTATTCTCAAATACTCGTAATCTTTTCTCCTCCCATAAGTTAAGAATCCAGTTTCGCATCCATATAATATAACTGGGAGAATAACAGTTTTATGTATTTTCAGTTTAATCTTTTCTTTTAGAAAAGTTGGGATGACAACTCTTGCTATATAATTCCCTGCTTAGTTCTTTATGTTCTCCGTATAATTTTCTCTCTAATCCTAGTATATTCCCCTTGAAATTCCCTGCTTAATCCTCATACATTCCTTGTATAATTAACCGGATTAATCCATGTATATTTCTCATTTAATAACCTGTTTAAATCTCGTATAATCCTTTGTAAAGTAAAATGATCCCACTGCAGGCCTTAGAAAGCCCTTGAGGTAGAAGGAAGTTAAAGCTCCCACCTGTTTAGAAATAGGCACGAGTTGTGCCGGGTAGTAAACGGCCTGTGTGACAAATATTTGGTACCGATTTCCATTATAGGCTGAGTCGACCCTAGGGCCATGGTGCCGGCAAAAGGTTTCGGCCAGTTTAAGGGGAGTGATGGGTGAAATTTTCGACATTTTCGGTCAAATTTAGCATTTTTTGTTTTTTTTTGTCGCCGCGGTGGACTAGTGGTTATGCTCCTTGCCTCTGGTCCCAAGGGTCGCGGGTTCAAACCCGGCCGGGTTCGATGGATTTTTTAGGACGGAAAAATCCAAGGAGCAAGTCCTCCGAGAGGGACTTTAAGCCGTGGGTCCCGAGTCTGAAGATTTTCAGGCTCGTAAAAAATCCTTAAGCCTGAATGAAAAGGCCTCTAAGCAAAATTTACCGAATTTTCCCGTCCTAGTACTACCTTGGTTTCCTAGATATCAGTATGAGGCGGAACGCTGACCACGTACCACTCAAAATGACATCTATACGAAAACTAGTGTAACTAAATTAGTATGGTTGAAATTCTTCCCTGTAGGGGGAGAGCGCCTAAATCTCTGTAAAGGGAAAACATAGGCTTACAATACAATTAAAAAAATACTACGTACCCTAAAATATAAGTTGGGGACGTTTCAGTGTCTTATGGCGCTTTAAGTCTCCCTAATGACTGTAGGAGGGTATGTATGCTACATTCTAATTCAACTGCATGCAAACTTTCAAATTGGCTTTTCCACATTTTTATTTTCATTGCATTTCAATACATTCAAATCAAAATAGCATTGACAAATTTAATGATAGAAGCACGAAATTTTAACTGCATGTCCCACAAACTATGGCCAATAATTGTATGCATGTATTTTGAAACAACTTTGATAGTTTTTGAAATAAAAAATAAAATGTGTAGTGATTTTAAAAAATCATATGCAGAGGATGTATATAGGCCTATTTTTTCTTCCTTTATTATAATGATATAGAAAAGTTAATGCAAAGTGTTGTTCTAAATAAGTCAGTGGTCGTGTAGAAAAACATTCTAAAATTTACTAAAAAATTATGGGACTTATTAAAAATTTTAATATGCAAATTCTTAAATGGATTTTCTTCAATAACTAGAAAAACCTTTAAGCCTAGAAGAATGAAACTTCAGTATAATATTACATTTTATGGCATGAATGCGTGTACAAAAAATCAAGTATGTAGCTTAAAAAATGTAGAAAATAGAAATGTCATCTATCACCCCCTTTAAAAATTGTGACTCCATCGGGACTCGAACCCCCGACATTCCGGCTTATAACATATTGCCCTAACCAACTACTCTACGGAATACCCCATATTCCGTATGTTGTTTCTTAATTAATCTTCATACAATAATTGTATAAATTATTTTCATGTTTAGTTACATGTTTAATCCCCTTACATTCCTGTATAAACCTTGTACATTTTCTCTGTAATTCCACGTTTAAACCTTCATACATTCCTTGTAAACTTCCCTGCTTAATTCTCATACATTCCTTGTATAGTTTCTAGTTTAATCATTGAATGTTTTGATATTTCGCCATGGAATGCAGATTTACAGAAATGAAACTATACAAACACTTTTGTATGGAGATGATTTAGTACTGTTTGCATCTTCAGAAGATGAATTACGAATGGGAGAACATCAATTAAATAATATAGCAAAACAGTTCGATTTGAAAATGTCTTCCCAAAAACAAAATCTATGGGTATATGTGGAAAACATTTACGAAAAGTTAAAAATGAATTAGATGGAAAAAAATCATAGAACGAGTTTCTGAATTTTTTTACCCTGTCACCTAAAGACTGCAACGTGTTCATAATTCTTGCATACGTTTTATTTGTGGTATACGCAGATTTGATCACGTTACACCATTCCTGGGACAATTGTCATGGTTTCGTCTACAAGATCGTACAACCATCCATTCCCTATGCCTTCTCTATAATATGTTACACACATCATTACCATATTATTTATCACACCGCCTCACTAGACACTCTGATACACATAAATTAGATACCCGATCCCTTGAGCACAGTGTCCTTTATATCCCTCCTCATCGTACTAGCTATTATTCGAAATCTTTTACATTTTCTCTTGCTAGAACATGGAACTACCTTCCACCCTATGTCAGAGACTGCCAAACTTTACCATCTTCCAGAAACAAGTTGAAAATAAAATTATTAACAGAAACAACTCACTAATATTACTTTTTTTAAAATTAATAATTCGTTTTTCATTTAATAAAAATACTTTTAAGATTTGTCAATATATTTACCAAATGCCTTGTATAATAAGCGATAAATTAATTCATTATAGTTTATTACTTTCTTTGTATTTTTTCTTTTATTTTTATGTATAGTAGATTAGAGCTGTTATTGCTTTCTGTACACATTCTATCATTAGTTTAATTTTAATTTTATTTAATTTTATTGTATTATTAGACAATATTTTCATTATTATTCAATTTGACAGATAATTAATTGTTTATTATGTACTACCATTATAATTTTTTGTATATATATATATATATATATATATATAACATATGTTTGTCATGGTGAGTGGAAGAGAAGGCCACATCGCCTTAACTCCACCAGGGTAAACTAATCTATTCTATTCTAATATCTGTTATAAAAATAACATAGAGATAAATTTACAGAAGTACAATGCAATAAATAGAATCATAACAAGAAATTTTGGTGAACAAATACCAACGGAAACCAAATTGAGATTACACAATGTTACTGCAAAATCAGGACTGAAAAATTGCACACTAAATTCTAAAATCAAATCAAAATTGCAAGTGGCACAGATGAGAATTTTACGTCCACTTCTAGGTTTGACAAAAACGGACGAGGAAAGGAACACAGATATACGCGATAAATTAATAGTTCAAAATATAGTTGAAATAACAGTTGATTGTATGAGAAATACTTACTTACTTACTTACTTACTCACTGGCACTATCGAACCCGTAGGTTCATGGCCGCGCGGACATAAGCTCTCCATACATCCCTATCCTGAGCTAATGCTTTCCAATCATTTCCTGTATAATCTACATCCCTCAAATCATAGTTAATGTTGTTCTCCCACCTCATTCTTGGTCTACCAACTGCGCGTTTTTCTTCTGGCTTTCCTACAAGAAGTTTCCATGCACGTCTTTCATTCCCCATACGCGCAACATGTCCTGCCCATCGCAGTCTACGGAACTTAACTGTTCTTATTATATCTGGCTTCCTATAAAGACCATGTAGTTCATTGTTATGTAGTCTTCTCCATTCACCTGTCTGTTCATCTCTCTTTGGTCCAAAAATTTTCCTAAGAACTTTATTCTCAAATACTCGTAATCTCCTTTCCTCCCTTAAAGTAAGAGTCCATGTTTCGCACCCATATAATATAACTGGTAGAATAATAGTTTTATATATTTTCAGCTTAACGTTTTTTGAAAGGAGTTGGGACATCAAAAGTCTCTGCAATGCATAATAGCATGCATTTCCAGAATTAAGCCTATGTTTAATTTCTTTGTGCATCTCATTCCTATTTGTGATTATTGTTCCTAGGTATTTGAATTCAGCCAATTCCTCAAAATTTCCCTCATTTGTCATTAGCTGTCCATTTCCATTATATAATGTATTTCTACGTGTGACCATATATTTAGTTTTACTGATATTTACTTCCAGTCCTAATTTCTTAGTGTTACTCAATAGTGTGTGCGTGTTGGCCTTTAGTATCTCCTCGCTATCGGCCAGTAGTACCACATCATCAGCATAAACTAACAGCTTATTAATACCATTCAGTTGTAAGCCTTCCTTATTCTCTAAAGATTTAATGGCATGCTCTAGTACAAAATTAAATAGTAGAGGAGATAGTGCATCTCCTTGCTTCAACCCATTCTGGATTTCAAAAGTGTCTGAAAACTGTTTGCCTACACGCACCCTACTCGTTGAGCCATTTAGACACATTCGTATAAGTCTAACTAACTTTTTGGGAATTCCGAACTCCAGCAGGATACTATATAACTTCTCCCTCTTAATTGAATCATATGCTTTTTTGAAGTCTACATATAGTTGATGTACAGTACCATTATATTCCCATTTCTTTTCTAAAATCTGTCTTATACTAAAAATCTGATCTGTTGTAGACCTGTTTCTTCTAAATGCACATTGATGATCTCCTAGAATGTCATCAATATAGGGAGTAAGTCTGCTTACTAATATATTTGTTAGAATTTTGTACGAAGTTGAAAGTAATGAGATGCCCCTATAGTTGTTGCAATCAGTTTTATCTCCTTTCTTATAAATTGGTACGATAATTGATTCCTTCCATTCATCTGGAAGAGCTTCTTTTTCCCAAATCATACTAAGCAACCAGCGTATCTTGTCCATCAATTTTTCTCCCCCTGATTTTATCAGTTCTGCTGGGATCTCATCTGAACCTGATGCTTTATACATCTTCAATTTTTCAATTGCCATTTCAACCTCTAATGCACTTGGCTCTGCGACTAGCATTTCTGCTGTCTGTAACTTATCCTCCTCAATGTCCTGTTCTGTATGTACATTTAATAGCTGATTAAAATAACTTTTCCATCTATTTAATATACTCTTGGAATCTGCAATCATATCCCCATTTTCATTCCGAATTATGTTTGTTCTAGCCTGAAACCCTTTCTTCTCTATACTAATTCCCTGATATAATTCTCTAATGTTCCTATTTTTTGCATTCATTTCAAGATCATTAATCTTCTCTCTCAAATATTCCCTCTTTTTACTCTTTAGTAACTTGGTGGTTTCCCGTCTAACACTACCCAATTGCTCTAAATTTACCTCATTTGGCTCGTGTAACCATTTCATTTTTGCTAGCTTTCTTTTCTTTACAATGTCGGCACATTCCTCATCAAACCATTTCTTGTTTTGCCTCTTTTTTAAACAACCAATGCTTTCTGATGCTGACAATTTAATAGTATCTCTTATAGCCTCCCATTCTTTATTTATATCAGTTTCTTCTTCGTTTGCCACATTGTCATCTGAAGATTCCAGTACTTCAAATCTATTAGCAATTTTGATTTGGTATTCTTGCCGCATTTCATCATTTTTCAAGTTTTTTAATTCATATTTTACTGAATCATCTTTAGCGTTTGTTCCTCTCATAAGCGATAGCCGTTGTCTGATTTTCACCCTGACCAGATGATGATCTGAATTGCAGTCTGTCCCTCTAACTGATCTAACATCAATGATGCTACTGTGCCAGCGTTTATCCACTAATACATGATCTATCTGGTTCCGAGTTTCTCCATCTGGGGACGTCCAGGTGTATTTATGAATATCCTTATGCTGAAATGTTGTGCTCTTAACAATGAGATTCTTTGATGTGGCAAATGTGACTAATCTAACCCCGTTGTCGTTACTATCTTCATGAAGACTGAATTTGCCTATTGTTGGTTTGAATATATCTTCCTGCCCCACTTTTGCATTAAAATCTCCTAAGACAATTTTCATATGATATCGTGAAAGGCTATCAAATAAGCATTCTAATTCTTCATAGAACTCATCCTTGATCTTGTCATCTTTATCTTCTGTGGGGGCATGTACATTTACAATTATAAAATCATGTCGTTTACCCTTTAGAATTATGTATGATATCCTATCACTAACAAACTTAATATTTCGGATAGCGGATAGGATCCTCCTTCTGACTAAAAAACCCGTTCCAAATGCAGGTCTTTCTGCACCCCCATAGTATAATGCAAAGCTTCCTGATTCCTGACTACCTTCTCCTGGCCACCTAACTTCCTGTAAAGCGACTATATCCAAGGGCGATTTATCCAATTCCCGCGTTAATATCTCTAGTGCCCCGCTATTGTATAAAGTCCTAACATTCCATGTTCCTAGGAACATGTCCCTGTGTTTGAGCCTTTGGCATGGGTTCCCTGAAGTAGTCCCCGCCCGGAGAACCGAATGGGGGACTATTTGACCTCCGGAAAATTTTACCCCGGTAGAACCCATGTCCGCATTTCTTGACGGTTGTATTTTTACGGTGAAAGATCGTCACTCTTTCGACCAAGGTACTTATTTCGTCTGGCTTATCACCTTCGACCAGTCCGGCATGGGTAACCCTATCGGCAGCAATGCTACCGCCGGCATAGCTCTCAGGATCATTTAAGCACGCAAGCCACTCCACCACGACAAGGTAAAGATACCATGGAGGGATGAGAAATAACCATTAACAATAATGCAGATTCATTATACAACATTTAATAACTTTTTTAGAGCAACAGAACTAACTTTTTTTTGTTGGTATTATTTGAATTTGTTTTCTTTTGACATTTCTTGCTGTACCATATCGATCGTAAATTGTTGAATCGATATCCTTGTCAAATAAGTTAGTTTGCTGAAATATATCTCATTGCGAACGGGAAGAGATAATTTTATCAACAGGAAGAGGCAAAATTATCGGTCTATGAGATAAATAGTCATAAGTAATGCCACGAGTGATTTCTAAATTATCGATAAATTCACGACTCACGAAGTGAGGAGTGAATTTATCTAAAGAATTTGGAAATCATGAGTGGCATTTGTTAGGACTATTTATCGAATAAAATTAAGCTGTTTACTCACAAATCATAATTTAAATATAGTTATTTTAAAATATTTGTATATTTAATGTAAACGGTGATGTTTGAAAACAACGTTTGTTATGTCATTTGTGCATCACTGCAACCAGATCATATTATTTATTGCCAAAGGATCGCAATATTGTAAGAATGCACCCTAGTGGAGAAAAAATGAAACACATAAAACTGTTTATAACCAACGTTATAGGTTATTAATTAATTTCTTATGTCCTATATGTCAATTACATTTTTCTGGAACGTTGACATTTTTACATCTTAATATATAAATTGTTATATTCAACGTATTTAGGGTCAGTCACTGCAAAATAATGATGTGACCTATTCAGAATGTTAAAAAAGAGGAGCTTGATTTTAATGTGATAAAATTAAATTGATAAAATCGAGGTGAAAAACGACTGTGATTGGCTGTAAATCAAAATTCATTGAAATGTGATTGGTCATTGACTCCCATTTGGGGCATGAGTTAAAATAGTCAAAGCAATTGGTTACATGTTCAAAGGATGGACCCATTTCGCTTTCCTAAATTAGCATTGCAGTATCAACCTAAAGGGAGATAAAATTAGACCAAAATTAAGATGGACTGTCCAACCAGATCTCATGACCTAGAACTAAGTAAGATCATAATGATGCTTCTTCTTTAATCCTTCTACATTCGTTATATGATTTATTGTTAAATATTTTGATGTTTCTTCTTTGATCTTCGGACATTCATTGTAGTTCCCTGTTTAATCCTAGTACATTGCTTATACATAAAACTAACTAACTAACTCACTATCGAACTCGTAGGTTCATTGCCTCGCGGACACGAGGTCTCCATACATTCCTATCCTGAGATGTTTTCCAATCATCCGCTGTATAATCTACTTCCCTCCATTAATGGTTAATGTTATTCTCCCACCTCATTCTTGGTCTACCGACTGGGCGTTTTCCTTCTGGTTTTCCTACAAGAAGCTTCGATACATCTTTCATTCTCCATTCGTTCATATGTCCTGTTCATCGCAGTCTACGAGACTTAAATGTTCTTACTATATCTGGTTTCCTATCAAGACTATATAACTCACTGTTATTTAGTCTTCTCCATTCACCTGCCTATTCACCTCTCTTTGTCTAATTTTTTCTAAGAACTTTATTCTCAAATGTTCGTAATCTCTTTCCATTTCTTGTACATTCCTTGAGAAATACCGTGATTAATCCTTGTATTACCGTTTCACTATGATGGTTGTCCGTTTATATAAAAGCGGGTGCCGCGCGACAATGCTTAACTAGCGAAATCATTATAGTGGCGGTAGTCGGCATCTTTATACTATTTAATTATACATAATGGCTGCGGGGAAACAAAGCGAACCGCTGAACAACCATCTTAGTTAGGCTACAATAAATATCAATACAATTCCCGGTTTAATCGTTGTACATTCTCTGTTCGTCCACCGCTATGGTCTCGAGGTAGCGCACTGCCTTGTCATGCAGCAGCCCGGGTTCGATTCCCGGTCGGGACAAGCTTCCTAGGTGAGTTTTTTTTACGGGGTCTTGCCTCACCTGTAAGACAAATGTCAGGTAGCTTTAAGGACCAAAAGGTCCCCGAGTATCATCTGACCATCATCATCATTATTTATCACCATCATCATCCTTCACCGGTGTGGAAAGCAACGGGAAGCTACCACACTTATAATTGCCTAGTAAAGCTGCAAAGCATAACATTAAAATGCTATGATTGCAGTGAAATACCTATCTTGGGGCAGAACCTATAAAATAGAATGCACACCTTAGAACCTAAGTCATATTTATTATCCATATAAAATTACTATTAATCCACCTTCATATCGGTACTTAACTTAATCCGTTTAATTAAAATTACAATCCCATAGTTAATCTTCATATATCGTGTTTCTTGTGTATTTTTCTACTTAATTCTTTAAAATTTCTTCTATTTGCAATATAGATAATGTGTCAAATCTCACTGATCCTTCTAGATTGATTGATTATATTAAGGAATACAATACTAGTAAAATTCATATCAAATTCCGTTGAGGTGAAGTCGTATGATGAAAGTTAAAAATTAAATTGTACCTGTTGGTAGGTGCCGTCGTCCTCAACTGTTTAAAAATATTGTATATACAATTAACTGGAGCGCTTTCGGAAGTTATCTTCCATCTTCTGCAGGTTGAGTTTCCGCTATTTGTTGTTGTTATGTACGGTGATGTTTACTCCAACTGTTTGTAGCAGCAACTGATTTTTTTATATACGAGATCGTCAAAAACAAGTCAGTTGCTGCTACGAACAGTTGGAGTATACATTACTGTACATAACAACAACAAATAGCGGAAACTCAACCTGCAGAAGATGGAAGATAACTTCCGAAAGCGCTCCAGTTAATTTTATATACAATATTTTAACAAAGCTGAGTACGATGGCACCTACCAACAGGTACAATTTCATTTTTAACTTTCATCATTAAGGAACACACTTTGTTTTTCTTGACAAAATCCACTGTGATATACTAGGGACATTTGATCATATTGCCAAAATATTCTGTAAAATTTGTTTTTACTTAGCTCTTTTCCTAGTGAATGTTCACTCTTGTTCACCTTATACATGTCTGCATTAGCGTCTGTCTCTCTTGTAATGTTTATTGGACTTAACGTACCGAAAAACTTGTCAAAGTAACTAATTTCTGACGGCCTTTGACATACCTTCCTAAGTACCGTTCTCACAAATTTCATTTTAGCTAGTTCAGTGAACAGTTTAAACTTATTTCCTTCAAAATTGTTGCAGGGCATCTGAAACAGGGTTCACTTTTGTATCTTCTTGCTTGTGTACGCTTGTAAGGTCATATCGCTTTCAGGATATTCGTGTATATCTAGTAAGCAATGTGTTCCTGTTGTATTTTATGTTTTCTTTAGATCACTAATAAGTAAATTAAAGTAAAACGTGGTCACCACAGCCCTCAGAGCCCTTGAGGAGGTTAAGATTTCCACCTTACTATTGTCTGTCCAGCCTAAGAAACACACTTTGACATTTAACTTCCGAATGTATTACTCCGCGCAGCACGTGTGTAAGTAGTCCTACATGCGAACCTCCGTCAGCTATTTTTTACAAGCCGATTAATTAATGCCCAACAATCGTTTTATTTTTTTTTTTATTTTTAATATTGCAGGTTGTATAACACACACAATGGTATGTCGGAAAGGAATTAAATTATAATGTTATAATTAAAATAATTACATAATATAATTTTGATCACACATTTTTATCACAGAGTTAAGTTACCATAAACTGTACGACAGTCGCCTTTTTTGTAACTGTCATTCAACTTCCTCCCAAGAATTTATCAGTTTCAAATAAATGCAAATTCTTAGTTACTCTCCGGCCTTTGAAGAAACATATAGGTATAGGCCTGCTTTATTCTGACAAACTGTAGTTAACATAAATAGCTTCAAATAGACGTAATTATATTACTCGAATACATGATCTAATTTTTCGCATCCGCTGTTGTACTGTCTTTGGCCATTAACTAATCGCAGTAACTGCAGCAGTCATGTGCTTCTAGGATTTCCCGTCCATTTATTTTCCACAAGTGTGTTTCTAAGGTTGGACAGACTATAGACAGTCGGAACTATATATCAGACGGGTTGTCAGCCCTACGTGACGTCCGCCTTTACACCCAGAACAAGCGTCTCGCATTCATTTTCATTAGAGACAAGTGTCGAACTCAGGGCCATGGTGCCACCAGAAGGTTTAGGTCAGTTTATTAATCCTTACCCCACCGGGACTCGAAATTCCGAACATACGGCGTTAACTAGCTATACTAACTAACCAACTCACTGGAACTATGAAACCCTTAGGTTTATAGCTGTGCGAACATAAGCTCTCTACACATCCTTATCCTGAGCTAATGTTTTCGAGTCATCCCCTGTATAATCTACTCCCATCAATCATGGTTATTGTTATTCTCCCACTTCGTTCTTGGATTGTCCACCGCTGTGGTCTCGAGGTAGCGTTCTGCCTTGTCACGCAGCGGGCCCCGGTCGGAGCAATTTTTCTGGGTGAGGTTTTTATCGGGGTTTTTCCTCACCTGTAAGACAAATGTCAGGAAAACTTTAAAGCCCAAACGGTCCCCGAAATCATATGGCCATCCATCATCATCATCATCATCCTTGATCGGTGTGGAAAGCAACAGGAAGCTACCACACCTACAATTCCCTAATAAAGCTGCAAGCCTTCGGGCAGAATTACTATGGATGGATTCTTGGACTATCAACTGGGCGGTTTTCCCCTATGGTTTTCCTACAATAAGCTTCCATGCCCACCTTTCATTCTCCATTCGTGCCACATGTCCTGCCCATCGCAGTCTATAAGAGTTAACTGTTCTGGTTTCCCATAAAGATCTTGTAGCTCACTATTACTACAGACTCTTGTTAATTATGTAATGTGGGGGATTTGATTGAATCCACACAAGTCTTGATGGTTGAGAAATAACTAGTAAGAATCCCCATTCAGGTTGTTCAGCCATAGGGTTTGAATCCGGGACCTCCGCCTTTACGAGTCTCAAACGCTCTCCCCTAGCCAGCTCTCAGCCATGTACGGTAGGATGTCCCAAAAATATCGAACTATTTTATTTTTAACGCATACCCTCTTCATTTATTTGTACAATGTTACAATTGTGTAAGTACAATTTGGTGTGTAGCTAGGCCCACGACAACCCATGCTGACTTGCTTCGAAACATGTCAGTACTTGCTGACGAAAGTCGAACGAAATTTGAACAATAATGTATTTTTACTGTAAAATATGAAATAGTTACGTTTTGGGTATATTGATGTTTTATTTACTAAATAATCTTTTAGTTCTAGAATTCTTCTATACTAAACCAGTACAAATGTTCATGTCTTATATTTGACGTGAAGTCAGCACGGCGTGTCATGATCCAATCGTAATATTATTTGTTATTTGAGTTATTAAGGTAAAACAGAAAAATTGAGGGTTTGCGTATTTGATTTTGCAAAAAAAAATCCTTAAAGTCTTGGGAGTTTTGGGACACCCTACAATGTACGGGTTAAAGTTCAAAGACGTTTAAATAAATTTGGTCAGCAGTAAAAATGTAACCGTTACTATGTATTGTACAAATTGTATTATATTGAATTCAAGCACCTGGGTTTAATTTGGATCTGGTAGCATCTCCAAAATGTTAACATTAAACGTTTTAGTTCCCGAATTTGTTACATATGTTGTGTTGTATGTACATTTCTGGGGGGAAAGGTAGGACTCACTAAGTAACAATATTTTAAAAATATAATTTTTTACAGAATTTACAAAATTACACACAAATAATCATCTGTTTCTCTGAGCTTTATAATTATATCTGAGGTGGCTTGCTAGGCCGGACTACGTTGGGTTTGATTTTAGGATTTTCCTTTCCCTAGAAAGTTGCCTTCCTAAGCTATAGAGTCTTGTCCACCCTCCTAATATACTTTGGATACTAGGGACTCTAGAAGAGCTGTCAGCAGAACCCCCATATCCGAAAATTATGGCGGTCGACATGTCCATACATAATGGAAGTCGCTTCATCAGAGAAAATCACCCTCTGCAGGTACTCATTGTCTTCGTCAATTGCGTTCAGCATGGAATCAACAAATTCAACACGCCGAGGGAAGTCAGTTGGCAGCAAGCCTTGCGTAATTTGCATTTTAGAGGCCTGAAGATGTAGCTGCTTGTGAAGGAGTGTAAGAATGGTTGATTTTGGTAAATGCAGTTCCCATGAAGCACGACTAATCGATTTTTGATGGCTGAGTTGAAATGCAAGTTGCACATTTTTGGTAGTTTCTTGGCTCACACCTGGTCGTCCACTCCGTGGCAAGTCCATTACACTTTCAGTCGCTAGAAATTTCTCGGCCCAACTAATTATGGATGAGTTGGATGGAGAATCTCTTCCATATAGCCGGAGGAAATTTCGCTTAACAGTTATGCTGTGGTTTATCTACGACGCAACGCGCCAGCGCAAAAATTGCTCCCCATGTATTTAAATTGATGTGGTTTATCTACAACGCAAATTGCTGGCGCAAAAAAATTTGCGCTGACATGTCGCGTCGTGTTTTGGAATCTCTTGAATCCAGGACGCAATTTGCCAGCGCAAACAAAGAATATAGAAGATATTACCCGTACTCATTGGTGTAATTGCTAAAAACAAACTAAGATTTTATAACAAAATGTCGCAAATACAGTACTTGTTTTTATAACTTTCCAATTTTAACGACGAAAGTTAGATAGTTTTGTTGCAAATCATCGAGTTCTATACATGTTTTATACAATATGAGCATGAAGGAGTACAGAAAAAGTTATTGTTGCTTGAACTTAGTCAAGAGATAAATAAAAGCTGTAAATATTGTATCTTGGGGATATTATGGATGTACATAAATTTCGTCTTCTATTAAATTCAAAACCTGATAAAACTGCTCAGGCGAAAATCTGAAGTATTCTAAAATTTGGTATATTCATCAACCATATGTTTATTTAAGAACTAAAGAATATAATTTTCCATACAACATTCATATGATGCTGTTGCTCTAGGTACTTTTTCTGTCTTTACTAATATTTCGAACTATTTTAATCGTTTTGCAACGACACGTGAAACTTTTTTTATGAAGAATTTTAATGTTTATCTATGTAGACAAATTATGACTTTTCCTCTCGATTTATTTTCAAAGTTCTTTATTAGAATTGAAGTTGGCATACGTGAACGCTCATAAAATTAAATCCACCAGATGGCAGGACATATGTGTGAATGACCAACCTTTGCATTTAATTCCAAACCATATTTTAAGAAATAAATGTTCAATCACTTCATTTTGTTAGATTCCGATGGGTCAGTTTAGTGTACATCAGATTAGTTTATAGTTTACTAAATAGTATGTATGTAATTTATTTTATTAGGTTATGCAGGGACAGGTTTGTATACATTAGTTTTTTAAACACATTTGGAAATTTATTATGAACGTTGGTCATTTTGATTTTCCATATATGTGGTGCCATCTGGCGACAATTCCATAAACATATGCGCTGTAGCGTATACGCTCCATGCTAAACCAGCATCACGCCGAGCGAAACGCGAATTCGCGTCACGTCGGGCGCGACACGCTGTATAATAAACCGTAGCATTACTGTTGATTTACCAGACTCAGCACACCACCATACACATTGTGCCTTTTCCTGTGATGTCGTCATTGTTGTTTAAATCACAGTCTGCAACAAATGTAAACAAAACTTCGAGAGATATAGATTACGTTGCAAAAAACCGTATGTCTCTATGTCGAATAGTTTACATTATTTTGGTAGCAGGACTTTGTGGACACTCTGTATAACCGGAAAAATCCTTCAATTGAATTCTGAAGTGCATGCACTATACATTTTAATACAAAAAATAAATCTTTATGTGTATGTTGGGTATATGAAATTGTATGTGTCTTAATGTCACCCACTGCACTTTTTGTGATTCGGTTTCCGCACTGGCTGGATAGATGATGTTATATGATGAGGTATATTTTCAGGTTTAAAAAATATCAAGTTCTTGTAACATATTTATTAATTAGGCTATATGATGCGTTGAATAGTTAAATTTTTAAAACAAAAAAAAGTGGACAAACTGCTTTTGGTTGTCCAGCCTGATATTTATTTATTTAGCCTGGTGGAATTAAGAGCATGTGACCTTTCTTCTGCTAGCCAGAACAAACACATATTACATTAAAATGCAGAGAAATCACATTAATTTCGCAGTGTAGATGAGCAAAGACTAACTGCGGCAGAAATGAAATTTATGAGACGTCCTTCTGGTTACTCAAGAACAGACCATAAAAAGAATTATGAGATTCTCGAAGTATTACAAACAGAATCAGTCATGAAATATGTACAAAAATACATAAACAACTGGAAATCTCACGTAAGAAGAATGAGCAGAACAAGAATACCACGTCAAATCTTAAATTACCAGCCACCAGGCAAGAGATCTTTGGGCAGACCCTTCAAACGTTGGATTGAGACCATAACTGACCACTAGGTCTATCAAGTGAAAGGAAGAAGAAGAAGAAGAAGAAGAAGAAATCACATTAATATTATATACTAAATAATTACTTGCCAAATTGAACAGTAGTAAAATTAAGATCTATTAACAGAATAGAGTTGATGCTAATTAAAATTAGAACGAATAATGGAATATATAGAAAGAAAGAACAGCTCCCATCTACTGTACTTGAAAAAAAGGATAATAATAAAATATAACGAATAAATCTATCGGTTATATATAAGACATCAGCTTACAATATGATAAATCTCGAAACTGTTTTTATGAATTGAAATAAATAAATTAAAAGAATACTATTAGTGAAATGTTTCCATTAGTTGATAACAATAAATTCTTCAGTTTGTGTTGTAAAGTTTGGTATCTCTGACATAACTTGGAAAGAGAACTTCGTGTTCTAGCAAGTGAAACTGGGAAGGATTGTAATAGATAGTGTGATGAGGACGGGTATAAAAGACGTGCTGATGGGATCGTGTGCCTAATTTATGTGTATCAGAATGTCTAACGAAGCGGTGTGATAAATAATTTAAGTGATGATGTTTGTAGTATTCTATAATGAATGGAGTCATGAAAATTGTTCCAGGTACGATGTAAGTGTTAAAATCTACAAATACCACAAATAAAACGTATGCAAGAATTATGAACACGTTGAAGTCATTGGGTAAAAATATTATTTAGGTCTGCAAAAATAGTAGCACAGTAATCTAAAGCATCGTGTCCCAACCTGTGGTCCGCGAACCCCCAGGGGTTAGCCAAATATTTGAAGGGGTTCGCCAAAACTTTTCCGTAATTATTATTAATTCTATTAGGCCTATTGTTTTTTTTTATTTCTGCAGCATTGTAATAATAGAAATAATAATAATAATAAGCCCTAATAATAATAATAATAATAAATATTGTTATTATTATTTTAAAAATAAATTAACCCTATAATGTACGTTGTTTCATCGTTGTAATATCGGGAATTTATCACATTATTTCCACAATAAATTAATATTTACCGCGAATGCCTCATTTACAGTTATGTAACAACGTTAGGAATGCATTTGATTTCGTTACAACTAGACCTACACGTTGTGTTACTTTTAAGCCGTAACTAGAGTAACTTTACGTTTTAACCGTTAAGGGTTAAGTTGATTTAACGTTATTAAGCCTTTTGCTTGGAATTAAATTTCATGCATTAGTGGTTCACCCAACTCAGATCGTTGTAGAAGGGGTTCACGAGTCGAAAAAGTTTGGGAACCGCTGATCTAAAGGAACATTGCAAGTGTTTCTACTAACATTTTCTTTAGAGCCAATGTTAAACAATTTCTTATACGATTCATTGACTGGATTATTGAGAAGATTTTTTTTGTAAATTTGATTTATTTGTGTATTCCAATTTAAATGTTTGTCCATACATATTCCTAGATTTATTACTGTCTGACTATAAGGGATTTAAATCCCATTATGCGACACAAGCGATACTGTATTGTTAATTGAAGCTAATAGTCTCTGATGACCCATAATGATTGCTTGTGACTTTCTAGGATTTATTTGAAGTCCATATGTCTCTGGCAAGTCATTAGCCAGTCAAGGTCCTCATTATTGTTGGTAACAGCGTCACCAACGCTGACATACAGGTCTTTTGTGAATAAATGATTGTAATGATTTAGGGAGTTAGATGTGTCATTTGTATAGATTGAAAAAAAATTGCCCCAGCACCGAACCCTGTGGAATTCCAGCTTAACAGAAGGACCCAAAAGAATTTAATATAATATTTCTTACAACAGATTGCTTATGATGATAGTATTTACACCATTACGTGATACTTATCTTCTTCTTCTTCTTCTTCAATCACGGATTAGGCTCTTTAACATGTTCCGGCTTCACATATTATTTAACCAATGTTTCCATGGTCTTCCCAAATAGCTCCTTCCTTCAGGTTTATAATAAAATATTCTTCTAGGAATACAAATGTAGTTGAATGCAGGCTTTCACGGCCGGTAATCATAATGTTGAGTGAATCGGGACTATGTGGCCGTGGTCCATTACTGGTGTTCTTACTAGACGTTTCTCTCTCAACTGCGGAGGGCATCTTCAGTGGCGAGTACTTCTAGGTGTTGTTTGCTGGTCGGAATAAACAACACCTAGAAACACCAGTAATGGACCACGGCCACATAGCCCGGAATCACTCAACATTATAATACGAATGTAGCTCATTTTTTTATATGTTCAATCCATCGATCTCTATTATAATGAATTACTTTCCTCTAATGATATTACATTTACATAATTCCTTTCTTATATCCTTATTTTTAAATAGGCTATAACCAACCTAGTACAACCCTTAACTGATTTCAAAAACTTCATTTTTGTAGCCTGCAATTTGTTAATGTCATTTCGTGTCATGCTCCAAGTTTCTGATCCATATAGTAGAACTCGTATTGCTGTCATCGTAGAAAACTTCATTTAAGTTTCCTTTTTCGTTTTTCCTTTCACCGATCTCTATTTATTGTACAGCATATCTGTTGGAAAAGAGGGAGTTTATTTTTACATTGACTAGTAGGCTATATTTATAAGTTATCTCGTATCCTAAATATTTGAGAAACTTGTAACCTGTTCTCAAGGAGTGTAATGTAGTATTATTTTTGTACGAACACTATATATTTACCTCGAAAATCCATTTTTTTGTACTTACATTTTTAAGCATTTATAGGCCGCCGTTTAATTTATATATGTATATTAAACACTAAAAGGATGAAGAAACTTGGAAAGATCTAGCACTAGCTGTATTCATTCTTCGGTGCCAATCTTATATTAAACTTTTTAATTTTTTTTAACTTGTGGTGTTTCAATGGATGGTAAATGAATTTCTTGAATTTTATGTTCTCTTCTGTTAGTTTTATAAGTGTGCTTTCATTAATTAATTTTTGTCTTTTAAACTTGTTTACTTTCTTGTGTACCATATTTTCTTTAAAACCGTTTTCTGTTGCTACATTAATTATGTATTTTTTTCTTTTTCATAATTTCCTTTGCTCATAGGTATATTTACTAATCTATGTGGTGTCAAACTATTGATCGCTGCCTCTTTATGAGCAAAATGGTTGAATCCCGAGACTTTTATACAGTTATCTATGTGTATTTTTTCAGTAAATTCCAAATTATATCTTGTTTTCTTTATATCATGTTTAATTTAGATCTAAAAGTTGTAAAATAGGAAAGTTATTTGCAGAACTGAAATGCAAATTGTAAAACGAGTGGTTAAACTGAAAGATTGTGTCTGCACACTTGTAAAACAGGAAAACGTGTGGTAATAATTTCAGAAAGAAACTTCAAAAATCAAATTCAGGATTATGTTATCATTTTAGAAAGTATAAAATGTCCAATGTAAAGAGATTAAAATATGCAAAGGCTAATGTATATAACAACTGGAAATATAGGTTACGGAGTTATTCAAGGTTTTACGATAACATTCTAAGAAGTAGGGCCTACAGTAGTTTAAAACCAATGGAATAAATTTAACTATAAATTGATTTACAACTACGAAACAACACAATATGGATCATGATTTCGGTTTCGAGATGATGTTTGGGAACCATTTGGACCTTTAATGTTTCCCGAAAGATAACTTGGTGCAAAGTTAAGGGACTTGCGCTGGTTCGAATCCCCACGAGAAAGGTATTTTTATGGAATTTCGGCCTATCCAGAATCTCGTGGAATTTGGGTAGCTACACGCACACACTATTGAGTAGCACTAAGAAATTGGGACTGTAAGTAAATATCAATAAAACTAAATATATGGTCACACATAAAAATACATTATATAATGGAAATGGACAGCTAATGACAAATGAGGGAAATTTTGAGGAAGTGGCGGAATTCAAATACCTAGGAACAATAATCACAAATAGGAATAAGATGCACAAGTAAATTAAACATAGAATCAATTCTGGAAATTAATGCTATTATGCATTACAGAGACTCTTGACGTCCCAATTCCTTTCAAAAAACGATAAACTGAAAATATATACCTTTAGCTATTATTCTACCAGTTATATTATATGGGTGCGAAACATGGATCTTACTTTAAGGGAGGAAAGGATATTACGGGTTTTTGAGAATAAAGTTCTTACGAAAAATTTGGACCAAACAGCGATGAATAGACTGGTGAATGGAGGAGATTACATAAGTCTTTATAGAAAATCAGATATAATAAGAACAGTTAAGTCTCGTAGAGTGAGATAGGCAGGACATGTGGCACGAATGGGGAATGAAAGACGTGCATGGAAGCTTCTTGTAGGGAAACCAGAGGGAAGACGTCCAGTAGGTAGACCAAGAATGAGGTGAGAGATTTGTGGGAAGTAGATTATATAGGGGATGATTGGAAAACATTAGCTCAGGATGGGAATTATGGACAGCTTATGTACGCGCGGCCATGAACCTACGGGCTCGATAGCACCAGTAAGTTAGTTATAATAAGAATCGTCTTTAGGTTGAGTAAACGAGCTATAAAGACTGGAGGACTCGACATGCGAACCACACCATCCTTATGCTGGCTAGATGATGATTCGCCTCTGTAAATTACAAGTGGATATGAGGCTAGCAGCTGGAATTGATTGGATTCAAAATACGGATTTCTGGAGAGCGTATGTTCACGTAGCCATGAATCTCCGAGTACGATGAAGCTAGTGAGTAGTTTTGTCTATTGTTTAACGGCTGGAGGATGCTGATCACATCATCATCCAGGGATTAAGCCTGTTGGCTCGTTCCGGTTTCATAAAAACTAGAATTGTTAAAATTGTTCAGACCATCGTCTGTGAAGGCGCGATAACATTTCTCCTTCCCTATGGTTTATAATTTTGGATTTTTTTTTACAAATGCCCCAGGTTGTCTTTCTACATTCCTGGTTTCTCTCCTGGCATTGCGTACTTGTAACAACCCACTTCTGAGGTTGGGGTGCCTGGAAGGCGGGGTTACGTTGCCCCGATAAAATGATGGGTGATGATGATGCTTGTGGTGCGCCAGGAGAGTCCTTAATCCTAAGCTTAATCTAAGATGAATATGAATGATGATGATTGCGATGGCCATATGATTTCGGGGACCGTTTGAGCCTTAAAATTTTCCTGACATTTGTCTTACAGGTGAGGAAACACCCCGATAAAAACCTCACCCAGAAAAACTGTCCCGACCGGGAATCGAACCCGGGCCCGCTGCGTGACAAGGCAGCACGCTACCTCGAGACCACAGCGGTGGACATATTTTGGAAATCTTTCTTCTGGCATTCTATCAGCATGTTCTTTCCAGTCGTTCCTATATTTAATTATTCGGTCTGTAAGTTTGGAACTATTTAGTTCCTTTCTTATATCTTCATTTCTTTTCTTATCCAACTGAGTATATCCTGATCACATATAACCCTTTAATGTTTAGATGATCGTGCACCTCTATGATTGACACAATGGCCATCGAGCCATGTAGTTTATTTTAAACTTGTAAAAGGTGAGGAAAATCCTTTTTATGTCTAAAGACGAGGCCCATCATAGTATATACATTTTGGGTAATTGTAGTTTAGAAAATGGTGGATTTTAATTGTCCTTTTTGTCCTTTTCCGACGCTCTTTGACTTATTGGTCCTTTTTTTTTTACTTTTTTTAGGTCTTATCGACTTTTTTTTTGCAACTTTACCTTCTTTACATTTAGACCATTTGTATAATTCAAGAATCTGCAGAGTCTAGTCTCAGTTCCAAAGTCTTTTAAAAACAACTATTTAGTTTTACTTCCTAAAGACTTTTGACATTCCAAACACTTTTGTTCCACGATAAACTAATGAACTCTAATAAAATATCACCTTGTTTTTAACTGTCAGCTTACTGACAGCCTCAACTATTGTATTTCGACTTCAAATTTTCTAAGAAGTTGCCATTTTGTGATAGTTACCTCGAACAGAGGGTGTAGGCAGCGAGGTTGTCTTTATCCACTCGTTAGCAACTGCAACAGTTTTTTACGTCCTTTCTTTCAGTTGTTTAGGTCTTTTGTAGGATACGATACCTTTAGGTCTTCTTAAAGGTCTTTTATAGCGAATAAAAGTGAAGATAGAAGAAATATCAGAGGGAAAATAAATTGGAAGGGGAATACTGCAAGGATGTCCTCTATCACCTACCCTTTTAAACATCTACCAGGAAGACCTAATGAAGACCTGCTTCAGCAATACGGGAGGCGTAAACATGGGAGACATAAGATTTGCTGATGATATGGCTTTACTAGCAGAAGTTGCAATGACACTGAGGAACATGCTGATGGAGCTAAATGACAAGTGCGAGAATTACGGAATGAAGATACATATAAATAAGACGAAGGCCATGATTATAGGAAGGAAACCAAGGAAGATAAACATGAAGATTAAAGATGAGGCCATTGAGCAAGTGGAGAGCTTCAAATACATGGGTTGTACTATCAGTAGTAACATGAACTGCGGTCAAGAAGTAAAGCAGAGGATATCAATGGCAAAAGAAGCTTTTAACAAGAAGATAAGCATTTTCTGCGGGCCTTTGGCATAAGAATTACGGAAGAGGCCAGTGAAGTGCTTTGTGTGGAGAGTAACATTGTATGGTGTAGAGACATTGACATTACGATGGAATGAGGAAAAACGACTGGAAGCTTTTGAGATGTGGATATGGAGAAGAATGGAACGCATAAAATGGACAGACGAAATTAAAATTAAATATGTGCTAGACAGAGTTGTTGAAGGAAGAACAATGCTGGAACTCATAAAGAAGAGGAAAATAGATTAGAATGACCACTGGCGAAGAAGAAACTGCTGACGGATGCCCTAGAAGGAATGGCCAATGGAATGAAAGTTAGAGGCAGAAAAGCACATGAGATGATAGACAATATTAAAATAAATGGTTTATATACAAATACAAAAAAGAAGGCTGAGTTAAGGAAAGAGTGGAGAATATTGAATTTGCAGTGAAAGACCTGCTCTTGGGCAGAACACTATGAACGAATAGGCATTTTATTGGTCCTCAACTTCCGAGCCCTACATATAACCCTAGGGCCGCATGCAAATACATTAGTCTCTACTCAAATTACTTCCAATCACTGGTGAGCTGATTCACCGTGAGCAATTGCTGAGATCGAATTAACGGCCGACTTACCGGTCATGCATGAAAGTTGACGTTTTCGTAATATTGGCAACGAATTACCCAGAATTCTCAGCGATAAAACCACTTCCGTTATTTTCGTCTGCTATAGAGGAACGCATTTACGCTTGCGTCCCGCAAATAATACCGTATACAACGATGTCTGCGTCGCGCAATATTACGCCGATTCTCCTGTTCTTCCAGTTGAATTCTTTGGTAGACTCTATCAAATTCCTCTTTTCCGCGTATACCGAAAACATGATCGAAGTCTTCAAGGTCCGACATCTTGGATAAAGCTGCAAAGGTTTCCAACTACATCGGTTACCATCGGTTCCCTTCGGGATTTTCACGATAAGTTTCTATCATGAGCTATGATCTTAAGGTACCTCGTCAGGTAGCTTACAATTATTATTGCATGAATAGATTTCTGAGTAAGCAAAATGTATTTGGATAAAACTTTCTCAGCAGAGAACGACTTTTACTGTCTAATGCGTTCAACCCTGATCGTCCACCTTTATGATTGACACGTATGACTGGTACGCCAACGGCCTTCACGCCACAGAGTTTATTTTACACTTGTAAAAGTTGTGATATTCCTGTATGTATACTCTAATCTAAAAAACATAGTTTACAGCTTATCGTGAGTTGGGAAATAGCATGCTAGTAATTAAGAGAGTTATTTCCTCTAGTAGTAAATTTACCTTGGAATTTATTTTAACTATTCTTAAACTCGCGCAGTGCAACGTAATTCTTTCCAATTCGTTAATTTCAACGTTTACTAAACTTACTTCCATTGTGATCATTTCCTAAACTTTAAAGTTAAGAAGATCTTATTGCACTTGTATAAAAGTCTTCTGGTGA
The DNA here is from genome assembly GCA_030220185.1 of Diploptera punctata. Taxonomy (NCBI): domain Eukaryota; kingdom Metazoa; phylum Arthropoda; class Insecta; order Blattodea; family Blaberidae; genus Diploptera; species Diploptera punctata. The sequence continues at coordinate 657,177 of JASPKZ010004932.1, forward strand.
ATTGTTCTATAAAAATAACACGAACGTGCTTTTTGACCAGATAATCAAAATAACTATTTAAAAAAGTTGCAAATAACATTGGTTTGACCTTTTCTTTTTATTTCATTCTTGTCCCACTGTTCTAATTCCTACACTGTATCTACTTCTAAATTCTGGAACTCCATACCCCAAGAATAGTGGCTACGGGACATTACCTTTTTAAAATATAATTTTAAATCTCTTTCTTTTGTAACTGGTCTCAGTAGATTAATTGGTGGTTTTTTATTTTTTGTTTCTCTACTAATATTAACTTGATTCATTTAATTTTAGTTTGATATGAATAAGTATTCATTCTTTGTTTGGATCTTGTGTATTTTTTCTGCATTTAATATTTTTCACTGGTCGAGTGGATGAAAATGCCCTATGGTCTTAATTCGGACAGTTTAAACAAATAAGTAAATAATAATAATAATTAATAATAATAAGTTAATTCACTGAAACTATTTGAACACGTAGGTTAGTTGCCGCGCGTATACAAGCTCTCCATACATTCCTATCCTGAGCTAATGTTTTCTAATCATTCCATGTATAATCCAGTTACTTCAGATCATGGTTAATGTTATTCTCTCACCTTATTCTTGGTCTACCAACTGGGCCTTTTCCCTCTTGTATTCCTACAAGAAGCTTCCATGCACCTCTTTCGTGCCCCATTGGTCCCACTTGTCGTGCCCATCGCGGTGTATGAGTCTTAACTGTTCTTATATTTGGCTTCCTATAAAGGCCATGTAGCTCTCTGTTAAATAGTCCTCTCCATTCACCTGTCTGTTCATCTCTCTTTGGTCCAAACATTTTCCTAACAACGTCATTCTCAAATACTCGTAATCTCCTTTCCTCCTTTAAAGTAATAATAATAATAATATAATAATAATAATAATAATAATAATAATAATAATAATAATAATAATAATAATAATAATAAACCATCCATAGTAATTCTGCCCGAAGGCAGTTCCTTCACTGCAAAACATAGCATTTTCATGCTATGCTTGCAGCTTTACTAGGGAATTGTAGGTGTGGTAGCTTCCCGTTGCTTTCCACACCGGTGAGGGTGATGCTGATGATGATAATGATAATGATAAGGATGATGATGATGGCCATATGATTTCGGGGATCGTATGGGCCTTAAAGTTTTCCTGACATTTGTCTTACAGGTGAGGAAAAACCCCGATAAAAACCTCACCCACAAAAACTGCCCCGACCGGGGATCGAACCCGGGCCCGCTGCGTGACAAGGCAGCTCGCTACCTCGAGACCACAGCGGTGGACAATAATAATAATAATAATAATAATAATAATAATAATAATAATAATAATAATAATAATAATAATAATAATAATAATAATAAATTATTATTATTATAGTCTGCCGCTATGGCCTCGAAATATGGTGCTGCCTTGTCACGCAGCGGGTCCGAGTTCGAGTCTCGATAGGGACAAGTTTCCTGGGTGATGTTTTTTTTCGCTGTTTTTCCTCACCTGTAAGAAAAATGCCAGAAACATTTAAGGCCCAAACGAACGCCATCATAACCATCATTTTTCTTATTAGATTTAGATTTAGTTTAGGATTAGTGACTCTCCTGGCGCACTACTATCATCAGCATCATCCAACATTTCGGGGTAGCGTAACCCCGCTTTCCAGGCGCCCGAACCTCAGAAGTGGGTTGCAATACTTCAGTGCCAAGAGAGAACCTCCAGAAATATCGGAATGACAACCTGGTGCATTGAATAAATAAAATAATTAGTAATAATAATAATAATAATAATAATATTATTATTATTTGTTTATATACAGAAATATTAATATCTAGGTCCTAATGTCTAGGATCTTTATGTGTAGTCAGTAAACTGTGTATTTTTATTATTGTAATGTCTTCTTCTTAAACTTAATTTGTAGGATTTTCATCCTGTTTATTTCCAGAATCACTCCTCGGAGGAAGACGTATTGGATGTGCTCTGATATTCACTGATTTTATAATTATATTATGAAATTGTCTATATGATGAAATGGATGTTGGTAATAAAATTCAAACTCCGCATTTATCTTGGTTATTGAAGAAAACGTCAATTAGGTTGATGGGCCACCGTGATTTGAACCAAGTCTTCCAAATAATAGTATAAAATGCTACAACTATAACTCGCTCGATTGGTCTGATTTAAATCAATTATTTTTACAAAAAAGTTTGTTTCCAAGGGAGGTTTTTGCTAATCTCGTCTATAACGCATGAGTTGGCTAACATGTTGACATTTGACATTTATATTTAGGAAATCCCTGGTTGAGATCCCGAAATCTTAACCATATTGACTGGAATTGTTTTGTGTATCCGCGGTGTTGGTATTAATTCACGATCAATTTTTTCATCGTTAATTGTTATTTCTTTTCCATTCAAATTCAGCGAACATTACATATGACCGGCAGACGATATGCACTTAAAAATTTGTGTACGCCTTCATTTATTGAGGTACATTTTTCTCATTCTATGTAATAAGTATATGAAGTATTCAATTACTTACTCACTGGCACTATCGAACCCGTAAGTTCATGGCCGCGCGGACATAAGCTCTCCATACATCCCTATCCTGAGCTAATGCTTTCCAATCATTCCCTGTATAATCTACTTCCCTCAAATCATAGTTAATGTTGTTCTCCCACCTCATTCTTGGTCTACCAACCGGGCGTTTTCCCTCCGGCTTTCCTACAAGAAGCTTGTCTTTCATTCCCCATACGCGCAACATGTCCTGCCCATCGCAGTCTACGAGACTGTTTTTATTATATCTGGCTTCCTATAAGGACCATGTAGTTCATTGTTATGAAGTCTTCTCCATTCACCTGTCTGTTCATCTCTCTTTGGTCCAAAAAATTTCCTAAGAACTTTATTCTAAAAAAATCGTAATCTCCTTTCCTCCCTTAAAGTAAGAGTCCATGTTTCGCACCCATATAATATAACTGGTAGAATAATAGTTATTAATTAATTATATAATCAATGTCGTCTGCCAGCCTGCCTGGGAGTGGGACGCAAGGTGGATGTATTATCTTTCTGTTTACCTTAAAATGGGCAAAAATACGAAATTACACCAACCGAATGACTCGTATGAATGCAAGACATGTGAATAAAAATGCTAGCGATACCATTACAAAAAATACAATAGATGGACGCGATCGTTGAACGAACTGATAAAAGACAAATCATAAATCTAAAACTTAATGTTCTTTCGAGTGCCACTTACCTACTTATTAATATTATTTCTCTTTACCTTAGGTTAACCTCTCCCTTTATAGGTACTTTTATATTTCCCAAGCCACCGAGCTGTAAAGGGATACGGCCAGTCTGGAAATGATTTTTAAACGCTAGATCTCATAGTCCTACATACTTCTTAGACTACTCAAGGACATGGAAGGTGTCTCTGGATGAGTGATCAGGCCATTGCTACGGCCATCTCCGAGACAATGCGAACATTTAAGGCAATATACACTATTCATTCACACTTTCATGCTAAACAGGCGAATATGATAGGGTGGCTATTCTGTTGGCCAATTGATGTTCATAAGACTTTTGTCTTTCAGGTGAGGAAAATCTGAATAACCCTCAACCAGGAAACTTTTCCTAAGCGGGGATCTAATCCGTTTAGAAATGCAATAACGTTACTTCGAGATCACAACGATGGAAATATATATATATATATATATATATATATATATATTATATATATTCATTCATTCATTCATTTTGAGAATTTTCCTCATCATTGAGGGTTTTCTCCAACCAATCTTAGTAATTAATATGAATTATTTATATATATATATATAAATGACTACGGACTTATAGACTATCAGTTTGCAACAAACATTTACAAATTTACCTTAATTAAATTCTCCATCGTTCTCTGTCCTCTGTGTCTTCATCTGTTACTCCAAATTTCCTCATTGAATTTTCAATGTTGTTCTTCCAGATTGTTCTTGGTCTTCCTTTTCTGTTCCTTCTTTCAATTTTCTATGCATAGACGGCCTTTAGTAGTCTTCCACCTGCATTCTTCTTACGTGTCCATACCATTTTAGCCTTCTGTGTTCTATCTCATCCATTATATTTCTTTCTGATTCATCAATTTTCTAATTTCTGTATTTCTAATTATTTCTGTATATTTATTAAATAATAATAATAATAATAATAATAATCATCATCATCATCATCCGGAATCATGGCAGCTGCCGCCGTCTTCCTGAAACCAAACGCCATTCCTCTCTATCCATCCATTGATCTTCCTCCATTCCTCTGATATTCATAGCTGCTTGTACCTCTTCTATCCAAGTTTTCTTCGGTCTTCCTCTCTTCCTGCTTTCCATTGGGATCCATTCCATAACAATTTTAGGCAATCTTTGTTCTGGCATTCTTTTGACATGACCATACCACTGTAATCTTTTCTTTCCTATAATGTCTGTGATATCCGGCTCCTCTTCTACACCCATAATTTCCCTTATTTCTTTATTTGGTATTCTATCCATTCTAGATTTTCCAGATATAATAATAATAATAATAATAATAATAATAATAATATCGTTGTTTGATAATGTCAAGGATAATACCACAGTCATATAGCTCTAAAGGGTAGAAATATTTTAATTTTTATTATTGAGGAACCCATGGAGAAAAGACCATTATGAAGGATTAGGCATACCTCGAATGGATAAAAGTGCTTTCAATTGTTTACATCTTACGCTCCGGTTGTGAATTGTCCAAGGAGGTGAGAACTCGACGTTATTTTAAGAAAAGTACTCAGCGAATTAAAGTTTTAATAATAATGTAATAAAAGCCAAATGAAACTAAAACTACTGACATAGAATACATTTCGTTGTTTTTCAGAGAAACTTTAATTTCCTGAAAGTAATTGAACAAACTTGACTTAAAAGCGTCAAGTGTGCTGCTGCGACTGATATCTTAAGAGAAAGAAATAAATAAGAATACAAAGATGTTTTGTAAAGAGGTATTGTTTGAAGATTGTAATCTTGTGACCTAGTGTCAAAATCGAGGTGAGAATTAAACTGCTCAAATCAGGACGCTATTTTTAAAATAAGAACTTACAAAAGAATATAATGTAAATAGCTAATAAATCTACATTTAATTATTAGAGGAAGTTTGGATAATGTGGACCCTTCGGTTTAAGTGGACCCTGTTAATATCTTCTTTAATTGGTGCTGCCCTCGAACAGAAAATAGTTTAACTTCTTCCCCTTATCAACTTTGATGTGTTCGGCCAGTTTTTTTTTTTATTCTTCGTGCGAAGAAGGATTTATTTGAGATATTTATTAAAATAACAATTTTAAAAGCTTTTCAAGCTAAGATTTATTCCTTAATTTCTACTATTGAATATTAAAATGTTAAAAAAACTACTAAATATATTATGTACATGCTGTTTTACTACACTGACGGGTTTGGTTTGATATTATGTGACATAGTGGCTGTATACAGTAATTAAACATAACAAAGGAATTCGGTTAATGAGGGCCCTCCATGAGGCGGTTAAAGTGGACCTGGCTATATAGGTATATTTTATCAATGAGGATTTTATCTGTAAAATAAATGCACTTAATTAATTTTATTTAATATCCTTGTAATTTTACTAAACCCAAAAACCGTCGCTTTCTGCAGTTGAATGGCGTGTGAATGTTATAATCAACAAAAACTTTTCAAAACATTAAATAAATATCAATTCTTTTTAATTACGATCAGTCATAAATATTTTCAGATTAATTTGTGCCTGTCTGTATAAATTAATAGAGTAAATAAATTATAAATAGACTAAAAGCTAGGGAGGACTCTGGGGTCCACTTTACCCGAATATGGAGGTTAAAGTTGACCTCTGTTGTAATGTAAAGAAGCTTTAAATTATGAAGATGTTTCCACATTTGAATGAAATAACAATGCTATTTCATAGTTATAACACTAATGATAATTATTGTAATTAAACAAAATTCAAATCACTTAATTAAAAGAAGAAAAGAAATTCAAAATAGGGGTCCACATTACCCGAAGTTCCTCTACTTGACGAATAAAATGCATGATTACACACTGCAATAGTCAATACAGCCTTTTGGCACAAACACACACACACACACACACACACGAATACGCTATATCAGAGCCGCCAAAACTTATTTGCATCGCGGGCCAAATGGAAGATACATGAACGTGGCTGGGGCCAAAGGTTCTATTATTGCTGTTGTGGAATATAATTTATTTATTTGGCAGGTTTCAAAATGTTTCACATTTTCCTGTGCCCAATTAATCTACGTACTGTCATTCTCCTTCACATCTCTCTGCCATTTCAATCTCCACCGACCAATCATTTTTCTCTCATGCTGCTCAAAATACCATCAATCCACGTTATTTTGGCCGTCCTTATTTTTACCAAGTGGCATACGTTCTTGTATTCTTCTTGGGAATCTGTCTTCTGTCATTCTTGTTACGTGGCCATACCATTTTGTTTATTATTATTATTGTTATTATTATTAGCATATATTGTTATGTTGTAATAACATATATCACAAGTTGTTGTTCCATTACTGATAAACTAATATTATAGGTCTAACCCTAAGCATATTTTAATTTATTGGAATGCTACAGGTCTACAAGGGCCGGATATAAAGTGTTGGAGGGTCGTAGTTTGGTCGGCCCTGCGCTAGATGCCCCATGATCTAAGTGTTTAAACGTCTCACAAAATTAAGGACTTTTTATAAGAGCGAAATGGTGCACTAGTTTGGTATACGGGTTATAGCTATCGGTACGGTGTAATAAATTTACTTTTTTCTTACATCCACAAGAGCACATTAAGGCGTCTTATCAAACAGCCTGTGGGTACAGCGGACATGGAGCTCATTCTAGTAAAAACACACATTATTCAACAGTAGTGAAAGAATATATGTGCAACATTACAGAAATGCATGTAAGTATATTCCGTGAATGTATAACTTGGCCGAGGGAAGCACAGACCTGGAGCCTGACATTTTCTCTAATAGACTGTTTAATAATTTATTAAACAATGATGTAAAGACAAAAGTCCACACTAAATTTGGTATCAGCTGGAGTGTGTAACAAAATACATTTTGGCAAGCTGCGCTTACACATGCAACCAACTCCAACTCTGTTCTAAGGTTTACTCTCATAGCACTTCCCTAGCCGAAGAGGCGAATTGAAGCCAAAACAGAGAATCAACACAAAACGTTCAGGAACACAGCTCCAAAGAATAAGTTTGCCCTGACCGGAAGCATCTCAGCAAACCCTCACAACATGGCCAAAGCGTTTGATGGCTCAAAGTTCAATCTTCGTCAAACGCCTTGGTCATGTTGCGAAGGTTTGTCCGAAATGCCCCCGGTCAAAGCAAACCTATTCTTTGGAACTGTAGCCTGACAGCTCTCTTCCAAGTAGACACAAATTTATACCTTATCCGCTCGTAGAGTGATCCTAACATAAATAAATGCCAATTGTATGCTTTCGCCATTCGCACCACAATTATTGTCACACTGACAGAGAGTATGTGTGAAGTATATAAGACAAGTGATCGTTAAATGGGGTAGATTACAAGAAAGCTGGTGAGATTTTTCATTGAACTTGTGAAATACATTTAAATCAACACTTTTAAAATTCATATTAAATCACCGTTGAGGTTATGTAATGAGATGTTAAATATAAAATTCGTACCTGGTAAGTCAGTCGTCCTCAACTAAATTATTATACTTCATCCAGAAATTCCAATATGGAGGCCTTTCAAAATCAATGTTTCATCTTCTGCATTTTAACTGGTACTGATGTTGTTGTGCAGGTTGTACGACGGGTTTATGTAATGAAAACATACCCGCAGACATAAACCCGTTGTACAACCTGTACAACATCTTCTTCTTCTTTAGTAGGCGACTACAATCTGATTTTACTTCTTCTATATTTGTATCATTGATGTTCAGATTACTTATTTTTTCATTTCTTGTACATTTTAAGTATTTTGTTTTAGAATTAAACTGATTTTTCTTTCAGCAACTGGAAAGTTTTTATTAGTGTTGGGTACAACAACATCAGTACCAGTTAAAATGCAGAAGATGAAACATTGATTTTGAAAGGCCTCCATATTGTGATTTCTGGTTGAAGTATAATAATAATTTAGTTCAGGACGACTCACTTACCAAGTACCAATTTTATATTTAACATATTATACATTTAAAATAACTTTTTTTACCACTAGCTTGTCAAATGTTTGCCAGACTTGTATTTTAAAAATTTAGAAGGCGAACCAGCAACATAAAACTTGACACTTTCAACCATTTCGGTGTATCAGAATCGACTAAAGCATGACTCAAATGCATCAGCCATATGTAATAAACTATTTTAAGTTGTAATTATTGATTAGGTATGTTTTAGAATATTTTCTATGTTTTCAATAATAATATTATCATTCACGAAGAATAACAATTATATTCAGAGGACATATTTTTAATTTAATGAAGGGAACTACTTTTTCGCGTACTTAGTGCTTCTACGTCGTACCTCGGTGTTCATAACATAATAATAATAATAATAATAATAATCTCTATCTACGGGTTTTTACAGCTGTTGCCGTCTTCCCGTGCCAAACCTCCAAAGCATCTTCGATGCTTAGCCCTCTAGCTTGCATTACTGTCTTCATGTTTTCCTTCCATGTTAACTTTGGTCTCCCTCTTTTCTTCTTTCTGGTCGGTTGCCATTCATAATAATAATAATAATAATAATAATAATAATAATAATAATAATAATAATAGTTTTATTAATTCTGGCAGAGTTAAGGACATAATGCCTTCTCTTCCACTCAACCAGCACAAATACAAATAAATATTTGACAAATATAGATATACACTATACTAATTATAAACAGTTAATATACATTAAATGTAGCAATGTAAATTTCATGTACAAACAACATTTTATACGATAATAACAATAATAATACTTACGATAATAATAATAATAATATAATGATAATAGTAATAATAATAGTATATATATATATATATATATATATATATATATATATATGACAATTATACCAGAAATACCTTACACTGGACCAATGAAGGCGAGCAGGTCACATGGTTTTGTTTCGAAGAGGATCACTTTAAGAGCGGATAGCCTTTAGACAAATAAACGGTGATTTAATTTCATTCATTTGGTGATAAATGGAGCACTGTGTACAGAACCTAAAATTTCCATTAATGTCAGTTTTTTTTATACTCAGGGTTGGGTTTGTGTACGTCTGCCGTTGATCATCCGATCTATGGACACATCACTGTGGCAGCTTTAAATTGCCCAAGGTGGATGGCCGCCCCAACTAGAAGTATAACCGCAATTTGCAGTCGCGTGTTACCCTGGGTCTGGGATCCATTATCGGGTACTGACAGTCGGACCAACTGAGCCGGAGATTTTTTACATCAAAATAATGTTTTCTTTTTTTCAATTATTATACACCAAAACTTTGTATTTTTAAAATATGTTTTAATGTACAGTTTTCACTACCCCAGGAACTTCAAAAATTAGATGCAGAAGATTACGCATCTCGTCAGGCTACGTGTTATGATTTGATAGCGGCTGCACACATTGAGGACCTTATGGATCACATCCTGTTCAGTGATGAGGCCACGTTCCACATCTGTGGCAAAGTTAATAAACATAACACCCGAATATGGGGTACCGAACAACCTCACACTCTCATAGAATTGGAAAGAAACACATCGAAAGTGAATGTATGACTTGGAATAACGAAGACCACAGTGTATGGACCAGATGGATAGGCAGAGGTTCAGCAAGACTGTGGCCATCGCGTTCCCCTGATTTGACGCCCTTAGACTCCTTTGCTTGGATATTCATAAAGGGGAAGGTGTACAAGACAAAGGTACGGGATCTTCAGGATCTTAGGACTCGAATCCGCAATGCAGTGACGGTTATTTCACCAGCTATGCTCAAAACGTATTTTAGACTACTCTCGAACGATTGCAAACAATGCTTCGAAATGGATGGAGGCCATGTTGAAATACGATGAACATGTATACATACCTTGATAATATACATACATAAAAATCATCAAACTGAGTTCATTATTTCTTGAAAATGGATCGAGACTTTATGACCATCCTGTATATATATGGTCATTTTCGGCGTCTAAGAGGTCAGTGAATATTTGTAAAAAATAGAAATATTTCATGAGAATAATTTCAATAGTTACGCTCCTTCTGATTTAGCTAATAATAATAATAATAATAATAATAATAATAATAATAATAATAATAATAATAATAATAATAATAATAATAATAATAATAATAATAATAATAATAATAATAATAATAATAATCAATCATAATCATAATCATAATCATAATCATAATCATAATCATAATAATCATAATCATAATAATCATAATCATAATCATAATAATAATAATGATAATCATAATAATAATGATGATAATAATAATAATAATAATGATAATAATATATAGATAGATAGATTATCGGTTGATTAATGTATTTGACATCGTCCGATTCCTAACAGCCAATTTTGTCGGTCCATCCAATCTCCTGGTTGCAGATATTTCTCCTTCATGTATAAATATATTCTCGGACTCCAGGAGGTTTTAGGTCTTCCTCTGCCTCGTCTTCCCTCAGGTTTCCATTCCAAAACATATTTTGGTAGTCGATTCTCTTCCATTCGCTGGACATGTCCGTACCATCTCAATTGCCGAGTTTTAATAACATACAATTGTTAAAAACACCATTACTTATGGAGCAGAACTTTGGCCATTAAAACAAAAACAAATAGGCCTAAGTATCTTTTGGCAACGGAAATGGATTTTAGACGAAGAGGGCAGCAAGGATTTCAAGAAGAGAAAAAATTAGGAACTTAGTTGTAAGGGAGAAAATGAAGATTGAAGACACTATTTTAATTATATAATAATAATAATAATAATAATAATAATAATAATAATAATAATATTATTATTAATATTAATAATAATAATAATATTATTATTAATATTAATAATAATATTAATAGAATATCTCACTAGAAAATTAATACAAGAATATAGTTTATGGGGTTTAAAGATCAATATGGATAAATCTAGATATATGACAATAGGGGATCTTCCTCAAGATTTAATACTAGAAGAAGATTTAGGGACAATTAAACACACTGAAGAATATAAGTATTTGGGAATTAAATTACTAAAGATGGAAAACAGGAAACAGAGATAAGAAACAGGATCAATATAGGAAAGTATGCTATATCTGCCCTAAATGGAATAGTATGGGACAAACATATCTTCAAAGAAACAAAAAAAAAAACTATTTTAATACAATAATCAGAAGCATTATTACCTATGGAGCTGATGTGTGGGCTTTAAATGAACAAATGAAAAAAAAAAAAATGCTCGCCACTGAAATGGACTAATGGAGACGTGCTGCAAAAATATCCAGGAAGGATAAAATCTGAAATTGATATATAAAAGAAAAAATGCAGGTACAATATTCAATATTAGATTTTATAAAGAACAAACAATTAAATTGGTACGGCCACATTAAAAGAATGGAAGAAGGAAGACTACCTAAGACAATCATGGATTGGGAACCACAGGGAAGGAAAAAGAAGGGTAGATCAACTATTACGTGGATTCAGGGAATCAGTGAAGCTAAGAGGGAATGGGAAACAGAAGAAGATATATAAACAGACAGGAATGGAAAAATGTGTTGAAACAAATGTGTAGTTAACTGTGAACATGGGTACCGGAAAAATGTATATTCATTGTAAAAGCCGGAATAATAAAAAATTAATATTAATAATAATAATAATAATAATAATAATATAATCCCCTACGATAAAAAGATAGATTTATAAAATTTATTGAATCGAGAAAATATACTTCTGACCTCCTCGCTCATCCCTAAAACGTTGTAAACATATTTTTAAATGCCCTATATGTGTTCTGATGCGTTAATTTGAACCTACACAAATATCGTGGAAATGATGACAGTGTGGATCGGTCATTAATATTGTACGCTATATTTACACCCGCGTAGAATTAATAAAAGTGACAGGAAATTCAAATACTGTAATGTAATAAAGTAACATTACTATTGCAATATGTTAGATGGCACACGTAATAAATAGCTGCAGTAATGACAGTTTTTGTAATGCAAAAACACGAGTTTTCATTTGTTACCAACATTTTTGTGCTATATATTTTATTTTATTTGTAATTGCATTAATTTGGTATGGGTACATAATTATAGTTTTATCGTCATCATCCGGTATCATGACAACAGCCGTCGTCTTCCGGATACCAAATTCCATTCCTCTCTGTCCATCCATTAATCTTCCTACAATCCTCTGATAATCATAGCCACTTGCACACCTTCTATCCAGGTTTTCTTTGTTTTCCTTTCTTACTCCTTTTCATTGGGATCCATTCCATGATAATTTTAGGCAATCTTTGCTCTGGCATTCTTTTGACATGGTCATACCACTGCAATCTTTTCTTTTCTATGATGTCCGGTTGCTCTTGTACACCCATAATTTCTCATATTTCTTTATTTTGTATTATATCCATTTTAGATTTACCAGCTGATCTTCTTAAAACATCCATTTCTGTACTTAAAATTCTTCTCATTTCGATGATAGGAATTTGACAAACTACAGCACCATTTATGTTAAAACACTCTGAACTATGGTTTGATATATTTTTAATTTTCTATTCTTTTGTGATATTTTTGCTCCACCAGACAGAGTTATTAAAACATTTATTGCTTGTATTGTTTGTCCGATTCTATTTTTAATTTACACTATGTTATCGCCTGGATGGTCTAATTTTATGATGAAAATTAAAAATTAAATTGTACCTGTTGTTGTCCTCAACTTTGTTAAAATATTGTATATAAAATTAACTTGAGCGCTTTCGGAAGTTACCTTCCATATTCTGCAGGTTGATTTTCCACTACTTGTTGTGTGCGGTGATGTATACTCCAACTGTTTGTAGCAGCAACTGACTTGTTTTTGACGATCTCGTATAATGGGTTTGACTGGGGTGCGTTCTCATTAAGAAGTGAGATGTTATTTGTTTCCTTTATAATTTCGAGGTCTTCAAATTTCAGTAGTATTGGATCTAATTTTGTTCCTAAATAAGTGCATTAAATACTATGTTTTAGTTCTTCTCCATTGTTGAAATTTATGTTTTCCATTTTTTCTCCTGTAAACAGGTATTTAGTTTTCTTAATATTTATATGTCCCCATTTTTCATATTCATCTTTTAGTTTTCTTGCCATATATTCTATGTCATTATAATCTTCTGCTATTAATACCTGGTCGTCTGCAAAATTGAGTGAATATAGGCTACATGCGTATTATGAATTGGTATGCCCATTTTTTGACATGTTTTCCTCCAGACCGTTTTAACCAATTAAAATATGATCGTCTGCCGCCATCGGGGCACGCCGTAGCGTAGTGGTTAAGGCACTGAGCTACAAGCCGGAGGGTCGAGTGTTCAAGTCCCGTTGGGGTCAGGATTTTTAAACTGACCCAAACCCTCTGGCGGCACTATGGCCCTGGGGTCGACTCAGCCTCTAACGGAAATGAGCACCGGACGCTTGTTCTGGGGGTAAAGGCGGCCGTCACGCAGGGCTGACAACCCGGCTGACATAAAGTGCCGATTGTCTAGAAAAAGTGGGAGCCTTAACCTCCTACTACCCCAGGGGCCTCCTGAGGCCTGTTGTGGGATCACTTTACTTTGGGGGCACGCGTAGCGTAGTGGTTAAGGCACTGAGCTACAAGCCGGAAGGTCGAGGGTTCAAGTCCCGTTGGGGTCAGGATTTTTAAACTGACTCAAACCCTCTGGCGGCACTATGGCCCTGGGGTCGACTCAGCCTCTAACCGAAATGAGTACCAGACGCTTGTTCTGGGGTAAAGGCGGCCGTCACGTAGGGTTGACAACCCGGCTGACATAAAGTGCCGTCTAGAAAAAGAGGGAGCCTTAACCTCCTCCTACCCCAAGGGCCTCCTGAGGCCTGTTGTGGGATCACTTTACTTTACTTTTACTTTCGTCTGCCGCCATTGCTTGATCGGTAAGATTTCATATCTTCTCTCCAGCGGTCCTGGTTCCCTTCAGAGATAATTATTTGCTTCTATTAATTATTCCTCAACATTCGGCTTGACCTTAAAATTACATTTTATTGCTTTTTCTTATCCTTACTCAAACAAAACTGGTATTTTCTCTCATTTTAAAATTTATATATTTTATACCAGTTTCTTACCATATAATTTTACCCCAGTGGAACCTATGTCCCCGTTCCTTCGTGGTTGTGGTTTTTACGGTAAAATATCGTCTCTCTTTCGATCAAGGTACTTTTTTTTCGTCTGGCTTATCACCTTCGACCTGTCAGGCATGAGTAACCCTTTCGGCAGAAATGCTACCACCGGCATAGATTTGGCACGATTGGGGTATGAAAGGGGGACATGGGAGCTTGTAGCAAAACCAGAGGGTAAACGACAGTTGGTAGACCAATAATGAGGTGGGAGAATAACAGTTATAATTATTTGAGGAGAGTAGATTGTACAGGAGATGATTGGGAAACACAAATGATAAATATAAAATTGAGACAATAGAAATGGGATTTCTGAGATCCGTTGCAGGTGCATTTTTAAGAGATCGAAAGAGAAGTTAAGATATCAGAGATGAATTACTATAAACGAGAGAATATACAGAAAAAAATGTAATTGGTTTGAACATGTACAAAGAATGCAAAAAAAACTCCAAGTGCGACAGGCCTAGAAGGCCCTTGGCCTACCATTCGGCTGCTGGCCTCACGTCCACGTGTTAATCACATGTCGGGTCCTCCAGCCGTTATATCTGGTCTTTTCAACCTGGAGTCACTAGTTATTATAGCTACCGAAAGGTCTCACGATGCTGGGTGGGCACCGGTCCCATACTGGCCGAAATTCCATGAGAAAATGTTTTTCCCCATGGGGACTCGAGCCAACGCAAGTCGCGTAGCTCTGCATCAATGCATCTTGCCGTAGCCACTCGGCTACGAAAGAATGCCAAATAATCGTTTATCAAAACAGATGCTTCATTATAAACCTCTAGGTCGAAGAAATGTAGGAAGACCAAAACGACGTTGGAAGGACGATCTGTAACATATTGTGCATCGGGGAGCGGAACGGGTCAACAGGTCCATACCTCGAAGAAGAAGAAGAAGAAGATGGTGATGGTGATGAAGATTATGATGGTGATGAAGAAGATGATGACGCTGATGAAGATGATGATGCTGATGAAGAAGAAGATGATGATTATTGGAAAACATCTCAGGGTAGGGATGTATGGAGAGCTTATGTCCTCGCGGTCATGAATCTATGGGTTCGATAGAGCCAATGAGTGATTTAGTTAGTTTTACCATAGAATGCTTATGATCGGGAATAGGATTTTTATGTAAATACGAATAGCCTACATACTTGTTTTTATACTTCGCGCACTATAATGGCAGGTGGAGACCGTTACTTATTTGTCTTCTTACAGCCTAAAGTGCTACATTCCAACCCCTAGTATAGACCTGAAAGAAAACGCTATCTCTTATGTTTGTATCATTGTTGAGATAGTTCCTGTCTTGTGCTACACGCGAATTTTGCAGTCAGTTACAAGTTTTGCTTAACTTAGAATCACATCCATGTAGAAATTCACATTTGAAATGCCTTTCCAGTAATAGCTGATGAGTCGATATTTTTAAGTCAGTTAGTAGTACCAGTTTACTTCTTGTTTCTCCAAGTACAACAATGACATCACGGACCTGCAAGTTTAGAGTGTGCGAGGTATACATCAGTTAAAGTTACATTTTTGTTATGTAGACCTATTTTTGAATTAGGATATTTGGAGTGGTTTACGACACATTTATTTTTCCATATTTGTAAATATTTCAGGGTGTATTACACATTTATACATACTAGTGGTCGAAACTCTACCACAATTAATTAAATTTTTAAGTTTGTCACAAATACGTCATTATGCATTAAGTTTTGACTTATTTTAAAAATACGAATGATAGAAAATATGTGGTTTAGCTTGGCTAAGCCATATTTAAAACAGAATAACGTGCCATTTTTATATTATCTATACTATTTAAATTTGCGTTCGGCCTATTATTATGTGTACGGGAATATATATCCCTTCTTCATCTCTCATTCCGACCGATCAGTGTTCTATGTTGAGGCATAATGGAAGTAGGTGCGAATATCTAAATATATAAAAAATGTAATGAAATTACTGAAACCAAGATTAGACAGGAGTTAATTTAAATTTAAATAATAATATGTATTCACTTCTTTATAAACATTAATAATAAAGCAGTAATAATAAATACGCGAGAGTAAGTCAATTCACATTGCTGCTGCACAATTTTCTTTTTGCAACAATGCACTTTCAGTATGAAGGTAAACAAATGAATTAGTACGCAAAAGAATAATGCACATAATTTCTTAGACACAATTTATTTTATTATGTTTAATTTATTTGTAACACATCAATTTTATTTTTATGCACTCCTTCTCTATATGAACTTGAATTATACCAAATATCACACTCCTCCGTGCGTGCAATGTGCTTAAAAAGGGGTACAACGTTTTTCCTTCACGTATTAATATATAGATTTTAGAAAATAAAATATATTCCATATTTTATGATTACAAAGTTATTCTTGTAAGATAACATTATTTAACGTTTATTTTACTTTCATCTGTATTTCAAAGCTGGATCCTTGAAGGCAGAAGGGAAGGAAACATAAGTGGGGAGAGTTAAAGGTTTAAGCTCCGAAATAAGGTGTGCTGGTGTTTCTTCGTAGAGGTCGTATGCTCTGGATAAGAGAAACACGAGACATTATACTACCAACTTATTTTATACAGAACTTTTTTATTTACATCTTCTATACAGTTACGTTTATTTCACTTGCAACGGTAATCGATACAATGCTTTGTATTTATAAAGAAAACCAATCACATATCTTCAATTAAACATGTATTAATTATTCAGAGTGAAAGGAGAATGAAAGAAAGACATGGAGACACAAAGTTTTGATTTTTTTTACAGAAAACCAATCACACATATCCAATTAAACATGTATTAATTGTAATATTTATCTTTTATTTATTTTACATGTTGGAGTTAAGACCGTAAGGTCTTCTCTTCCATTTCACCAGGGTTAAATTATATATATACATAATAGCAATTATTGTTTATCAAGTGTTTATTAATTATATATAATAGATATAGGCTACACAGTATAAAGTTGACAAGGGAAGGAAATAAAAATGGTAAAAATAATAGTAGTATTAATAATAACCAGTGGTCGCCAGAGGGTCGAAATTCGATCACAATTCAATAAATGTTTAAGTTTGTCACAAATACGTCATTATGCATTAATTTTAGATTTATTTTAAAAATACGAACGATAGGAAATATGTGGTTATAGCTTGGCTAAGCCATATTAAAAAAAAACAATAACGCATCATTTGACATTTGTATACTATTTACACTATTTAAATTTGCATTTGGCCTATTATAATGTGTACGGGCCCGTGTGGAGTTACCAGTCTCCCATCGGGGCGCCTCCCCAGGTGGCGGATAGGGGAATGCTCACCAGATACGGCGGGTACTGGGGAAATAAAATACCCAGGGAGGACCAAAACTAGCGCTGCTGCCTTGCAGTAAGATAGTGGACTATCAAAGGCCAGAGGAAGAAAACCTTGAACAAAAATTACCCGTCCCCCAGGTTGGGGGTTGATGCATCGGGTCAGCTCCTCGTTCATCATAAAAAGAAAAACATGCTAAAAAACCAAACATCATGCCTAGATCAGCTGGAAAATCTAGAATGGATAGAATACGAAATAAAGAAATAAGGGAAATTATGGGCGTAGCGGTAGTGATTAAGGCACTGCGCTACAAGCCGGAAGGTTGAGGGTTCAAGTTTAAAAATCCTGACCCCAACCTTCTGGCGGCACTATGGTCCTGGGGTCGACTCAGCCTCTAACGGAAATGAGTACCAGACGCTTGTTCTGGGGTAAAGGCGGCCGTCACGCAGGGCTGACGACCCGGCTGACATCAAGTGCCGATTGTCTAGAAATAGTGGGAGCCTTAACCTCCTACTACCCCAAGGGCTTCCTGAGGCCTGTCGTGGGAATACTTTACTTTTGTTATGGGTGTAGAAGAGGAGCCGGACATCATAGACATTATAGAAAAGATTGCAGTGGCATGGTCATGTCAAAAGAATGCCAGAACAAAGATTGCCTAAAATTGTTATGGAATAGATCCCAATGTAAAGGAGGAAGAGAGGAAGACTGAAGAAAACTTGGATATAAGGGGTACAAGCAGCTATGAAGGAAGATCAATGTATGGACAGAGAGGAATGGCGTTTGGTTTCCGGAAGACGGCGGCAGCTGCCATGATACCGGATGATGATGATGATGATGATGTGTACGGGACTTTTTATTTCTTTCTCCCTCCAACCCGTCAATGTTCTATGTCGAGGCATAATGGAAGTAGGTGCGAATATGTAAATAAAAAAAAATGTAATGAAATTACTCAAACAAAGATTAGACAGGGTTTAATTTAAATTTAAATAAAATGTGCTCACCTTTTTTAAACCACTAATAATAAATACGCGAGAGTAAGTAATCAATTAACATTGCTGCTGCACAATTTTCTTTTTGCAACAATACACTTTCAGTATGAAACGTAAACAAATGAATGAGTAATACACATACATTCCTTAGAGACAATTTATTTTGTTTAATTTAATTTATTTCTAACACATATTATAAATAAGTTTTATTTGTCTACACTCCTGCTCTATATGAACTTTAATTATGCCAAATATCACACTCCTCCGTGCCCGCAATCTGCTTAAAAAGGGGTATAAAGTTTTTCCTTCACGTATTAATATAAAGATAACAACAATGATAATTTATAATTAGTTTAAGTAGTGTTTATGGTAAGAAAAGTTTAAAATATGAATGAATAGCAAAATAATACATGGCACACGGCTATATATTATATTGTCTAAGGAAATATGAAGTGAGATTTGTTTTAAACTGAGGGTGAATGGAGAATGAAAGAGGGTCATGAAGACTTATTATAGGAAAAGCGGGCAGTAGAATGGCCAATAATAAGTTGGGAGAATAATATTAATCATGGCTTGAGGGAGGTGGATTATGCAGAGAATAGTTGGAAAATATTAAGTCAAGATATATTTGCATGGAGAGTTTATGTCCGCCCAGCGATGCATTTCCGTGCTCGATAGTATCGGAGAGATAGTTAGAAAATAACCAAGTTAAATCTGGATTGAATGAGTGGAAGCGTGTTGTAATATTATAATGATATCGTGAAAAAAATTAATGTCTGAACCAGGTATCGAACCGTGGACTTCTCCTCCGTAGGAGAATTGTTAATGTTTGTACCAAGTCTAGAATGGTGTAGTGGGCTTCACACTAACACGGAGAAGGAGAGGCCCACGGTTCGATTCCTGATTCAGATATTAATTGTTCTTTTCACAATATCATTATAATATGATCCATTATTGGAACTGTGTTAAAATAACAGTATTTGAAAATGTTAAATAACATCATTTACTGGTTATAAAAGTGGTGGTGTGTAAAATTCTCAAATATAGATACTTCTAAACGAAGCCGGCCGTTGGTGATGGTAGTGACACCTACCTGGCAGCGGCCGAAACGAGAATAATAGATTTGTATATGTGGAAAGAATTGTTAGTGTTTGTACCAAGTCTAGAATGCTGTAGTGGGCTGCACACTCCTACGGAGGAGAGGTTCACCGTTCGATTCCTGGTTCAGACATTAATTTTTCTTTTCACAATATCATTATAATATTATAATATGACACTTTATTAGAACTGTGTTGAAGTAACAGTATTTGAAATGTTAAATGGAAGCGTGTTGTCATTATTATCGTCACACTGATTCTCTTAGGACATGATTATGAGATTTTTCATTTGATCTTTTACTATTAATGATTTAACTCTTTCAATTCCAATATCTATATAACTTATCACAGTAAAAAATATTATTTTATTCTTTCGACTCCCATTTATAACTTTCTTATAACTTAACGCACGTGTTTATTATCTCGTACATTTAAAAAATCGTTTGGTTTCTATAATTATTGCTGTGAAGTGTCCGAATTTCATGGGCAGAGACTCCCAGGAGCACCAGAAAACAGAATATTTCAATTTGCTATAATTCTCAACATGCATTTTTAAAGACTATTTAACTCAAGCCCCAAATGTTAGTCAGTGACCAATCACGTTTCAATGAATTTGTTTTACAATCAATGTCAGTCGTGTTTCACCTCGCTCTTTATCGATTTCTTTTTATCAGCTCCTGCCTTTGTGACAAAGAAAGCTCCTCCTTTTTAATACTCTGAACGGGTCAGAGCATTATTTTTCTCCAACAAATACATTGAATATAGCAAATAATGAATATATTCCTTGCTTTTACTGAGTTGTTTACTAAAATAATATATGAATAACCTATAATAATGAGTATAATGGAAAGTTTGATGTGTTTCATTATTTCTCCACTAGGGCGCATTCTTACAATATTGCGATCCTATTTGGCAATGAATAATATGATCGAGTTGAGTGAATATACATAACCTCACATTTCTGATTTGTTTTCAAACATCGCCGTTTTTATTAAATTTATAAATATTTTAAAATACTGGTAACTATATTTATATAACGATTTTTTGAGTAAACAGCTTAATTTTATTCGATAAATAGTCCTAACAAATGCCACTCTTGATTTCCAAATCCTCTAGATAAATTCACTCCTAACATTACTTGTGATAAATTTTGTTTGAACAAACAACAATTTCTGTTTTTTTTTCAAAAGAAAAAACATGGGCTAGAAAGTGTTAAAAAACACATGTTCGGTAGGTACTCTTCTGTATTCCCAGCACAGTATTCAGTTCAAGAGGGTGGCAATCTGGGAGTGGAATTAAAAAAAGGTGGCTTGTCAACAGTGAAAGAATTTCTTGTACATTTTCCTCATCCAGACTTGACTTCGATAAGCTGTGCATGGGGTTTCAATCGGTAAGGTATAAGGAATACATTCGACTATAATTACACAGTATAAATATGTTCGAGAAAGTATTTAAAAATCGTATATTTCGTTCTTTACAAATGTTTGCGATGTTTAAAGGGGCAAATTTGCGCTAAGAGGAAGGTTTTTGATTTATGGACGAATCGTCCTTTGAACAAAGTTAGAGAAAAACTTTTATTTGTGGAATCGGAATCAATAATCGCAGACGGAACAATCCACGAAACAAAAAGGGAAACTCTGTAACTACCTGTAGTAATGCGCATGCTCAAACCTAACTATTATCTCATTTGACGTTCGTAATAACAAGGATTATACAGTAGTTTCTATATTTTAGTTCACAGTAAGAAGTTCACAAATCAGTTGAACTTCTCAAATCAGGCAACAAATTACGTTCTAAAGCTTATGATTTGATATTTCGTAATGTATATACTATAATTACTATACTGTATCTACTGCTAGACTGTGGGATCCATACCACAAGAGATTTGGGACTGCCGGATATTACTTTCTTTTGAAAGGAAATTGATATATTTCTTCTATAATTGGAAAACATTATGCATCAATCGGCTATGTGTCATTATGTAAGTTTCGAGAAAAATACGTTTAAAGTTTAAATTAATCTTCACTATTAAATGTAGCGCCAAACTAACAATACTGGTTATTGCAAGTTATTTTCCTTGTTTCTCCGTAATGCTTCAACAATCTAAGAGCGGGAACATTTGGCGCTTAGCTACACGATGCAAAACTATAGACTAATATTTATGAAGATCTGGTTTCAAAGCCGTTTGTTGAAAAAACAGAATTTCTGATAGGACTGATGGCGTTTACATCTTCTTTAATAATAAGGCTATATTTAAAGATTAGGCACTAAAAGTTTGCGTACACTTACTTATGAGCCAGTGCAAAAGGTGGGATCAAAATATATAATTTTAAAAATATGACGCTTATCCGGTTGATGCAAAATGCGTCCATTGATCTCTCAGCATTTATGATTTCTAATCTCTCGTTTCGTGATGCTCATGTCGTGAATAAACTACAATAATCGAAATGAGGCATAATTAAAATTGAGACAAGCATTTTTTTTTTTCAATGAAAAAGAGAGGAACATTTCAAACGCTTTAAGTAACGAAAGATAGAATATATTTCTTTACAACTAAGATTTTGGTTGAAATATACACCGAAGTTTTTCACGGAAGGTTTAACGGAATACGGATGTGAAGTAAAAATGAATTTCTAGGGTAACATGCATTCGGAAATTAAACCAGTTATGAGATTTTTTTTTTAATTCTTGCTTGGAGCTCGGTGAATACAAGTACTAATTCCAACAAAATCATATTATTGCTCATGCTCTGCATCTTGCCAATATTTTTACTACAGGGTATTTTAAAAGTCTTGTCCAAAATGTAATAATATTATAATTAATTTATAGCTAACATGGGGCCCTTAAGACTTGAAGAAGCTTCTCTATTGATAACTTTGAAGATTATTAGTTTAGTTTTAACTTAAAATCTTCTTGAACAAAATTTAAGTTAGTATTAGAAGATATACTAATAGCAGATGTTCTTAAAATTAGTCCTAGAATTAAAAGGGAAGATATTAAATATATGGTCACACATAGAAATACATTATACAATGGAAATGGACAGCTAATGACAAATGAGGGAAATTTTGAGGAAATGGCTGAATTCAAATACCTAGGAACAATAATCACAAATAGGAATTAGATGCACAAAGAAATTAAACATAGGCTCAATTCTGGAAATGCGTGCTATCATGCATTACAGAGACTCTTGACTTCCAACTCCTTTCAAAAAAACGTAAATATGAAATATTATAAAACTATTATTCTACCAGTTATATTATATGGATGCGAAACATGAACTCTTACTTTAAGAGAGGAAAGGAGATTACAAGTATTTGAGAATAAAGAACTTAGGAAAATGTTTGGACCAAAGGGATATGAACAGACAGGTGAATGGAGAAGACTACATAACAGTGAATTACATTACATGGTCTTTATAGGAAGCCAGATATAATAAGAATAGTTAAGTCTCGTAGACTGCGATGGGCAGGACATGTTGCACGAATGGGGTATGAAAGACGTGCATGTAAGCTTCGTGTAGGAAAACCAGAGGGAAAACGCCCAGTTGGTAGACCAAGAATGAGGTGGGATAATAACATTAACTGTGATTTGAGGGAAGTAGATTATATAAGGGATGGTTGGAAAACATAAGCTCAGGATAGGGATGTATGGAGAGCTTATGTCCGCACGGCCATGAACGTACGGGTTCGATAGTGCCAGTGAGTTTAGTTATTAGAAGATACTAATAACAGATGTTCTTAAAATTAGCCCTAGAATTGAAAGGGAAGGTATTAGAAGAATTAAAATGTGTAAGCTTTTTCTATCGGAAATTAACAGCTTACGTGAACCATTGTTTGTTTGTTAGAGCTCTGAATACAAACTCAAATTCCAACAAAGGCAAGTTATTCCTCGTTCATAAATAAACATAATTAACTCACTGGCACTATTGAACCCGTAGGTTCATGGCCGCGCGGACATAAGTTCTCAATACATCCCTACCCTGAGCTGATGTTTTCCAATTATCTATTGTGTAATCTCCAAGCCCGACAGGCCTAAAAGACCCTTGGCCTACCATCCGGCTGCTGGCCTCACATCATCATGTGTTAATCACAGAGGTAGATGACCATCGAACAGTGTAGGAGTGACATGTGGTCAGCACGTAGGGTCTCCCAGCCGTTATAGCTAGTCTTCTCAACCTGCAGTCGTTACTTATTGTTGCTACCCAAATGCCTCACGAATTGTATAATCTACTTCCTCAAATCATGGTTAATGTTATTCTCGCATCTATTCTTGACCAACCAACTGGGCGCTTTCTCTATGATTTTCCTACAAGAAGTTTACATGGCTGTGTTTCGTTCCACATTCAGATCTCAAAACTTCAGATAAAATGCTAGCCTATCAGACGCTTTTGCGATCCAATTTTTGTTAGAATTTTATGTTTACACTTGAATTCTATTGTTATGTCGTAATTTAAAATTAAAATTATATTGATTTTGTTGGAATTAGTAAGCAACTAATTTTCGGATCCATGTTTCCTATAATTTAATTTTTAAATCTCATCCCTATATTTTGAACCATCATATTTTGAAACTTCCTGTGTAGTTGATGACATCTCCTCTATATGGCGTTACCAATATCAAAGAATTGCTGAATGGCCGTATTTGCTTTGAGCCAGATATGAGGGCACTGCTTATTTACTTTATAAATTGGCATATAAAAGCAAATAACGTGTTAAATTAATATATTAATATGTTAATGATTTGAACTCTTGCAAATACATTTTTATGACTTAATGGTTAAGGCTATAGTGAACTCAGTATTTAGTTTACAGGCGCTTTGCTTTGTGGTTAGGTAGTATTTAACATATCAAGCGGCGTTGTCACGTTTTATTCATTGGCGCTAACATACTATATTATAATAATACTGCAAAATACAAAAGTTGCAACGCTGATAAGATAATTATGTCCACGCGGAGTTGACATGGAAACGTCATTTAAAAATGCGAAGACATTATTGGCAGAGAACTGTTATCAGTTTTTGATGATTGGAGCGGCGTCTTAGAAACCTGTAGCAGCAACTCGCCGGCTCTGTCTGGCAGTAACAATGTTTTTTTTTTTTAATCTGAAGGTAACAGTTACCTTTGATGCTGCCTGGAAACTAAAAGAGTCCACTTTACATATTAGTGAGGTGATTAATTTGGTGTCAGCAGAAGTATCTCTTAATGCATCTAATTATCATAATATAGACTATTTTAAGAGCCGAATTGAGCTAGTAGTTATGTTCCTTGCCTCTGGCCGCAAGGGTCGCTGGTTCAAACCGGCCGTAGTTGATGTATTTTTTTTAGGATGGAAAAATTCAAGGAGAAAGTCCTCTGGGAGGGACTTTAAGCTGTGGATCCCAATTCTGAAGATTTTCAGGCTCATAAAAGATCCTTAAGCCTGGATAAAGAGGCCTCTAAGCAAAATTTACCGACTTCATCATCCTAGTAATATTTCGGTTGCCTGCTAGATGTCTTGGGTTGGTATGTTGACCGCATACCATTCATGACATAATGTAACTAAATAAGTGTAACTAAATTAACTTGGTGTAGTAACTCCTAACAAAGGAGAAGTTAAGATCCAACATTGGGATGTTATGCCATTGTACATGTAGATAGGCTATTCAACTTTCATTTACAAACGATGAATAGAATAAAACTAGACTCTTTTTTTTAATTAAATAATTGCATTAACTTAGTCTGTTTAATATGTTACAGAATTTTACAAATAACACTGGTCAACATGATTTTTGTCGTGAGTACCAACAATTGTACTTAATGCAGTTTTTTATCGTGTTTTCAAATATTCGGGATTTCTCCATCACCCACAGTTTTTTATTTCAATTTCAATTAATGGATTTAAATAATTATTTTTAATAAACTTTTTCGTCCGTTTGTCCATGGTAAAATAAAACCAAATGAGCTAACTCAAATGATGGAAATGAGATATCAAGGCAAATGTAATCCTAATATGCTGGCCGATTATTGTTGGACCATCAAGAGGAATGCTCCACAGGCGAAATATAGCAGGAAATCGTCATTTCTTACTTTCTAGGTGAGTCCGAATGTTCGAATATTGTGTAGTTACGAATGTAGAAAACATTAAAGCGTTTGATATTATAAATTCCTGTCTCTCGGAAAGCTTGCGTAATGGAGAAAAACCGTTATCATATTTGAATTCAGGAGAAAAAATACTATCAGAATCACATATTTTTCTTTCTGAGACAAAAAAAAGTTTATTTTTTTGTTGCTCAGTGTAATAGCATCAAAACTTAATTAGTAGTTCCATATAGTAAATACCTCAGTCTATATTTTTTTGAACGAAATTGAAATTTTATGTTGGCAACTTCTTCATTCATATGTGCATATTTTTGCAGTAAAAGGGCTTTAGTTGGCATAATTGTTGTCAGTACAAGATCAATGTATAAACAATATTTCAAGGAAATCATGCACTACACGTTAATAACAAAAATCTCAATTTCATACAAATAAAAATTTGATGTCCTTTCTGCATGAAGCGGGAAGTCTTGATTGAATACGAATGCATGATTCTCATTTGCCTAGTAGACTGTCAAGCACATATGCAGTAGCTATACCATGAATTATAAATTTAATTACATACAGTCATTGATTATAGAGATTTAGTAATACTCAAGAATATCTAATATTTAAGAAGTCCATATTTTATGGCATTTCATTCAGGAGCTATCTTGCAACATGATGGCTAAACCAGACAATTTTCCATCGACTCCCCTCATAGTTGTCACATTTATGATTTTTTCGGCTTCTCTGATAATCATTATTGCACTGGCTCGATCCTGTTCTATTGCAACATTGGATTCGTTCACCTCTTCCTTTGCAAGTACTTGGGCTTTGCCAAAATATTGCTGTCTATTGAACCATCCGTCTGGAGCAAGGCTTCTTCATTGTCAATTGTAATGAAAGTAAAATTGTTGTCATCATTCACCAAATCCCCATCTGGGGAAGGTTTGACCTATCGTTATATGCTAACCTTAACTTAAAATAACCGTATGTATCTTTGAGATCTTTCACTACGTTTTGAAGAAAGTGTTGTTTACGGGTTGTTTCTATTCCATAATCTTTGTCAAATTCATCTGAACTCATATGTGGTGATCGCTTCAATGTTATTCTTAGAAATTTTTCATACTGTTCTTTCTCCTTCAGACATTGATGTTTTATATAACTACAGGTGAATTTCAGGTATCTCAAGAAATCTTCAGGTGTCTGGCATTGTTCATTGTCGGCAAACTTCTTGCTGATCTCTATAACTGCAGTCGAATATTCTTCGTCTATTTCAAATTCATCTTCATCGCTTCTTTGTGTAGCTTCGTTTTGTGACGTCAAGTTTGAAGAATTGTTTTCAAATTCAATTCTCTGGTTTAGAGTACTTTCTAGTTTTATATTTTCAGTTACAATAGTGGCACTGACTATTTTCAAGAAATCTGGATTTCTTTCATTGAAATATCTTGATATGTTTGTTTCGTCATTTGATGGTTTCATTTTAAATATTTTACGGAACTCTTTTTTTACTCGATTCATATTTTTGTTGAATGAATGCCATTTTTTCTTCAAAGATGCATTGTTCCAATTATATAATTTACTGCAGGTGACATTAATTGGTACATAATGATTAGGTTTTTGACCATATGTGTTACTTTAATTGCTCCTTGCGTCATCTCGTTTACTACGTTTAGAATGCTTGTATTATTTTCACCTGCTTTCTTGACCAAATCGTCGACCAGGTCAGTTGAAATGACACAGTGTGTGAAGAAGAGAACGTGTGAGGTAACTTGAACTTTGTCAAGTAAAGTCATTTGTTTACTATTTCTACAGTTCTGTAAAATATTCGCTATTTCATTAACTTTTCCAATTGAATTTATTATGATTTCTACTTTTTCCAATACTGCTGTATTATTTTGAACTTTTTCGCCTTCGAATTTAGAATCTTTCTGATTAGTGCAAGATTTGGTTTTAGAATCCTCTAGATCAGTGATCTTGGTTTTAGAAATATCTAGATCAGTGATCTTGGTTTTAGAATCCTCTTGGTCAGTGATTTGTTTGAATTTTGAATCATTTCCATCAGTGCTGTCTTTTGATTTGGAAATATGATTAGCGCAGTCTTCGATTTTAGAATCCTTTTGCTCAGTGATGTGTTCGAATTTTGAATTTTCTCGTTCAGTTGTGTCTTTTGATTCGAATACATTTTGACCACTCTTTTCATTGGAAATGGACTCCTTTTGGCTTGCTGCATTGATGGATTGATGTTTGCAATAAGTTTTGTTGAGAGCAATGCCGCTGGATACAATGCACATTCCACTACCCAAGATTCCCAAGTAGCAATTTCTTGATTCTGTGTTGTTGGGTGCTATACTTTGCATGTGGATCCTCCGATCGTGTAACTTTGAAACATTGCGGTATATTTTGTAGCAACCAGCTGCCATTGCCGCCGCACAAATCCCTGAAACAAAATTTTATCTTAATTATAACTATTTTCGAAAATATCTCATTCCTAATATAATTGGATTATTGTATTAATCTGCGAATATTTAGTAATGCCAACGATTAGGCCATCCACATAGACAATTATTGCAAACACAAAATCTGAACAACGAGTACTGTTTTATATTGTTTATTTCCATGACAGCCAGTGATAATAATTATAAAACTATTATAATTTGTTCATGTTTTTGCAATCGTTAATTGTGCATTTTCATTAAAAAGTAAATAATCAATTTACTTAGTTCATTTATAAGCTAAATACGTGCGACATATAATTTTATTCAAAACTGATTCACTTTAAAATAAGAAATGTTCTCTTTTGTCCCGTGCCGTAGCCAAGTGGTTAAGGCAAGAGGTCTTGGCACAGAGCTACGGGACTTGCATTGGTTCAAGTCTCCATGGAGGAAAACATTTTCTCATGGAATTTCGGCCAGTATGGGACGGGTGTACACCCAGCATACTGAGAAATTTGGATATGTACAATAAGTAGCGACTCCAGTTTGAGAAAAGCAGCTATAACGGCAAGGGGACCTGACATTCCGACCACATGTTACCCCTACACTGAATGGATGATCATCTACCTCTGTGAATGACACGTGGATGTGAGGTCAGCAGCCGGATTGTAGGCCGATGGCCTACTAGGCCTTTAGCGTCTTGAAGTTTATTTGTTTTTGTTTTATATTATTAATAAAATTCATGATAAAGTTCCGCTGAGCTATTATTCAAAATTAAAATATAAATTTATAAAATATTTACCCTAAAAGGTCCGTCTCCTCAACTTAAAGCTTATTTAACTGTAGCGCTTTCGGGACTAGTCCCATCATCAGCAGGATTCAAAACTGGTGTTCCACTGAAGATCTCGTAGAGGAGGTTACATGTACTGGGTGCGTTTTCATTTATCAGATGGTCGTTGAAATTTTGAAGGCAGTTAACATCAACGACCATCTGATAAATTAAAACGCGCCCAGTACATG
The DNA here is from genome assembly GCA_030220185.1 of Diploptera punctata. Taxonomy (NCBI): domain Eukaryota; kingdom Metazoa; phylum Arthropoda; class Insecta; order Blattodea; family Blaberidae; genus Diploptera; species Diploptera punctata. The sequence goes on from JASPKZ010004932.1 coordinate 686,492, forward strand.
TGTAACCCCCTCTACCACAGATAAGTAAAGTAAAGTGATCCCACAACAGACCCGGAGGCCCTTGGGGTAGTAGGAGGTTAGGGCTCCCACTTTTTCTAGACAATCGGCACTTTATGTCAGCCGGGTTGTCAGCCCTGCGTGACGGCCGCCTTTACCCCCAGAACAAGCGTCTGGTACTCATTTACGTTAGAGGCTGAGTCGACCCCAGTGCCATAGTGCCGCCAGAGGGTTTGGGTCAGTTTAAAAATCCTGACCCCAACGGGACTTCAACCCTCGACCCTCCGGCTTGTAGCTGAGTGCCTTAACCACTACGCTATGGCGTGCCTCCTCCCTCTACCACACATCTTCAGTGAAACTCCAGTATTGAATCCTGCTGATGATGGGACTAGTCCCAAAGGCGCTATAGATAAATAATCTTTAAGTTGAGGAGACGGATCTTTTAGGTAAATATTTCATATTTTAATTTTATATTATTTATTTGCAGCACAGCTAATGACAATAATTATAAAACAATTGTAAGATTTCTTGTTTTTGCAATTAATCGCTGTGCATTTTAATTTTACAAAAAAAAAAAACAATAAAACATGAATTTTAGTCCATGTATAATGTGAAATTGTGCGGCATATAATTTTATTGTAAACAGATTCATGCTTAAGCAGGAACCCGGGGTTCTCCTTTCTAGGACATCCTGGAGAACCAAAAGGAATCGCTCACCGCTTGTCATTAATTTGGCTAGCCGCACGGCCTTTCCACCAAGATTACTTTAGAGAGTGGGCACTTTAAAATAGGAAATGTTCTCTTTTAAGTAGATGCTCGGGTGCGGTCTGAAAGAATTTATGATAAAATTCCCAATACTTTTGTTTTCAAATTTTACAGTGGAGTCCTATCCTATTAAGCCGAACAATCATATCTCAAGATCTTTGAATATTCGGTTAATGAGACATTTGTTAAATCGCAATCCGCACTAATTTTTATAACAATATTGTTACATGATTATAGTATTGCAAGTAATACAGATGGCAATAATAACAATATTTATATTAGAATATTAAACAGTTTAAGAAACAATGATACTCGTGTTTTTCTTACGATTTAAGTACAATTTGACTTATAATTAATTACAGGGTTTCTGACTTCCGGTACAGATGCTACTTTTATTTAGCTCAGTATGCCCCTAAATAGATCCCATCCATAGTAATTCTTAATTAAATACAAATGAAACGTAGTTTTATTTAAAATATATATGCAGTCAATATGCCCATTTCACCAATTAGTTAAAAACTGAATTTGTTTATTTATTTATTATCAATTTTGTCTTCAGTCAATATCTGGTCTTGAGAATGACAGCTTGGCTGTAGAAACTTGTTGACCATTTTAAAACATTAATTGGTGAAATGGGCATATTGACTGCATATATATTTTTAATATTTTATCACCAAGAAGATCACTTGTGTATTAAAAAAAAAGTAGTTTTATTTGAATTTCATATTTATAATATAATTAAGTGACAGCTGTTTCGGTACACTGTACCTTCTTCAGACATGTTAACAAATTATAAATTGTGTTCCAACTGATCTAAGCAACAATACAACAATATTTATTTAATTTATTTAATTAAAATTTTTAAATTTAACAAAGGGGATTCATTCAAATTTGTTAAATTAAAAAAAATAAATAAATATTGTTGTATTGTTGTTTAGATCAGTTGGAACACAATTCATAATTCAACATGTCTGGAGAAGGTACAGTGTACCGAAACAGCTGTCACTGAATTATATAATAAATATGAAAATCAAATAAAACTTTTTATTTAATTAATAAATATGGATTTTCATCAAGTAAACACCAACTCAATTGATCATAGTAATACTGCCCGAGGGCAGGTCTTTCACTGCAATTATAGCATTTTCATGCTATGCTTTGCAGCTTTACTAGGGAATTATAGGTGTGGTAGCTTCCCGTTGCTTTCTACACCGGTGATTGAAGATGATGATGGCCGGATGATTTTCGGGGACTGTTGGACCATAAGCTTCCTGACATTTGTCTTACAGGTGAGGAAAAACCCCGAAAATAACCTAACCCAGGAGCCTGTCCCGTCCGGGAATCGAATCCCGGGCCCGCTGCGTGACAAGACAGCACGCTACCTCGAGACCACAACGGTGGGCAGTAAATACGGTAGATAAAGACGTCAGAGTAGTTCTACAATATAGTGCAGATATAAAATCAATGATAAAATTGATTTCAGAAAACATATCATGATAATTTGTTTATTTAGGCAATTGTTTATTTTAATTTTACACTCTACATTAATATTTACTTTTTAAAGTTTAACCTAGCATTTTCCATAATAATTAGTGGCCGGATTTTTGTATTGTACTATCCTATGAAATATGTATATAAATATGTTACAGAAAAAACACAAAATATATTTTAAATGTAGGCCTATAACAACAAAATTACAAAGAGACGTTAAACATGTTTAGTTAATTTTCGATATTTACAGGAATTAGTTTTTCTCAACCATCGGAAATTACACACACGCACACACACACACACACACACACACACACACACATATATATATATATATATATATATATATATATATATAGATATTATAAATATATTTTTGACATTTGGCAATGAAGGCAAATATGATATGAAAAGAAAAATGAATGCTTGAGTCGGGATTCAGAAGACTCGAGTTCGATCCCGACTCAAGCATTCATTTTTCTTTTCATATCATATATATATATATATATATATATATATATATATATATATATATAAACATGAAAGAAAAATAAATGCCTGAGTCGGGATTTCAACCCGAGTTTCTAAACTCTATACGTTTAGCGCTCTAACCATCTGAGCTACTCAGGAATCCTAACACCAAAATTTATTTTTCTTACATATATATATATATATATATATATATATATATATATATATACTTACTTACTTACTTACTTACTCACTGGCACTATCGAACCCGTAGGTTCATGGCCGCACGGACATAAGCTCTCCATACATCCCTATCCTGAGCTAATGCTTTCCAATCATTCCCTGTATAATCTACTTCCCTCAAATCATAGTTAATGTTGTTCTCCCACCTCGTTCTTGGTCTACCAACTGGGCGTTTTCCTTCTGGCTTTCCTACAAGAAGTTTTCCATGCACGTCTTTCATTCCCCATACGCGCAACATGTCCTGCCCATCGCAGTCTACGGGACTTAACTGTTCTTATTATATCTGGCTTCCTATAAAGACCATGTAGTTCATTGTTATGTAGTCTTCTCCATTCACCTGTCTGTTCATCTCTCTTTGGGTCCAAAAATTTTCCTAAGAAATTTATTCTCAAATACTCGTAATCTCCTTTCCTCCCTTAAAGTAAGAGTCCATGTTTCGCACCCATATAATATAACTGGTAGAATAATAGTTTTATATATTTTCAGCTTAACGTTTTTTGAAAGGAGTTGGGACATCAAAAGTCTCTGCAATGCATAATAGCATGCATTTCCAGAATTGAGCCTATGTTTAATTTCTTTGTGCATCTCATTCCTATTTGTGATTATTGTTCCTAGGTATTTGAATTCAGCCAATTCCTCAAAATTTCCCTCATTTGTCATTAGCTGTCCATTTCCATTATATAATGTATTTCTTCGTGTGACCATATATTTAGTTTTACTGATATTTACTTCCAGTCCTAATTTCTTAGTGTTACTCAATAGTGTGTGCGTGTTGGCCTTTAGTATCTCCTCGCTATTGGCCATATAGTATTCTTAATTTACACAGAGGTAGTGGAATATCGATCCAACTGCAAACTTGTGGCCACCATAACAAGTAAGCATATTTAAAGAGAATACTGAAAATATATAAAACTATTATTCTACCAGTTATGTTATATGGGTGCGAAACATGGACTCTTACTTTAAGGGAGGAAAGGAGATTACAAGTATTTGAGAATAAAGTACTTAGGAAAAATGTTGGACCAAAGAGAGATGAACAGACAGGTGAATGGAGAAGACTACTTAACAATGAACTACATGGTCTTTATAGGAAGCCAGATATAATAAGAACAGTTAAGTCTCGTAGACTGCGATGGGCAGGACATGTTGCTCGTTATGGGGAATGAAAGACTTGCATGGAAGCTCATTGTAGGAAAGCCAGAGGGGAAAAATACGACCCAGCCACGTTGTGTAGCCCAAGAATGAGGTGGGAGAATCACATTAACTATGATTTGAGGGAAGTACGATTATAAAGGGAATGATTGGAAAACATTAGATCGGGATAGGGATGTATGGAGAGCTTATGTCCGCGCGGCCATGAACCTTCGGGTTCGATAGTGCCAGTGAGTAAGTAAGTAAGTATGTACTTTATATCTGTAACGCTTGTATATTTAGATCTTATTACTATATTTTTGACGTTTAGCAATGAAGGCAAATATGACATGAAAAGAAATATAAATTCCTGAGTCGGGATTTGAGCCCTAGTTTCTAAACTCTGTACATTTAGCGCTCTAACATCTGAGCTACTCAGGAATCCTATAGAGACACACACACACACACACACACACACACACACACACACACACACACACACACACATATATATATATATATATATATATATATATATATGTTATAATTAAATCTTACAATTGAGCAATGCAAGCTTAATATGGTATGATAAGAAAAATAAATGCCTGGACGGGATTCGAACCTTGATCTCTAAGTCTGTACCTCAGCGTGATATCCATTACACTACCAGGCGAATCCAATTCAAACACTTATTTTTCTTATATATGTATTATACTCTCCATTATTACTAGATGTCGCGATAACATCGATAAAGCGTCCCTGCTATAAAGTAAAATAAATATTCTCTTTAATTGCTTACTTGATATAGTCAGCTACTAGATGGCAGTGAAGACAGTGTTCTCGCGACATCTAGCAATAATGGAGAGTATAATACATATATAAGAAAAATAAGTGTTTGAATTGGATTCGCCTGGTAGTGTAATGGATATCACGCTGAGGTACAGACTCAGAGATCCGGGTTCGAATCCCGTCCAGGCATTTATTTTTCTTATCATACCATATATATATATATATATGTGTGTATTCATTTTTTCAAAATGTTCGCTCTACAACACACAACTTTAATGGTGAATATTTAAGCAGATTACGTGTGCTTCCAGCTAATCATTTGATGTAATTACATCGTAAAATAAGTGATATTTAATGGAATGTATAAAATTATGCAACATTAATATGAAATATATTGGTCCTAGTTGCCTGATTCGTTAAAATTTTAATCTCTCTGTTCTTACACATACCGAGGAAAAAACATGTGATTACATAGAAATCTGGATTCTAATGATGACTAAGAAAAAGCTTCAGTTATATAGGCTAGCCACGGTGTATGAACCCAGACTTCTTAAATACGAAAATTTGAAATTCTTACCTGCTGCTCCTAAACTTGAAGAAGGCAACTGGTCGCGATTAAAAAAATGCTGTAAACCGGAGACCAAATCTAGGATATTGAGAACCTGAGTACCACGTTGTGCTTCTGGGGAGTATCTCATCTCCAATATAAGATGGTCACCATGATTGAAGTATTTACCTCCTCGAGGATAATACATAAGGCATTGTGAAAGTTTATTATTGTCCAGATAGTCTTGCCAACTTTTGTAAACACGAAATTTTCGATCGATGAACATATCCTCATTTGCTGAACCGGTTCCATGAACATTTGGGACACGTATAACTGGGATTTCTGTGATGTGATCGCCATACTTACAAGATACACATACAAATGACACCCACAGATTGTTTTCTTTCAGATGATCTTTTTCCAACTTCATTATGAGTTTGAACATATTGTCTATAAATTCCCGTTCTTCTTCATTGTAATTTATATCTTCATTTGTTTCATCGGGATTATTTGGACCACCAAAGAAAGCAAACCCAATATTTCCTTTGAGAATATGTTCATCTCTATTTATTTTATATTCGGGCCAATTGTGTTCATGGAACTGATTCCAGTAAAGCTCCTGTTTTTCTCTGATTGCATTTGGAACTTCCATCTCATTTGGATTTTGCAAAGATCTGTAATTAGATGAATCACATATTTAGAAAAATTATAGAACAAGTATCATAGTTTAATTATTTAGGTGTGTTAATAACAAACACTAAAAATCTAATAAAATAAGTAGGCTTAAAGAAATAAGCCGATAAAGCAACACAAATGTACATATAAAATTTAATTTGGGTGGACTAGTAGTCATGTTCCTTGCCTCTGGTCCTCAGAGTCGCGTGTTCAAACCCGGCCGGTGCCAATGGATTTTTTAGAATGGAAAAATCCAAGGAGCAAGTCCTCCGGGAGGAAATTTAAGCCGTGCGCTCCAGACCTGAAGATCTTCGGCTCGTAAAAGATCCTTAAACCTGAGGTCTCTAAGCAAAATTTACGGATCTCCTGCATCCTAATAATACTTTAGTTGCCTGTTATATGTCTCATTGGGTCGTTTGTTGACCGCATACCATTCATAACATCTGTAGGAAATAAGCGTAACTAAAGTAACTTGGTCTAGTAACTCCTAACAAAGGAGAGAGTAAGGCCCAACATTGGACTATTATGCCATTGTGTGTGTATATATATATATATATATATATATATATACACACACACACACACACATGCATACTAGAGAAGTAGCCAACAGGCATATCATTCCAAGTTCCACGTAGCCTTCAAATGAACATTGCTACGTTCCTTGGGTAATATAGAATCTCAGGCAGTTGGCCAGGATTATATTTCCTGCGGGTTGTTTGTTTATTTTCCCCCCCCCCCTCAACCGTAAGCCAACACCAGGAATTTCGAAACTGGAAACAAAATAAACAACATAATTAATAATAGCATTGTAGAAAAGGACACAATAAAGGCGTATATATAAACCAACTTGTAAAGATTGTAGAACTTTAACATAGGAAGAACCAGCAGAAGTTTTAATATTACATTTCCATCCATAGTAATTCTGCCCAAGGGCAGGTTGTTTCGCTGCAATCATAGCATTTTCATGCTATGATTTGTAGCTTTACTAGGGAATTATAAGTGTGGCAGGTTCCCGTTGCTCTCCACACCGGTGAATGATGATAATGATAAGGATGATGGTGATGACCTGACATTTGTCTTACAGGTGAGGAAAAATCCCATCCAGGAGCCTGTCCCTACCGGGAATCGAATCAGGGCCCGCTGCGTGACAAGGCAGCACGCTACCTCGAGACCATAACGATGGACTTCTAAAGAACATTTTTTAAATATGCAGATAGTAAATTCAGTTACACCAATCATACAGGGTAATTCATAATTCCTATTACAAACTTTGGGGGTTGTAGAGGGGACTAAGAAGATAAAGTTTCAATAATGAACCTATGTCTAGAAACGTGGCATTTCAATATAAAATAAGTTAGAAAATCTTAATACAATGAGCTGATACCGGGTGTCTTGTGTTTCAGAATAAGTATTACAGACTTCTAGGGGTTGTACTACAAGTGTGGTTCCAAGTGGCGACCCTGTTGTTCGATGCACAAAGTGTACCTGCGATGCATGTTTTCATACACACGCCCCACAAGACCTGATGCGTGCTCAGTAATTTCTGTTGCCTCCAGAATTCGTGCAAGATCTTCCTCCGACTCGACAGCTGTAATACAACCTCTAGAAGTCTGTAAATACTTATTCTGAAACACAAAACACACGATATCAGCCCATTATGTTTCGATCTTCAATCTTATTTTTCCTCGAAATTGTACGTTTCCGGACAAGGGTTTCTAATCAAAACTTTATCTACTTAGTTCCCTCTACATTCGCCAGAAGTTCGTGATAGGAATTATGAATCACCCTGTTTAATAAAGGAAGGACATCATATGTAGGATATAGACAACACCCTCACAATATTACACAGACTATTTAACTCATGCCACAAATGCTAGTCAATAACCAATCACGTTTCAATGAATGTTGTTTTACAACCAATGACACCTCACTCTTTATCGATTTCTCTTTATCAGCTCCTGCTTTGTGATAAAGAAAGCTCCTCCTTTTTAATGTTCTGAACAGGTCAAAGCATTATTTTTCTCCAACAAATACATTGAATATAGCAAATAATGAAAAGATCCTTGATTTTACTGAGTTGTTTACTGAGTTGTTTACTAAAAAAATAAATGAATATGTTGATTATGATATATAGTTTGATGTGTTTCATTATTTCTCCACTTGGGTGCACTCTTACAAATTTGCGATCTTATTTGGTAATAAATAATATGATCAAGCAGCAGTGAATGAACATAACCTCACATTTCTGATTTGTTTTCAAACATCGCCGTTTACATTAAATATATAAATATTTAAAATAACTGTAGTTAAACAATGATTTGTGAGTAAACAGCTTAATTTTATTCGTTAAATAGTCCTAACAAATGCCACTTTTGATTTCCAAATTCTCTAGATAAATTCACGACTCACGAAGTGAGGAGTGAATTTATCGATAATTTGGAAATCACTCGTGGCATCACTTACGAGAATGGTACCCAGCTAAGATAAACATGCTGGAAGAGTTGAGATTTTAAAGGAAGTTGACAACGGTTTGATTTTATACGAGAACGCGCCCAGTATACAAAACCGTATGTACACAATCATCACAAGTCAGTCAGTAGCTGGATGTTAGCTGGACAATAGCAAACAACTTTCTGCTAAGGATGAGACTTGTCCGAAGTCCTACAGTGTTTTAATTATTCCAACAGTTGAGGACACTGCAAAACAAGGTACAAATGTTTAATTTTATATTATAAATAGCGAATACCCGGCAAGCGCTGCTACGCCTACAATAATTGAAATATGTATTTTTATTGGTAGTTGAATAGGTTAAAATAGTGACCGGCTAATTAAATTGTCTGGTATACATGGCGGTTGCTAGAGTCAATTTTTAATTTCGGATTTCTCGTAAAACCCCACTTCTAATGACCGGATTTCGCCGATTTTTTGACATTATCTACCTCGATTTATTTTAATAGCATGTACAGAGTTTCGTTGTGAAACATCAAAAATTGCGACCGCTAGAGGGATTTTTAAATGTTCGTTGGAGTGAACTCTTACATCTAATAGTTTTAGAGAATAATGTGTGTGTATATATATATATATATATATATATATATATATATATATATATATATATATACATACACACATATATACATACTAGCTAATACCCGGCTTGCGCTGCTACTCCTAATTAAATGTTAAAGTGTTTTTACCACCAGCCGTGCGCTGTTATACTTGTCCGGGAATCTGCTTATCCCGATCTTCTAGACGAAAGACAAAAATGGTTATTGTGAGTTATCCGTAGAATATAAACATGTGCTGTCGGGGACCTTTTATAGAGTTTTTTTTAGATATTCAATTACATTAATTTGGTGTATTTGTCATGCTTTGGGCAGTGTTAGCCATTTAAGCCTCAACATAGGGACTTCATTTCACGTTTTTCACTATAAAGGGTGATTTTTAAGGGTGATGGGGTTGAATATTACGACTCTCTTATAGCCTATGTTCATTCCCGGAATCTCCATCTCATTCAGATGAACAGTATAGCAGAGCACGCTTGCCCAGGAATCTACTTATCCTGATCTTCTTGGCATCAATGAAAGACAAAAATGGTTATTGTGAGTTATCCGTAAAAGATAAACATATGCTGTCGCAGACTTTTGTAGAGTTTTTTGAGATATTCAATTCTGTGTACATTAATTTGGGGTATTTGTTATGGTTTAGGCAACGTAAGCCATTTAAGCGTCAAAATCGGGACATTATTTCACGTTTTTCACTACAAAGGGTGATTTTTAGGGGTGAAGGGTTTGAATATCAGAACTCTCTTATAGCCTATGTTCATCCCGGAAATCTCCTGAATATTTTGCAAAAAAACCATCAAAATCGGATCAACGGTATGGCCGCGCATAACATATGTACAAACAAACAAACAAACATTGATTTTTATATATTAGATATATTGATTAAAGTGTCACTTTACGTACCTGAAAACCTGTATAGGTATACAAATTTCATAACGATCGATCGACTAATTTTCGAGTTTTGCGAGTACAAACGAAATCAGGCTGATTTTCTAAAAGAGGCGTATGAAGATTTTTATCATCATCATCATCTGCATTTATGGATTAGGTCTGTTGACCCGTTCCGACTTCAGCCCATCTCTTTCTAGGTCTGCCCACATCTCGGGTGCCTTTAGGTTTGTATTTTGTTATTTGTTTTGGATATCCATCTTCATTCATTCTGTCTATGTGTTGCTTCCATTTTTGTCTATATGTATCCATTTTATCACTTACTGCAAATATTTCAAGTTCCTGTCTTATTTCTGTGTTCTTGATTCTGTCTTCCTTAGTGCACCCTTTAACAGATCTCAAAAATTTCATTTCTGCCGCCGTTATCCTACTTAGATTTTTTTTTATGTATCCAGGCTTCTAAACCATAGAGCAGTACCGGTACTGCCAACATTTTATACAATTTCAATTGGGTCTCTCTTGTTGTTTTGTTATTTAGTTATCGTTTTATCGTACCACATATTCCCTGAAATTTTGCTATTTTATTATTTATATCATTATCATAATTAAATGAAATGTCACATCCTAGATAATTGAGATGATTCACCTGTTCTATGATTTTGTTTCCTATTACTATTTTCGATCTGATTTGATTTTTCCCTTGGAATGCCATTACCTTAGTTTTTTTCTATGGATATTTTGAGATTATATTGTTCACATATATTATGTAGTTTAAAAATATTCCTTTGAAGTTCGTCTTCTGTATTTGCTATTATTACCTGGTCATCAGCGTATAATAATGTTTTCAAGTAGTGTGTTTTATCTAATTTTATTCCTTTATTTGTTTCTTCGTTCCATTTTTTTATTATATCATTGGTGTGTAGGTTAATAAAACTGGAGAGATACACTGCATCCTTGTTTAACTCCTTGATTAGTATGAATTTTATTTTTACTGACTTCATTTCTAGTTTTTATAACAAAATTTGTGTTCCAGTACAAACTCTTTATAGCTGATATTAAGTGTTTCGGAATTCCTTTTTCTTTTAAAATTGTCCAGAGTTTTCCTCTGTCTACTTTATCAAATGCCTTGACAAAATCAATAAAAGCTATGTGTGTTTCCTTGTTATATTCTCTTCTTTTGTTCATATTATCATTAATTCATTTTGCATCATTCTTCATCTCATCTCATGTTAGGAAAAATAGTTTTTTTGTCGCTCAGAGGTGTTGAAAATATGTGGATGCAGGGATCTAGTGGAGTGCCCACCATTCATTTTGCATCACTCTTCATCTCATCTCATGTTAGGAAAAATAGTTTGTTGTCGCTCAGAGGTGTTGAAAATATGTGGATGCAGGGATCTAGTGGAGTGCCCACCAGGATGCTGACTCATGACTCCGATCCTGAAAAATAAAAATGGGCAGAAGGGGCGAACAGGAAGTTGTAATCCCTCTTCGAGGCCACAGGCTCAACCCAAAATGGTGGTATGGCTCATGAGAGAAGAACCTGATGTGCCGAATCCAGAGAAGATGACCCACAATTCACATAAACCCGTAGACTAGACTTAAATCCATAATATACTGGGATAGCGCAATAGATCTTTCAGGTCGCAGTGCTCAGGGCAGGCTGCGGGCCCAGTCTGAATAAAGAACTAAATATTATAAACTTTTAACAGTTTAGATTATATAAGTTTTTATTTAAGTCTGACCTGTTATTTGATTGGTATGCTATGAATAGAGTGTGGATTTCTATGTAATTTCTCCTCGGTATGTATCAGTCTGAGAACTTTGCAATGTTAACGAATTTTGTTATCTACTAGGACTGCTGTATTACATTATTTCATGTTACATATTTTGGCTCAATAGTACATTTCCTTCATTTCCCATAGTACATTCATGCACTACTGTTACTTTACGTAATTCTTATGTCTTTCTAATGTCTTTATTAACATGTAATATTTTTTCTTGCGCGATAGTGCGTTTTCTCGTACTTACAGCAATGGCAACCATGATTGAAAGTTCAACTTCATACATTTCGGGGTTGCCAACCTAATTAACTATACTGTAATAAAATAACTACACTGTAATATTACATATTACAAACCACGCGTGGGAAGTAAAATTCACTGCGCTCTATGTATACTACGTACAATCCATCCATAGTAATTCTGCCCGAGGGTAGGTCTTTCACTGCAATCATAGCATTTTCATGCTATGCTTGCAGCTTTACTAGGGAATTGTAGGTGTGGTAGCTTCCCGTTGCTTTCCACACCGGTGAAGGATGATGATGTTGATGACCATATGATTTCGGATATCGTTTGGGCCTTAAAGTTTTCCTGACATTTGTCTTGCAGGCGAGGAAAAAACCCCGATAAAAACCTCACCCAGAAAAACTGCCCTGACCGGGGATGGAATCCGGGCCCACTGCGTGACAAGGCAGCACGCTACCTCGAGACACAGCGTTGGACCTACGTACAATATATATATATATAATCTCCTAAAGGTAGTGTTAATATACATTATATAAAACAAATCACTGCATTTTAAATGAACTGAACTTTATTTGAAACAATATAAAACAATAAATACATACTTGCCGCCATTTAATCACTGATTGGTCACGGCCTGTTGTAGTTTCAAGTAATAAACATTGTCCGCACTGTTAACGTTAGTCAGTTCTTTATAATGAACGCAAATATTTCCAACGAAGATGCTATATTTTACAATTATTCGTTATTTTGAAAACACCATCGTGCAAAAAATAATGTAAAACGCACGTTTGTGAAGTGTTTTACAGAATTTCGGAAATTAAAAACCTCGTTATCGATTGTTTTTAAGCATTTTCCTCCATTCTGTAAAAACCACTTCCGAACCTCGAACCATAATATACTATTAAATGTTTCTCAACAATACCTATAGGCCTATTATTATTTTACAATGTTTACGTATTTATTTATTTACGAGAAACACGGTAATATTACATTTTTAGACAATATTGTGATATTCACTATTTCCCTCCTCTTCCAATGTTACCACCATCAACTACCGGTAGTGTTAGGTAGCGCAGATCAGATTCTTCAGTAAATATATTTTTTTTTAATGCCCCCATTTTTTTTTTCATTTTAGACATTTCTGGTTTCTCTCCTGGCAATGGCGTATTTGTAACCCACTTCTGAGGTTGGGGCGCCTGGAAGGTGGGTTACGTTGCCCCGATGATATGATGGGTGATAATAATGATGCGCCAGGAGAGGCCCTAATCCTAGGCTTAATCTAAGATGAATATGAATGATGATTGCGATTGCCATATGATGTTCGGGGACCGTTTGGACCGTACAGTTTTCCTGACATTTGTCTTACAGGTGAGGAAAAACCCCGATAAAAACCTTACCCAGAAAAACTGTTCCGACCGGGCCCGCTGCGTGACAAGGCAGCACGCTACCTCGAGACCACAGCGGTGGAAAAATGTACAAGATAGAAAAGTCAGATAAAAAAAAACTATTAATGACATGAAATAAATGTATGTTGTCGAGACTGGAAGGTGGAGTTACGTTATCCCTATGATATGACAGGTGATAAATAATACGGAAGCACCAGGGAGAGTCCTTGAAACTACACTTAACCTATATTCCCGATCATGGCCGACCACTGGAATAATCTCCTTTAAGGAAAAATTCCTGTGAAATGGCCAGGAAACGAACTCGGGACACCTCATGAAGTGAATTCATAAATTCTGACTACGAGGCCGAGAATGATCAATTCCTTAGTCTCTAATAGAGAAAATATGCATGCAATTTATTTTGATAGATTTGGGAAATATAAAGTACTGTTTTTCCGCGGTTTGTATAAACACCTTTTTCTTCAACTTTTTAGTTACATAAAAACATTTAAACATCTGTAATCGCTTGAGAAAATGGTGAAATTCATGTTCCGCCATTAGAATAAATAAATTAATGTAATTGAACATTTTTAATGTCTGTTTGTAACTTTATAGGCCTATTACATATTTTGCGATTTTTTTACATATTTAAGTACGTGTTTCATAGGATAATAGTACATAAAAATTCGGTCTCTAATTATGAAAGACACGCTGTATTTCAGAACCATTGTCAAACAAAAATCATGTAGTATTACAGTACCGATAAATATGGACAAAATATCTGTGTTTATGCACAGTGGAGGGCATCAAAACATCTAGAGAATGTAAACAATGGATGGTAACGCTTTAGTTGACCTAGGTCTGAAATAAATCTATGTTCATTTCTTCTCTTGTTTACTTTTAGACTTTGATGCAAGAACGAATTAAATACCATGTGACTATAGAATTATGTCGTTGCCAAAAACTGTTACTCTTTGCTCTAATCTTGGAATGCTCTACGAAAACATTCTAAACTTTTTTTTTTTTACTAATCTGCCCTTTTCTTAAATAAAATGTAGGCCAATGCATAAAATTCCTTATTAGAGTAACTATTTTTCGCATAAACCATAAAAAACGATAAAAATATTTTTACGCGAATTGATATATTGACGCCTTCATGTACTTGTATGCCGTGCCCCCTGGATCTTAGTTTTCCGCATTCAAGCGACAAGTTCAATTTGCCGCGGCCCTTTGCTTATTGTGCGAAAAGGGCGAAATTATAAGGATATTCATAAAAATAAAATATCAGCTTGAGAAGTTTCAGGAAATACAGTGTTTTTCATAAGTAATGCCACGAGTGATTTCCAATTTATCTAGAGAATTTGGAAATCAAGAGTGGCATTTGTTAGGACTATCTAACGAATAAAATCAACCTGTTTACTCATAAATCATTATTTAAATATAGTTATTTAAAAATATTTATATATTTAATTTATACGGTGATGTTTGAAAACGAATGAGAAACGTTTGTTATGTTTCACTTGTTCATCACTGCAACCAGATCATATTATTTATTGCCAAAGGATGGCAATATTCTAAGAATGCACCCTTGTGGAGAAAAAAATAAAACGCATCAAACTGTTTATAACCAACATTATAGGTTATTTATTAATTTCTGATGTCCTATGACGAATTATATTTTTCTGAAACGTTATTACCTGTGAAATAATACGTTTAAGGAAGTGCAAACAGTGGTTTATTATTTTTGTGCTATAATACATTGCTAAAAATATATTTTATATTATATCCCGCAAGCACTATCTGGTTACATTCGTGAACTATATATACAATCTGGTAGCCCCTTGCACTCTAGAATTCTTACATCTTAATATATAGATTGTTATATTCAACATATTTCTTATAGAGTCAGTCACTGCAAAATAATGGTCTGATCTATTCAGAATGTTAAAAAAGGAGGAGATTGATTTTAAATTGATAAAATTAAATTGATAAAATCGAGATGAACAACGACTGTGATTGGTTGTAATTCAAAATTCATTGAAATGTGATTGGTCATTAACTCCCATTTGGGGCATGAGTTAAATAGTCAAGGTAAAATGTAAAATTAATGCGAATAATTAATTTGTCTGTTAAGAACTGATACAATTAATATAATTCTAGTATATTTAATCATATCACTAGCAACTTTACGTAATTTATTGACAATTTAGAAATATTTTTAATGAACTTTGAAATAAAATTAAAACGGAATTAAAGCGACAGCGCTGGTAATATTTTTCGAAAAAATGTGAAAATTATTTTTCTTTCCGCAAAATTAAAAAAAAAATATCGAAAATAGAGTGGCTCTACCCATTGATTGATCTTTCGAATTATGGCATTGACATTTGGCATTTATCCGTACACTCGTTCAATGGTGCTAGGTCTCAAATCTGATCGTTAGCTCCCGAAATCTTTGCCTCCACGCATTTTTTTTTTTTTTTTGTGTGGCCAGTTTCCAGTTTTGGCATTGAAGCATGTTGCCAGCATTTCTCTTAATTCATTCTTCCAATTTCCATTTAGATATTCGGCATTTATATTACACTTTTCCCGTTTTTGGTTTACTTCGTTGATGGCTCGCACAATAAATGAAACTCGAGGAATAGAGGGAGAATTTACATGCAACGTACAGTACATTACAGTATAATATCTTTCGTGATTGCGAGAAATAGTATATTACGATGCGAGGTTGGGAAGTGGTTTTTACAGAATCGAGGAAAAAAGTTTAAAAACCGAACGATAGCCAGGTTTTTAATTTCCGAGATTCTGTAAAACACTTCACAAACGTGTGTAGTACATTATTTTTTGCGCGATGGTGTTTTCCGATTCCGATTGAGGGTCTTTCCACTTTTCAGCGGTTGCCCTTTTACCAGCCGGCTGCTGGCCCTTCACATCCACGTGTGTCAATCACAGAGTGTAGGGGTGACATGTGGTTAGCATGTCGAGTCTCCCAGCCGTTATAGCTGGTTCCTCAACCTGGAGTCGCTACTTATTGTAGCTACCCAATTGCCTCACGATGCTGGGTGGGCACCGGTCCCATACTGGCCGAAATACCATGAGAAAGTTCTTCCCCCATGGAGACTCGAACCAGCGCAAGTCCCGTAGCTCTGCGCAAAAAAGCTTCCTACCTTAACCGCTCGGCTACGGCGCGGGGCGCGATGGTATTTTCAAAATAATAAATAATAGCAAAATAATAACATCTTTGTTGGAAATATTTGCGTTCATTATAAATAATTGACTAACGTTAACAATGTGGGCAATGCTTATTAGTTGAAACAACAAGAGGCCTTGATAACATGGCCGCAAGTAGCCTTCGTATTTATTGTTTTATATTGTTTCAAATAAAGTTCTGTTCATTTAAAATGCAGTGATTTGTTTAGTGTAATGTATATTAACACTGTCTTTTCGATATTTTCTGTATATACATTGTACGTAGTATACATGGAGGGCAGTGGTTTTACTTCCCGCACGTGGTTGTAAATATAATATTACAGTATATTTATTTAGGTTGGCAACCCCGAAATGTAGGAAGTTGATCTTTCAATTACGGTCACAATTGCTGGTAATTACGACAAAACGCACTATCGCGCAAAATAATTTTTGTCCCCGAGTGTGGACTCCTATAGCGAGCAAGTTATCCAGTGAATGTACAATACTCCCTATAAAAGTCAAAAGTATATTGATGTGTCCGTGCTGTTCCTGAGCGGTTTAAGGCATGATGTGTTAGTGCAGAGTTACAGGACTGATTCGAGGTGGATGACCTTTTTTTTATGGAATTCGACCAGTATGGGACCGGTGCCTCCCCCAGCATCTTGTGAAATTTGGGTAGCTACAATAAGTAACGGCACCAAGTTGACGTGCTGATCACATGTCACTTGTATACAGGCTACATGATCGTCCATACAGTATTTGTAAATAGTAAGGCCAGCAGCCGACTGGTAGCCAAGGACTTTCTAGGCCTTTCGCGTCATGGAGAAAGAAAGTGTTACTGAGGCGAGTATAGTCACTTCCTGTAAATGGATAATAGAAAACATAAACCAATTATATATTTATTATATTAACTCCAATTAAGGATATAAATCATGCACAATGGTGCATTCAGGTTAAAAAAAAATATATGGCGTGACAGGCCTACAAGGCGCTTGGTCTACGAGTTTGTTGTTGGCCTCACATCCATACGTGTTAATCACAGAGGTGGACGATCATCTTGCCAGTACAGGGGTTATATGTGGTCAGCGTTTCGGATCCTCAGCCGTATCAACAAGGTTTCTCAACCTAAAGCCGCTACAAAATTGTAGCTTCCCAAGTCCCTCACGATCTGCTAGACAGTTCTCCCGGCTAAGTCCAAGGGACTCATGAACAAACTGTGGGGTCACCAGGAGATGAGCACCTGGATGCACTAAAGCTCACACTGCGGGGTTTGAGGATTCAAGCCCTAGCCGGTCTCACAACGTCTGCAGGTTGCGTCCCTGGAAGTAGAACAGGTGAACGGTCGGTGGATCTGCGACAGCAGTCCTCCCGGCTAGGCTCGAAGAGCCCGTGGGCCAACTGTGGGGTCGTCAGGAATGAGCGACCTGACGTACTATGTAGCTCAGCAATTTCCCTGAAGTTGCGACTCCAACACCTTCTCCCTGAGGTGTTGGTTTTAAGCCGATAACTCTTGAACGTGGACGCGATTAGATAGGAGGACAAGATACTGGGACTTGGGAGTATGGTCTTTGACCGAGGTATCCCAAGGGATGGCCCCAGATGGCCCAGATGTATTGGCGCTGTCTCATATTGGAAGAAATTGGATGACAAAATTCTTCCCCTCATGGGGACTCGAACCAGCGAAAGTTTCTTACCTCTGCACCTAGGCATCGTGTCTTAATCCGGTCGGGACAATGCATTCAGGTAAATATGCTATTTCCTTGCAAAACATATTAATTGACAATGTAAATATTGTTATTCGTGTCAAAACTGTAATGCGCATGTACATGTTTATACATGCACTTGAACAGTGACGTCGCTTGCGGAAAGTATGAAATGTAAACATGCAGGGTGTCCAAACGGAGGAGCCATTTAATCTCTGGCGGCCGTATTTATTCACATATACAGTGTGTTGCAAAGAAACATCGACAACAGAGGTGAGGTAGTATATTGAAACATGTTTCATATCTAATGGCTTTATATATTTTGGACATATTTCTTCATTGTGAAGATTAAATTCTTTAGTGCTGATAATGTATATATATTCCAGACAGTAGCAGCATTGCTCAACTCCCACAACGTTGAAAATAATGCATTAATCTTAAAAATCATTGTATGTACTGAGATTAGATACAGTACAATATCTTATATTTTTCTTGAGTGGGTGTTTATCAATATCTCAGGCTTACAGAATGGTGTTTCTCATATAATTTATCATATGTGTACTATTATTATCATTGTTATTTGTATTATTGTTATTATCATTGTATAACATGTTGTTTGTACATTAAATTTACATTGCTTGCAACATAACATTTAATATATTTTTAACTCTTCATAGTTAGTATAGTGTATATTGTCCACCGCTGTGGTCTCGAGGTAGCGTGCTGCCTTGTCACGCAGCGGGACCGGGTTCGATCCCGGTCGGGGCAGTTTTTCTGGGTGAGGATTTCATCGGGGTTTTTCCTCAACTGTAAGACAAATGTCAGGAAACTTTAAGGCCCAAACGGTCCCCGAAATCATATGGCCATCATCATCACCATCATCCTTTACCGGTGTGGAAAGCAACGGGAAGCTACCACACCTACACAATTCCCTAGTAAAGCTGCAAGCATAGCATGAAAATGCTATGATTGCAGTGAAGGACCTGCCTTCGGGCAGAATTACTATGAATATATAATAGGATTTACTATTACAAAAGTTTAAGGCAAGGTTGCAGTTTATCTCCAACTCTATTTAAAATTTATCTCGAAAGAGTACTAAGAGACTGGTGGAAGAAATGCCAAAAAAATGGGCATACCCATCCAAAATACACATGTATATTAACTAATTTTGCAGATGACCAGGTATTAATAGCACAAGACCACAATGACGTAGAATATATGGCTAAAAAACTAAAAGAAGAATATGAAAAATGGGGACTTTATATAAACATTGAGAAAATTAAATACCTGTGTATAGGAGAAGAAATGGAAAATATAATTTTCAACAATGGAAAAGAACTAAAACGTAATATTGAATGCACTTATTTAGGAACAAAATTAGACCATTCAGGCGATAACACAGTGGCAATTAAAAATAGAATCGCACAAACAAAACAAGCAAAAAATGCTTTAAACTCTGTTTGGTGGAGCAAAAATATTACAAAAAATAGAAAATTACAAATATATCAAACCATAATTCAGAGCATTTTAACATATGGTGCTGAAGTCTGGCAAATTCCTACCAAGGAAATGAAAAGAATTTTAAGTACAGAAATGGATGTTTTAAGAAGATCAGCTGGAAAATCTAGAATGGATATAATACGAAATAAAGAAATAAGGGAATTTATGGGTGTACAAGAGGAGCCGGACATCATAGACATTATAGAAAAGAAAAGATTACAATGGTATGGCCATGTCAAAAGAATGCCAGAGCAAATATTGCCTAAAATTGTTATGGAATGGATCCCAATGGAAAGGAGGAAGACCGAAGAAAACTTGGATAGGAGGGGTACAAGCAGCTATGAATATCAGAGGATTGGAGGAAGATCAATGTATGATCAGAGAGGAATGGCGTTTGGTTTCCGGAAGACGGTGGCAGGTGACATGATACCGGCTGATGATGATGATATATAATAACAAAATTAATTTGTAATCATGATAAAATTCGACTGAAGAAGGTACAAAGTACTGAAACAGTTGTATCGAATTTTTATTTTAATAAATATGAAAATCATATAACTGTTAAGTTTTATTTTTATCTAAGATAAAAATGGATTTTAATCAAGTAAACGCCAAATCAATTGATGCTATCTATATTGTCAAATATTTATTTGTATTTGTGCTGGTTGAATGGAAGAGAAGGCCTTATGTCCTTAATTCTTCCAGAATAAATAAAACATTATTATTATTATTATTATTATTATTATTATTATGTTATTAATTTTGTAAGAAGAATATTATGTAAAATAACAAATAAATCGAGGTAGTTAGTTAAAATTTAATGCTATCTTTAAAACCAGTGACCAAATTTAGGTTGAGGGATCATTTAGGCCCCATATCTCTCTATCTGGGGCGAAAAAGATATCCCTGAAAAAATTCATAGTTAAAATAAAAGTTTGTGAATTATCAAGTTATGAAATAATCCCTTGTACAAAAAAGCACCAGATTACATTTATATAACACTTTGGCTAGACCAGTGTTGACGTATGGTAGTGAAGCATGGACACTAAAAAGACAACATGAAAGCAGAATAACGGTTTGTGAAATGAGATTCATGCGCAGAACTGCGGTTTACACCAGATAGGATCGGAAAAGGAACACCGATATTTTAAAAGAATTGAAGACTATGCCAATTTTGGAATATATTAAACAGTACCAACTAAATTGGAAACACCATCTTGAAAGAATGAGTTCAAATCGGGTCCCCAAAGCTGTTTATAATTATATACCAAGAGGACGAAGATCTCTGGGCCGGCCTATGAAACGCTGGAGGGAAAATTTTCCCCAAAGCTGTTTATAATTATATACCAAGAGGACGAAGATCTCTGGGCCGGCCTATGAAACGCTGGAGGGAAAATTTTCTTTAGGATCGTAGCAGGCCTTGGCCTAATACTTCGAAGGAAGAAGAACTTTTTTTGCGATTCATTCTCAACTTTTAATTTAAAATATTGGAAGTATGATTTTACATATTATTTGATATGCTGCTTTACGACCGAAATTCAGCTGAGATCAGAATTTCGATATGAATTCATTAAACACTTTCAATTCGTGTATATTTTTGTTCAATGCTACCATGCCTTATGAAATTTCTGGTATTCTTTCTTGGCATTGGAGGAATTGTAACTAAAATCTGAGGTTGGGACGCCTGGAAGGCTGAGTTACTCCAGAGAAATTATTGGGGGGTAATGATGCACCAAATACACCTAAACTTAACCTAAATTCTAGAACATTGGTGATCACAGGAATAATTTCCTTTGAGGAAAACTTCCTCTGGTCTGAGGGGGATCATTTCGGGCACCTAATGAAATATTGTGATCAATTCTGACCACAAGACCATGAGACTGGTCAGTTTTTGTAACGTATATTATTGTACTTCGTATACTGTCGAATCTAATTAGTCTACTTTTAACAATTGAGTATCGATATGTATGTATTCAGTAACCAATGTAAAAACAAATCCCTTTCCTAAAATCAACTCAGAACGAGTGGGACTGACTATGTACGAAGTAGAACTTGGTACATGAACTGCTCAAGTTAAAATTGTGCAAATATATCTGAGTAATCGGTCGTAATTAGCTATTGATTTAAAATGCGTAGGCCTTTCGGACTGAAGTCCATCATCAGTTTATTCAGTACTACGGCTTGTGAGGATTTTATAGTGGGTGGCTGAGGTCGATGGGCGTATGTTCGTTTAGCAATTTTTCATTTCAGGCCTCTTTTATACACAAGGTCGAATTACCCTTTGACTTATAGATTCATCAGATATTCTTGATTCGCTGATTTGGAAAGCGCAATTCCTCAATAATTTTTTTTTTAGAAATAACATTTTTTAATTTGTAATATTTAATTTGTGTTTTTTGGGGCACGCCCGTAGCGTAGTGGTTAAGGCACTGAGCTACAAGCCGGAGGGTCGAGGGTTCAAGTCCCGTTGGGGTCAGGATTTTTAAACTGACCAAAACCCTCTGGCGGCACCATGGCCCTGGGGTCGACTCAGCCTCTAACGGAAATGAGTACCAGACGATTGTTCTGGGGGTAAAGGCGGCCGTCACGCAGGGCTGACACCCGGCTGACATAAAGTGCCGATTGTCTAGAAAAAGTGGGAGCCTTAACCTCCTACTACCCCAAGGGCCTCCGGGCCTGTTGTGGGATCACTTTACTTACTTTTTAGTTATATTTTTACAAAATACAAAAATAAATAAATAAAATGTGCTACGTTTTGTCAGCTACAGCAACCTGTTAATTTAAGAAGTTTTATTTATATTATATATCCGAATAGCAATTGAATTAACGATCATGTATGTATGTATATATATATATATATATATATATAATTTGTAGAAAGCAAAATTTGAATTTATGTGGGCACTGATTTCGTTCAAATGCCTTATTAATACGTTTAAGTGTTACTGAGAAATGTGATTTGTCAATTTTGTAAACATGAATGTGACTATAATTTCGATTTCTTTCCAAAATGTTAATTTTATTGTTATCGTATACTTTATGTATTATTGAAAGTAAGTTATTAATTATGAGAACAAGAGGACTGGAGGACATGGAGTGGATGGATAGTGACGAGTGGAGAAGAGAAATAAAACTTTAGGCACAGAAAGATGTGTAAATATGTCCACCGCTGTGGTTCGGGATAGCGTGCTGCCTTGTCACGCAGCGGGCCCGGGTTTGATGCCCGGTCGGGAGTTTTCTGAGTGAGGTTTTTATCGGGGTTTTTCCTCACCTGTAAGACAAATGTCAGGAAATCTTTAAGGCCCAAACGGTCCCCAAAATCATATGGTCATCGCAATAATCATCATTCATATTCATATTAAGTTTAGGATTAGGGACTCTCCTGGCGCACCTTTATCATCATCATCATCACCCATCATATCATCGGGGCAACGTAACCCCTCTTTCATGTTAATTTACAGAATGTTTTGTTTATGTATCAAACCGCTGTGGCCTCGAGATAGCGTGCTGCCTTGTCACACAGCGGCCCGGGTTCGATTCCCGGTCGGGACAGGCTCCTGGGTGAGGTTTTTTCGGGGTTTTCCCCCACCTGTAAGACAAATGTTGGGAAGCTTAGGACCCAACGGTCCCCGAAAATCATCCGGCGATCATCACTATCCTTATCATTATCATCATCCTTCACCGGTGTGGAAAACAACGGGATGCTACCACACCTATAATTCCCTAGTAAAGCTGCAAAGCATAGCATGAGCATGTTATGATTGCAGTGATGACTTGCCCTCGGGCAGAATTACTGTGGAATAGAATGTATTAAATGTACACTTGATCCTATACCTTTGTCTATATACAGTACACATCACTTCCTTAAAGTCTTCTAATGCCATTCATTGCACTTTTCGTACTTCGGGTTCCGCGGTGGATGGATAGATGTCATTAATTGGTCTGTTCTTAATTTACGCAGCATTTTGACACACCACTTTACTTACATGATGTATTATCACATTGTGTATAGAGAGGTATATGTTTGTGGAGTGTAAACATGTGTTGTACGAGGGATGATGATGAAGTGAGAGTTAAGACGAAACCCGGTGCCGGCACTTAGCTTACTCCGGTAGGAAAAGCACCAAGGAGACCGCCAGGCTGAACGTTCCCATCAACAGTACCGGATGCCTTCTCAATATGTGTACTGGGGAAGGATTTGCAATTTAAATGCAGGAATCTGGTCCACTACCTAGCGATAAATTAATTGCACACCATCACCCGTTCTGATCCCGAGATTGAAAATTTTGCAACTAAATTAATTTAATTAATTTTACAATGTCCGTAGCGAAGTATGGACGTTGAAACAGAAGGATATACAGAGACTTAGATCTGCTGAAATTAGATACCTTCGGAGGACTGCAGGATACACACTACTAGATCACAAAAAAAATGACATCTTAGAATAATTACACATGGAACCTTTAGAAAACAAAATTTCTGATTATAAGTCAAGATGGATGCAACATGTTCATCGAATGGAAGATCACAGAATACCCAAACAAATGTTAAGATATCAACCTGCAGGAAGAAGAAGACCAGGACGTCCACTCAAAAGACTTTTGGATGGTGTTTCTCTTGAGGCCGAAACAGGTCAACAAATGGCCTAAATTCGTGAATGTACTATGATGATGATGATAATTTTACAATTACTTCCTACTTCTGGAAATGCATACTATTATGAATACAGGGATTGTTGTCCCAACTTCTTTAAAAAAAGTTAATCTGAAGATATATAAAACAGTTATTCTACCAGTTATATTATACGGATGCCGAATATGAACGCTTACTTTAAGGGAGGAAAGGAGATTACGAGTATATGAGAATAAAGTTCTTAGGAAAAAAAAAATAACCAAAGAGAGATGAACAAACAGATGAATGGAGAAAACTACATAACAGTGAACTACCTAGTATTTATAAGAAGCAAGATGTAATAACAGTTGAGTCTTATAGAGTGCGATGTCAGGACATGTGGCACGAATGGGGAATGAAACAAGTGCATTGAAACTTCATGCAGGAAAACCAGAGAAAGGCACCCAGTTGGTAGACGAAGAATGAGGTGGGAGAATAAAGATTAACCATGATTTTGAAGGAAGTAGATTATACAGAGGATGATTGGTGCATTAAAATTCAGGTTAGGGTTGTGTGATAGCTTATGTCTGCTCTACCATGGAGCTATGGTTTCGATAGTGCCAGTGAGTTAGTTAGTTTTTATTTCCGTACAATTACTGGAATTGGCCGCGGTGGACTAGTGATTATACTCCTTGCCTCTAGTCCCGAAGGTCGCGGGTTCAAACCCGGCCGGGGTCGATGATTTTTGAGGATGGAAAAATCCAAGGAACAAGTCATCCGGGAGGGACTTTAAGCCGTGGGGTCCCGAATCTGAAGATTTTCAGCCCCGTAAAAGATCCTTAAGCCTGAATGAAAAGGCCTCTAAGCAAAATTTACCTAATTTTTCCCGTCCTAGTTCTACCTTGGTTTCCTAGATGTCAGTATGAGGCGGAACGCTGACCACGGACAACTCAAATGACATCTATACGAAAACAACTGTAACTAAATTAGTATGATTCCAAATTCTTTCCTGTAGGGGGATAGCGCCTAAATCTCTGTTAAGGGAAACATGGGCTTACAAGAAGATACAATTACTGGAAACTGACCCAAACCTTTGGCGGCACTATGACCCTGGGATCGACTCAGCCTCTAATTGAAACGAGTACCAGACGCTTGTTCTGGGGGTAAAGGCTGCCGTCACGCATGGCTGACAACCCGGCTGACATAGAGTTCCGATTATCCAGAAAAAGTGGGAGCCTTAACTTCCTACTACCCCAAGGGCCTCTTTAGGCCTGTAGTGGGATCACTTTAGCTTATATGCAATTACTCATCCGTCGAATTAGTGCGTAGATTGAAAATAGTTGACATTAACGTCATCTGTCCGCATATCATGGAAGCAGGAAGCACGAAAGATACAATAGAGGTCATTGGAACACTCTCCCACACACACTCACACTTACTTGATAGTTGATATGTCTACGGCTATAACTTTTCTTGATTTTGAAGTTATTTTGTAGTGTTAAAAACAGTTACTTTTTACATTATGTTAATTTAGATTGTAAAAGTATCTACTGTTGTTGCAAAATATCACTCCTGCAGGCTATAATCACAGCTGACTTTACTTCCTCCAAACGAACGTGCGGTTTATCTCCCACTTGAGAGTGTCAGTGCTGCCAATCGCTGAAGAATTTATTTTCCTTTACTTTTTTTTGCGCGATAGTGCGTTTTGTCGTACTTACAGCAATGACGACCATGATTGAAAGTTCAACTCCCTATTTCGCGGTTGCGAACGTAAAATAACTATACTGTAATATTACATTTTACAAACACGTGTGTGGAAAGTAAAGCCAATGCCCTCTATGTATACTACATAGGCCTACAGTGTATATACAAAAAAATACCCAAAAAGTAGTATTAATATACATTATACGAAACAAATCACTGCATTTTAAATGAACTTAACTTTATTTTAAACAATATAAAGCAATAAATACGTAATATCCGCTATTTTATCACTAATTTGGTTCACGGCCTCCTGTTGTTTCAACTAATAAACATTGCCCACACTGTTGACGTCAGTCAGTAGTTTAGAATGAACGCAAATATTTCACAATGAAGATGCTATTATTTTACTATTATTTATTATTTTGAAAACACCTTCGCGCAAAAAAAAATTACAATCGCACGTTTGTGAAGTGTTTTACAGAATCTGGGAAATTAAAAACCTCGCTGTCGCTCGGTTTTTAAACATTTTCCTCAATGCTATAAAAATCACCTCGCAACCTCGTGTTGTAATGTAGCCTACTATTATTGCTACATGGTTAAGTCCCATTAACTACAAATGTCCTCTTGTGGCCTATATCAGTTTTCATTGTTGCACGACCATAGCCCTATGTTACTTTGAAAAACTCATATATTATATCTGAAGAAAACAATGTAACTATGAGTTTGTTGGAAGATGATTTTAAGCAACCTACTAATTGTGAACATGCACGCGCGCGCGCGCGCGCACACACACACACACACACACACACACACACACACACACACACACACATATATATATATATATATATATATATATATATATATATACACACACACACATACTCTCTTTCTTAAAATAACTGAACCTGGACGAGTCCATTATCATGGCATGATCCATCCTGTTCAGCAGATGCTTAGAAATGTAATCGAATGCTGGTGACATTGATTGCTTGTAATACATATACATGATTATGATAGCCGGATGGCATTTGTGGCCTCTTTGGGTTTTAAAGTTTTCTGAAATTTGTTTTTCAGGAGACACAGAGATAAAAAAAGAGAGAGAGAGAGAGAGCGCGCGAGAGAGAGAAAGAGAGAGATAGAATAACCTCGCACAAGAAAAGTGTGCTGACCGGGATCGAACGTTGGTCCGGTGTGTTTGAAAGCGAAGTCATTATTCCCATACCACATTTGTTGAGATTTAAGAAAAATGTTCACGTATTAAATGAACACTTAGGTTATTTAGTATTGAAGTGGGATGAGTTGGCTACACTGATATTATTTGTAAGCATGTATATTCTTGAATAGTCAGCTGTTGCTTTGTATTCTTGTATAATCTTGAATACTGCCATGTTTGTGTCTTTATATGACACTAGGTCATGTTATCAACCGATTCTTCATACTAAATGGACAATTATTTTCCTTGTAAGCACTTATCTACGGTGTTATCACGTTTATTAAACATGTTTGAATATCGGTACTTCGTAATAAAGATAATGTAATAATAATAATAATAATAATAATAATAATAATAATAAATCAAATTGAACATAATTTCTGAGGATAAATGGATATCTTATTTCAAACGTCTATGGACAGAACAATCAGATGATGCAATAAACTTATCATTAATTGACGAAAATATAGATCCAATTTCTTTCGAAGAATTAATAACTGTCATCAATCATTGTAAAAACAAAAAAACTCCTGGCATTGATAATATTAATAATTAACTAATAAAATATGGCTCTATTCAACTAAAACAACGTATCTTAGATTTATTGAATATATGCTGGAAGACTGGCCATATCCCAGAAGAATGGAAGACGGCCAAAATATATCCTATTTATAAAAAAAGGAGATCGTCATGATCGTGAAAATTACAGAGGCATAAATATCTTGGGTACCTGTTATAAAATGTATGCAACTTTATTGAAAAATCGTTTAAATGTAATTATGGAAAGTATTTATTCTAGAAGCCCAGAATGGATCCAGGAAAGGCAGATCCTGTTCAGATTGCATTTTCACTATCAATCAAATAATTGAGAAACATAGAGAATATAATCTACCAACTTTTATGGCATTTATAGATCTTGAAAAGGCATTTGACAAAGTTAACAGAAATAAATTGTGGAATATAATGAAAGAGAAATGAGTACCTCAGCACCTAATAACTTCAATAAAAAAACTATATGTAGAAAATAAAATAGCAATAGAAACTGGAGGCAAAAATAAAAACAATATAACAGCAACAATAAATAAAGGTGTAAGACAGGGATGTCTACTTTCATCCTCCCTTTTTAATATTTATATTGACGATATATATAATTGGCAGATAAATTTGGACTCACGTTTCAAAATAAGAAATAAGATGTTAGATACCTTACTTTTTGCAGACGACCAAGTTCTAATATCTAGTTCAGAGGATGGTCTACAGAAATCACTCTTTCAGTTAAATAACATTATACAGAAATATGATTTCAAAATATCAATAAGTAAAACGAAAATACTAGCTTTTAAGGGATCAGATACCGTTAAGAGCTAAAATAATTCTGGAGGGGAAACCCATTGAACAAGTGAACCATTTTAAATACCTGGGTTATGAAATCTCCTATTTTAAAAATGAAGATCTATTTAACAAACTTAATAAATTTAATTATATATGTGGAACAATCAAAAGGATATTTAAAAGCACAGGAAAATAAACAAAACTAAAATTTTATAAAGTAGTGGCAGTCCCCTTACTATTGTATGGTAGTGAATTTTGGGTTTTAACTAAAAGAGAAGAGAAGATCATAGAAGCAGCTGAAATGAGATTTCTGAGAAGTGTGGCTGGTTGCAAACTTTTAGATAAGAGAAGAAGTGAAGATATTAGAAATGAGCTAAATATCTTTAAACTCTTAGAATAAAAGAATCTAGAAAAAACTGGAAAGAACATGTTCAAAGAATGGAAGATGATCGCATTCCCAAAATTATACTTAAATACAAACCAGGAATGTTGGTAGACCGAAGAAGAGATGGATCAAACTTTTGAATGAGAATCTATGAGAGCGGAACAAGCCACATGGACTTAACCCGTGATTGTTGATGATGATGAATAACAATAAAAATAATTATAATAATATTTTTTATTAGGAATATTCCACAATAGTGGTTCTGCTTCAACCCAAAGTGATTTGTCGCTAGAGGTTTTCTCTCTAAAGCATTTTCTTTTCTCACATCTCTAGCTTTCATACTTTTTGTTCACTCCATCTATCCAACGTAATAATAAATAATAATAATAATAATAAAGATCATCATCATCATCCGGTATCATGGCAGCTGCCGCCGTCTTCTGGAAACCAAACGCCATTCCTCTCTGTCAACCCATTGATCTTCCTGCAATCCTCTGATATTCATAGCTGCTTGTACCCCTTCTATCCAAGTTTTTTTCGGTCTTCCTCTCTTCCTCCTTTCTATTGGGATCCATTCCATAACAATTTTAGGCAATCTTTGCTCTGGCATTCTTTTGACATGGCCATACCACTGTAATCTTTTCTTTTCTATAATGTCTATGACGTCCGGCTCCTCTTGTACACCCATAATTTCCCTTATTTATTTATTTCGTATTCTATCCATTCAAGATTTTCCAGCTGATCTTCTTAAAACATCCATTTCTGTACCTAAAAATTCTTTTCGTTTCCCTGGTAGGGATTTGCCAGACTTCAGCACCATATGTTAAAATGCTCTGAATTATGGTTTGATATTTTTTTGTAATATTTTTACTCCCCCAAACAGAGTTAAAAACATTTATTGCTTGTTTTGTTTGTGCGATTCAATTTTTAATTTCCACTGTGTTATCGCCTGAATGGCCTAATTTTGTTCTTAAATAAGTGCGTTCAATACTAGGTCTTAGTTCTTCTCCATTGTTGAAATTTATATTTTCCATTTCTTCTCCTATACACAGGTATTTAGTTTTCTCAATGTTTATATAAAGTCGTTTAATATAATAATAATAATAATAATAATAATAATAATAATAATAATAATAATAACAATAATAATAATATATGTACCGGCCGGGGTCGATGGATTTTTAGGGTGGGAAAAATCCAAGAGACAAGTCCTCATTGAGGGACTTCAAGCTGTAGGTCTCGTCTCTGAATAAAAGTGCCTCTGTGCAAAATTTAACCGAACTTCAATCGTCCAAGTAATAATTTAGTTGCCTACTAGATGTCTCATTGTGCATATGTGTTAACATATTACTCGTTGAAATCTGTAGGTAAATAAGCGTAACTAAATTAGCCTGCCACCTAGGAGCACCTTTGTCCACACGTGGGACGTGTGGGGTATGTATACACAGTGTTCTGCCCAAGAGCAGGTCTTTCACTGCAAACTAATCATTATCCAATCTTTCCTTAACTCAGCTTTCTTTTTTGGTATCCGCATACAAAATATGGATGTTTACATACATAAATATACTATATGGACGCGAACCATGGTCTCTAAGGGAGGACAAAAAATTACAAGTATATGAGAATATTATGACTTTTTATTAAAGAGAGATGGACAGACTGGTGAATTGGGATAACTATAATAGCGAGCTATGTGATCTTTGTAGGAAACTAGATATAATAGGAACAGTCGAGTCTCGTAGACTGCAATTGGCAGCTATCCTAACACGAATGAGGAATGAAAGAGGGGAATGGAAACTTCTTGTAATAAAACCAGTGAGAAATCGACCAGTTGTAGGCCAAGAATGAGATGGGGATATATCATTAACTATGATTTGAGGGAGTTAAATTATACAGACTATTTAACTCATGCCACAAATGCTAGTCAATGACCAATCACGTTTCAATGAATGTTGTTTTACAACCAATGACAGTCGTGTTTTACCTCGCTCTTTATCGATTTCTCTTTATCAGCTCCTGCTTTTGTGATAAAGAAAGCTCCTCATTTTTAATGTTCTGAACAGGTCAAAGCTTTATTTTTCTCCAACAAATACATTGAATATAGCAAATAATGAAAGATTCCTTGATTTTACTGACTTGTTTACTTAAAAAAATAAATGAATAACCCATAATGTTGATTATGATATATAGTTTGATGTGTTTCATTATTTCTCCACTTGGGCGCACTCTTACAATATTGCGATCTTATTTGGCAATAAATAATATGATCAAGCAGCAGTGAATGAACATAACCTCACATTTCTGATTTGTTTTCAAACATCGCCGTTTACATTAAATATATAAATATTTTAAAATAACTATAGTTAAACAATGATTTGTGAGTAAACAGCTTAATTTTATTCGTTAAATAGTCCTAACAAATGCCACTCTTGATTTCCAAATTCTCTAGATAAATTCACTCCTCACTTCGTGAGTCGTGAATTTATCGATAATTTGGAAATCACTCGTGGCATTACTTATGATAATGGTAGAAGAACATTAGCTCAATATAGTAATGTAAGTCCACGCGACTACGAACACCTGGTCCCGATAATGCCAGTGAGTTAGTTTAGAAATAATATAATAATTAATAATAATAATAATAATAATAATAATAATAATAATAATAATATGTGAAACATGGATACTGAAGGAGTCTGATAAACAAAAACTATTAATTTTTGAAAGGAAGATCCTACGGAGAATTTTTGGACCAATTAGAGAAAGCGATGACACATGGCGTATACGAATGAACTCTGAATTAAATAATCTAATACGAAATAAAAATGTAATAAACCACATTAAAGCTCAAAGACTGTGCTAGTTTGGACATATAAATAGAATGCAGGAAGACAAGCTTGTAAGAAGAATATACAAATGGAAAACAATATGCGCCAGAACAGCTGGACGCCCAAAAAACAGATGGCAGGATGATGTTATAAAATATATATATATATGAAATGAAAATTGGAAATTTGCCAGTCTGTATCCAGAATAGATTCAGGTGGAGAAAAATTGTTGAGGAGGCCAAAACTTCAATGAGGCTGTAGTCGCCTGCTAAAGAATAATAATAATAATAATAATTATTATTATTATTATCATATAATATTATATAAATATAAACTGGCACAGCAAAGGTCAGACGTCATTTTCTTCCACTCAGTCATGAATGTATGTATGTGTGTGTGTATGTATGTATATATATATTTTTTTTGACATTTGGCAATGAAGGCAAATATATATATATATATATATATATATATATATATATATATATATATATATGACATGATAAGAAAAATAAATGCCTGAACGGGATTTGAACCCGGATCTGGGTTGGTACCCCAGCGTGTTATCCATTACACCACCAGGTGAATCCAATTCGAACACTTATTTTTTCTTATATATATTATAATTCCTCCATTATTAAAAAAAAAAAAAAAAAAAAAACTTTTTAAGATGTCGCGAGAACGCGGTCTTCACTGCCACCTAGTAGCTGACTATAACAAGTAAGCAAATTAAAGAGAATATTTTTACTTTATAGCAATGGCGCTTTATCGATGTTATAATTACATTTTTGACATTAAGCAATGCAAGCTATATATATATATATATATATATATATATATATATACAGGGTATTGCAAACAACACCGACAACGGAGGTGAGGTGGTGTATTGAGATATGTTGATAATTTTTTTAACAAGGTACCAATGTCCGGAAATGATGCGTTTTCACACTGTGAGAAGCTAACTTCTCAAGAGTTCCATTAGTTGAATTTCAAGACTCAATACTTGACAATATTGTCACAGTCACATCAAGTTTTCAAAGTGTCGACTTTCAATCTCATTGCAGGGCGTACATTGGCGGTGTAGTGATTGGCACACACGTTCAAATATGTCTGTCCTCGTTTGAATTATTTCTGCAGCAGCGTGGATTCAGGCTATAAGATCCATATGTGACTCTGCTGGAGTCTGATAAACAGACTGTTTCATGTCGCCTCACAAAAAGTAGTCGAGAGGGTTAAGACCAGGTAGTCTCGGAGACCATGGGACTGGTCCCCCCGACCTGGATACGTGGTATCCAAACGTCTCCTCGCATTGGCATCGAAGTTAGCTGGAACTCAGTCATGTTTTGGCCAGTTTTCGTTGCGAAGCCACGTATCATAGGTTGCGTACCTGTGAGGTGTTCTCAACTAATGAGTAATGAGTCTTCAAATTCTTCGAACTAACACTGATCTTGAGACGTAATTAACTAGCCGCAGTGTGAAAGCGCATCATTTCCGGACATTGGTATCTGATTAAAAAATTATCAACATATCTCAATAATTTACCTCACCTCCGTTGTCGGTGTTTTTT